>CM076967.1:14938498-15180998 GCA_039105355.1 Benthosema pterotum | reverse complement strand
CTCCAGATAAACCCCTCCGTTCCTCAACTGTCAACCTTACATTAGTGATATTAACAAATCAATCGCATTACACACCAGAGAGACATAAATCTGCTCTCACCACCACCACTGGTCTCTCTCTCTCTCTCTGTCACATCATCCTCTCCATCCTCATCCTCCTCCTCCTTCTTGCTGACCCCCCTTACCCCCCCCCCCCCCCCCAACCCCCCCATCCCTCATCCCCCGTCCCCTTTACTCCCCCACCTCCTCCGCTGCTTTGCTCTCATCCTCCTGCCAAGGATTTGAAGCCCAGAGGAGAAGATGATGTCTACAAGGAGTTGGACCGGTAAGCAAACGGGCCCCGAGGTGGTCACCTGACTCATATGGAGTCCATGTGTTTTCAACGTGTGTGGGTACGTGTGATGACAGAGCGTGTAAGTGTGTGTGGCGTGTGTAATTTGCTCCTTGTGTTGTTGCGCTGCGAGGCACCGAGGGGGTCTATTATATGTAATTCGCGTGATGAGCACACACACACGTGCCGTGCCTGTAGTGCAAAACAAACAGTCCCGTATGTTGTGTAGACGTTCCATGCAGGTGCGAACTGGCCAGCGGAAAGTTTGGGAATGTTCCCAGTGGGCCGGTCAGTCTTCTGTGATCCTTTGTTTGTTTGTTAATTGGTTTTTCTGCTGCCGACTTCATATGCAATGCACGAAAGCTACTCCCATTTGTTTCAATTTGTATCAATACTACAATGTGGAATCACTGTGTTAAGGGGACACGGTGGCACAATGGTAGTGCTGTCGTGTCACAGCTCAAAGGCTCTGGGTTCGATTCTCGCTAGGGACATTCTTCCACGTCCACAGTGCCCATACCCGAGGCAGGGTTTGGCGAAAAGGCCTTTCTGTGTGGAGTTTGCATGTTATCCTCGTGTCCCCTAGGGTAGGTTGATACCCTCACAAAAACATGCAGTAATCCTGGTCTTTAGACTGCCAGCCGCAGCGCCTGATGGAGGGGACAGGAACCGGTTGGAATAACGTGTTCCTGAGGGCACGGTCGCACAGTGGTTAGTGCTGTCGCCTCACAGCTAGAACCTGGGTTCGATTCCCGCTAGGGACGCTGCTGTGGGTGCTGGCGGCGTGTCTCCTCCCCCACGTCATCAGTGCCCATACCCGAGGCGGGGTTGGTGAAAGGGCCTTTCTGTGTGGGGTTTGCATGTTCTCCCCCCGTGTCCCCTCACCAAAACATGCTGTAATCCTTGACTCTTAACTGCCTCCCCCTGGCCAGCCGGGGTGCCTGATGGAGGGGACTGGAACTGGTTGGAATAACGTGTTCCTTCGATGCGCTACGTCCAACCAGGGAAACTCCCCCCTGTCAGGTGAAAAGAAGGCAGCTTGGACTCCTTATGCATTGAAGGAAGCATGAGGCCAGTCCGCTGCCTCCTCAGGTTGGCGGAGGGTGTGTAGAGCCCAGGATCACATTAGGAATTGGCACTGGGTGAAAAAATCGTGGGATAAAAAATCATTTAAAAAAAAAGAATAACGTGTTCCTATGTCCAGCCAGGGGAACTCACCTGACAGGGGTCAGGTGAAAAGAAAGCAGCATGGACTACTCATGCAGTTAAGGAAGCATGAGGTCAGTCTGCTGCCTCCCCAGGTTGGTGAAGGGAGTGTAGAGCCCTTGGCACCGGGTGAAAAAAATGGGTTGCAAAAATCATGGGATACCAATTATAGAGAATTACTGTTGCAATAAAAAGTTGACCGACAAAATATATAAGAGCCTATATTCCGGGTCAGATTGCCTGGGTCGGCTTGGCCGTCCAGTATACTAGTAATCCCGTGTCGCGGGTTCGAGTCCTGATCCTGACGAATTTTGCTGTGAGTCTTCCATCCAGATCTCTCTCCCCGTTTCCTGTCACCTCACTGTATCTATTTATAAAGGGGGAGAAATTCTGTGCTGATTTGTCTGTGTATGTGTTGTAGGCTATCTATAGAAGCATACAGTGTGTGTGTGTGTGTGTGTATGTGTGTAGAAGCATACAGTGTGTGTGTGTGTCACAACACATATACGTATGTGTGTGTGCATGTCTCATATTGTCAGTCATCTGCCCTTCACAGCCTCCTCACAGCCACCAATCAGTCTGAAAATCCCTTCTTACAGCATGACATGATATCACGCTGTGCTGAGAGATCCTCACCGCCTTGCCTCCCCTGTGTTGGTGTTACCATGAGTTTATGTTCAAAGGAAACTGAAAACGGGAGTTTGTCTTTATTGTTGTCTTGTGTTTCTTCCAGATACGAGCAGTGCCAGCCAGAGATGATCTAATCATGTGTTAACATCTCCTCGGCTCCTAACATAACCATGAGGAACAGACAGAGGTCTTCAAACCTCCTTCAGGCCAAGGACCTTAGCTGAGACTGAGAGGTGTCATAATTGTAATAAAATGGTGTTGATTAGACCAGGGGTTTTCAACCTTTTTGACTGCAGGGACCACCATTTTTTCAGGACCACCGTTTGATTACATTTTCACACCTAGACCTAAAATGAAAGAATTCGTTTGATTTTGTCCACAATTCCAGGCTGTATTTTGCCAACAAAACAGTGTAAACTTCTTTATTAAGTGGTGCTAATTCAGATGATGAATATTTTAACTCTTGAGAGTGTGAAAATGAAACCAAACCGAATGTAAAAATGAAACCATTTGGTTTCATTTTTACTTTCTCAAGAGTTACACCTGGTTACCAACTTTCCATCATTTAGCCTGGGGACCACCTGGAACCTTCTCAAGGACCACTGGTGGTCCCCGGACCACCTGTTGAAAACCCCTGCATTAGACTTTTCATTCTGCATCGACGTTTTGACAGCACCATCATCAGTGTTGAATAAATTCTGTTGTATTAGGTTTTTTGTTTGTTTGTTTTTGTTTACACATTAACTTTTGAATTCATGTTAAAGTAAAAAAAAAAGACAAAATAGCAAAAAATAAAAATACATATTCAAGCCATGTTTTCTTCTTGATACTACAGGTATAATCATTGCGTTTTGCTTTCCAGTCGCTACTGTTCATGTGCAGCGCCAATCAGATTGTAAGGGCAGAGCTGAGTCACTGCTCTGTTTAGTTATAACTAACACTGGCAAAACTATAGGCAGAAAAACAAACATAACTCCAGTGATTAGTTTCTGATCTGATTAATCGATTACTATTACAACTAACAGATTCGATTACGATTAATTGTTGCAGCCCTACACAGTACCTAATGTTGATTAGGCAGTATTGCTTTGTATTGAAAATATAAGGTTTTCTTTCCTGTCCTGAAAAATGAGTTAGGGGAATACATCATTTACCTCGAGAACAGATATACAATAGTGTAATATTAGTTATGCCAATATCTAATTTCCCTGGGCAGTTTGCAGCACTTTCTATCAGTTAATTTATTTTTCTTAGTTACTGTGCTTTGGCTGTGTGTGTAAGCATAGGCAGCAGACTGCAGTTAATACAATACAGCATGGAATAACAATCCATTGAATAATGTAATTTCATATTTTAGAACATCCCACCTAAAATCCTGATAATATAATCAACACTCCGACATTACTGCTGGACATAGTTGACCATTTGGTTGCTTTCTACACGTGCAGACTGGCTATTTTCACCACTTGTGAGGACACACACAGCCATTGTTTAAAGCAAGGGTTTTCAACCAGTGGTCCGGGACCACCAGTGGTCCTTGAGAGGGTACCAGGTGGTTCCCAGCTAAAGGATGGAAAGTTGGTTAATCCAGACCCGCAAGGGTCCATTTGGTTTCACGTTTACGCTCTCAAGAGTTGAAATTTTCACCATCTGAATCAGTCCAAGTCTACACAACTAGAGAATGTAGTAGATTAACGGTCATTTCAATCTGTATGTTTGGCTGTTTTCTTTGCCCCTGAAATCCAGCCTGGAATTGTGGACAAAAGCAAAATAAATCTTTAGTTTTGGGGGTCTGTGGGGCTAAAATGTCATCAAATGGTGTTCCGTGCCTCAAATTCTGAATAAGTAGTGGGCCCTGGTGTCAAAAAGGTTGAAAACCACTGGTTTAGAGGGTCAGTGTGACATTTTTTGTTGCACCCCTTTGGCGTGTCGCCCCATGTGCAGTGTATACAGTACATAGCGACAGCACTGCATTACTGCTTTTTGTTATTTTCTAAACCCTTGAATATCAAGGTGACGAAGGCCTGGAATTTATTGTTTTGGGATCAGCCTGATCCCATGACTCAAGCAAGTTCTGATTAAACGTCTAGTAACACATGTCTTCGCCTCCTCTTGTATGTGCGTGTGTGTTTGTCTGTGCATGCGTGTGCGTAATACACGTACACACACAGTGACAAAACACAAGAAAATTTCACCACCTCTAAACAAAAAATGCTGCAATCAAGTCAAAGTTCCTTTCCCTCCAAACAATTTATTCAGCATAAGTATTATATAATGACAGTTAAGAGCATCATTGTATGATACAGAGACGTGTTCATAAAGATCCACAGGAGAAAAAATAATTAGGGAGGTAAGCTTCTTTAAAAGGAATTTGGCTGCATTTGTAAAGTACTAAACTAGTCGATTTCTCGACTAGTCGACACCCTAGTCATCGTTTTTTTAGACCATGCCGTAAGCCCTGCCCTCTCCCCAGTGTCCAACCCTTTCCATCCGGGCTAATTCATTCCAATGTAAATATAATGGACATTACACATTAAATAATGGCTCACTTTTTTCTTCCAAATCCATCAACAAGGCTGTATGCAATGGAAAGTGAATAAATGTATTTATTTTTAAAACAATGTTTTATCATATAGGAAAACTACTGGTGGAGAGGTTTGTCGATCGCGTTATGCTTAACTGTGATTGGACCATAGCAGTTTGGGGAGGGACTTACTGAAAGGTCTATCGAACATATTCAACCCTTTTCCGGTTTAATCTGGGTGAACGAAATAGTACCCTGGTCTTGTATGAGATTCTTTTTTTTACAAATACAGCCAAAAAGAAAACGAATGGAAGGAGTGAGAGATGGGGTTGTGCATTTACTTGGAAACCCATCTTCTTTTTTTTGTCCGTCATGGTAGAAAGAGGCATAAAATACTTTAACACAACTGTATGTACATGAACCTCATGAAAAAGCAAAAAAAGAAAAAAAACTATGTTTCTATACATAACTTCTAACATTTCGAGGCAAGTAGGCTGGGATGCTACGGTGCCAACGGTCGGCATGACGACAACACGCCTCCGACCGCTTTGCCAAGCGTTTGCCGTGGCAGTAATGGAGTCACACCATGCCCAGGAACGTGCTCCAACCGCACAACATCATCTGGCTCTGCTTTGCGCTCGTTGCTCACAGCCTCCACGGCGTGTGGAACTCGGAGAAGGGGAGGGGAGTGCAGTGTGTCGTGTCAAAGTTTCTCATGTACTTCCGTGCCTAAAAAAAGGGAGAAAATATTGTTGTTGCCGTCAGAGAATGACACTTCAGCAAATCACATGTGGATCACTGTATACACCCACATAGTAATGCGGCGTCATTTTGTCCAGTGAGCACAACAAGAACACGCTCAAGTATATCTGCCTGAACTAACTACATATAATTTATATCATATCATAAGCTACCTATCATTTATGTTTTTCCATGACTTAGATCAGCATTCGGCATTACCAAAAGTTGTGAAATAATGTGAATTTGTAGATCAGGAATTTCTCTCCCCCCTAGCCAACCTCCGTCAAAAGCAGAGGTTGGCTGTTCGAATCCCGGCTCCTCCTGTCTACATGCCGAAGTGTCCTTGTGCAAGGCACTGAACCCCAAATTGCCTCCATTGAGTTAGTCGGTGTGAGCTTGACACCGTTGGTGTGTGAATGTGTGAACTGAGGACGCTGAGCGCCGACTGTTCGCCGCTTCACCTCCCAATGTATGAATGAATGAACCATTGTAAAAGCGTTTTGAGCACTTGGAAAAGCACTATACAGTAAAAATGCAATCCACCAATGCAATCCATGCAATTCAGTTTCATTGTAACTAAAGTTTCATTATAACTAGAGTTTCATTGTAACTAGAGTTTCATTGTAACTAGAGTTCTAGAGTTCTTTAATACTTAGTTTTAAATAGTGCAAATGTCCGACGCCAACTGCACTGCTAGTCAGTTAACTGCTAGTTAACTGCTAGTTAACTGCTAGTTAACTGTTGTTGTCGACTGCAAACAACGTCTCCAGTGATTGGTCGAGGGAAAATCAAGGGCCCGCCTCCTCGTAAATCGGTTACAATGGGGCCAATGTCAGACTCTTGAGCCATGGCTCAGAGTCTGACAATCAGGCTAATCCACCCCCTGTTAGCTGGTGGAGTTAGCTGGTTTTGCCTGCTCCTCTGTATGACAGAGCAGCTGCGTTTTCAGACTAAAATGCAATGTATTCAGGGACCCATTGGGACAATAAAGTAACATGAAAAAGAAACGTGTTAAAAAAAGTTATCACGGACATGATCATCTTGCATGTCCGCATCCAACCTCATTATAAATTATAAACAATAAAATCCATGTACTAAACGTTGTTGAACCACAATACTACGTTGAGAAACACATCCACGGGTCGTGTTTTGTGAGACAGACATTCCGGAGTTGCATTCGCCAGAGCGCAGGCTCTAGACGAGAGCCCTTTAGAAAGTAAAGAGTTACAACAACAGAGTGATCATTCAGTCCATGAATAAACAGGGAATGGAGATGCAGCAGCTCTCTCAACTAGACAGCACTGCCTGCGACAGAAAGATTTAGGCAAACATATTTGAGCATGACAACCAGACACAATTCAATGGGAAAGAAAAACTTTGTGTAACACGCACCTCTGTTTGTTGTGTGTGTTGTGGTGTCAACTGTCACAAAGCACATTAATATGCACCCTCCCCCCAAGCCCAACATTATGCCAAAGCTGACTGCAGAGCAGAAAAAACATTTTCTGTTGCCTCTACTTGTGTAGAGCCTAAGTTAGTTTTGTTTACCACTCGTTTTTCGATTTATGTAATGAAAACAATGTAAAGATTTACAGTTTGTAATTATAAATCTTATCTCTTTTAGATCTCATCTAAAAGACCCTCCCTGCATCCCGGGACTCATTATATTGAAAACGAATTTACATCACTGAGAGCATAAGAAAATAAACTTCAACAAGGCAACTTTTTTTCTCCCTAGTGTGTTAAAAGTAACTATGTATTCAGCGTAGGTCTAGCTGTTAGCACACCGAGGCATGTTATGAAAAACACATTTCTAAAAAAAAAAATGTAATGGTGGATTTTGAGACCAATATGACAAGATATCAGTTATATATAATGTAGCATTTCTATCGCTTGTTCTACTGAAAATGAAACTCATTATTGTAATATTTTAGTCCTGCTTAGTAAAAGGGGACATAACATGAAATTAAACTTTGAAATTTTTCTTTGTGTTTTTGGTGCTCCCATGCGTGTTTTCTATCCCCACAAATTATCTAGTTTGAACATTTAGTCTTTCATACTATATAAGAGCTTTAATGGAAGTTGCTCTCAGAACAGCTCCTTTGATTTTGGCCTCATAATGATGTCATCAATGCACCCTAGTTTGTATACTGTACTTCCTCCTCTCCTTCAGTCCTCTGTTCCAAAATCGCATTTCCATTTTCTTTTGTTGATTTTCCAAGTTGAGAATTTAAACAAGCCTGGTTTTATCTAGAATCGGTATTATAATGACTACTATAAATATATATCCTCCAAATCAGTGCCCACCACCACCTCAGGACATTGTGGCACTGCAGCTAAAATGTCAAGAAGAAAATTACAAGGACCGGTTATATCAGTGGTCTGATAATATGATACCACATGTATTTGACAAAATATGAAGTCACAATGCCAAGTTGACGAGGCAATATTGAACAATTAACATTTTGGAGTTGCCTGAGAGAGATTTACAGCATGTGAATATATGTGCGTGTGTCGTGCGCACGCACACGCCTCTCTACCGGTTTTTCCTACCTAGTGTATGTGTATTGCACACTCTCCTATGGTCTAAACGTTGTGTATTCAACAGGTGGTCCGGGGACCACCAGTGGTCCTTGAGAGGGTTCCAGGTGGTCCCCAGCTAAGTTGTTTAACCAAATGTAACTCCTGAGAATGTAAAAATGAAACCAAATGGACCCTTGCGGGTCCATTTGGTTTCATTTTTACACTCTCAAGAGTTAAAATATCCATCATGCGAATTAGTCCTAATCTACACAACTAGAACATTAATGGTCATGGACAGAAGCGAAAGAAATCTTTAGTTTTGGGGTCTGTGGGTCTAAAAATATCATCAAATGGTGGTCCGTGGCTGAAATGCTGAATAAATGGTGGCCCCTGGGATGAAAAAGGTTGAAAACCCCTGCTCTAAACGTTGTGTATTATTGATCAGATTCAGTGTGTGTATGTTATCTGGGTTTCAAATAGTTTAGTATTCATCATGTGAGCCTAATAAAGAGCCTCTCCTCCTCCCAGATCCCTGCAGGCCCACAGCTGCTTGGCGATAAAACCATAATATAAAATCTTTACCTTAAAGTGCTCAGAGAGAGAGAGAGAGGGGTGCAGTTTTCCCATGTCAGTGTGTTTGTGACAGGAGAAGGAGCGACAGTGGAATACGAGGAGGAGCTTTGATTGTATTAAAGCTACGGTTCCATCCGTGCATATGCACCTCTCCCATGTCATCCGCGTTTACATGCGAATTTGAATAAAGTGCAATTCCAACGTGCGTCGTGCATCGACCAGGCGGAGGGAAAAGCGTGGCGTTTAGCCCAGAATTGATGGCTCTCCGCTTGTTTGATGTTAAACGACTTCAATAACGCAAGCTCCGGGAAAATATATTACACCAGTCAACCTGAGAGCACAGGTGAGCCCGGTTGCCATGGCGACGGGGAAAATAAGTGTTCCTGGTCGGTAATGATCTCTGAAGAGCTGTGATTTTCAGAGCGGTAGAAGGCGGATGTTTAGTGGAGGAAGTGGAGGAGGAGGAGCAGGTGAGCCGCGTTTAAAAAAAATGGCACAAAGTGGAGGGGTTACGGGAGAAAGCAAATCTTCATCTATTGGGTGAACAGATGGATGATGAATATGCAAAAAGCCCGCTTTTGGCCAGATGAATAAATAGTAAAAAAAAAAAAAAAAAAAAAAAAAACACACACACACACACACAACCAAACACATTTCCTTGCATCTAAAGTGCATCTCCTTTCATGTTCAAAATTATGGTAAGTCAATGTAATAGCGCAGTACTTCTCAAACTTTTTTTTTACTTCATTTCAAGGACCCCGATAATTGAGTGTACAAATAGAACCTGGTTCTATTCGTACGCTCTTAACTCAAAAGGACCCTCACATATCTGTAACGGTCCAATTGGCGCCAGGCTCATCAAGGACCTCCAAACGCAGGGAAGAAAACCATTCACAGTACAGAGTAAATAATTAAATTAATGAATGAAATGGAAAGACACCTCCCTACACAGGGGGGGTGTCTTTCTGTGAAGACGGAATGTCGCTGCGAAGATGAAATGAATTGCGCAGGGGAAAAAAAGAGGATCATTAAAATGTCTCACCAAGAAAAGAGCCAACTGACGCCTTCCCTCTAATGTCATATCCTCACCTGGCAAAATGACACAGAGAGAGAGACAAATCACACCAAACGCAGTGAGAGAGAGAGGAAAAAAAAACACAAGAATAATTCTATATTTAGCTGTCAGGAGATGCTTCACAAACATGTTCCGTGTGATTCTGAAAGGTGATTTATACACGGCAGGCGGCAGGCATACTGTCATTTAAAAAGGAAATGATGAGGGGAGACATCAATAGAATATGCAAAGAGAGAAAGAAATTAAATAAGTCTACTCTACTCACCAAACCCTTGAGACTAATCCTCATGATTAAACCGTAAGCTCTTTCATTTTGTTGTTGTCACAATGCGGATATACAAACACTTAATTCAGTGCGCGTCTTAAAAACAAGAATGACGACATGATTAGCCAATCTTACCGACGCTCCATGGATAGTGGACGTCTCTGTCTGTCTGGTAGGACTGCAGGACGGACAGACACCAGTCATCGTCCACCTGGTAGCTGCTGTACACATAGGCTGAGGACACGAGGAGGAGAAACATGGTTACGGTTAGAGGAGCTTCCTTCTGTTGTCCTATTCAGACTTGAGGGTCATAGTATACATCCTATTATATAGTTAGGTGCTTTGCACTTTGTTTCTGTCTTATGTTTTGACTGCAATGATGGGCCTTGCCCTAGAAAAACAAGAGTTTCACCCATGTGACAATAAGGCTCGATTCTGGCTCTGCACAGTGTGTCCCTCTATCAGTCATTCTCAAGACAATGATCACGGTTAAAGTATTAAAGGGGAATTCCACCCATTTTCAAAATTTTCCTGAGAGGTAACAAATGTGAACCAAATGGACTCGCTAGGTTCCATTTGTACCCTCTCAGGAAAAAGGGGTCTGAAAGAAAAATCATTAACATGGTGAATACATCTTGATGATGTCATCAGATGTACTGTATTTCACCATGGTAATGATTTTTTCAGACCTCAATTTTTAACACATTAACAGCTTTATTGTAGGGTTCACTGCTTTAGGCATTTTGGCGGTAATAAAAGAAAGAAAACAAACAAAAAAGGTTGGGAAACACAGATTTGGTGATAAAAACCACTGTTGTTCGGAAAGTCACGTTATGCAGTTAAAGTGTTAACTGCTGCTCTTGACTTCTAAAACTAAAATGCCCTCCTGTGAACAGGTCTCCACCAGGTCACCAGGATAATTCCTCCTCACATACTGTACATTTCTGTGTTGTTACTGCTGTTGTATGTGTTGTGCATCGAAACGTCACCTTGTCACGTACTGTACAACTGGAGTATGAATAGGACTTTACTGGTAGACAATGTCAAAAGGTTATTTGTAGCAGAAGCCACACCACAATAACAGGTCTACTGTGCTCAATTCATTGTGAGAGCAGGAGGCATGATATTTTTTTTTTCTTCTTTTTGCTGAATGTCTTCATATTACTGTAAAAACAGATGCTAGGGTCCATGTGGTTAACATAACTGCGCATAGAGTACGGTGTTACAGGGGTGTAACTTGCGTTGAGGCAGGGGTCCTCAGTCATGATGTAGTTCTGTTATCAAACACTGCAATCCAGCTCAGCTGAGGCTTTCTTTAACCAATTCAGGTGGGGAATCCATTTTTGGATTTGTACAATATGTACAGTATTCAAACATTCAATGTTTTTGATGTTGCTATGCAAATATTTGATTGATTGATGTTTTTCAGAAAACTTAGGTTAGGCCTAAATGAGTCTAGTTTCTAGATTCTATTTTTTTCTGAGAAATCTATGTTTCTGTGTCAGTGGTGCTCAACGTATTTCATGCCGAGGATCGCCAGAATTACACATATTACACATAAAACACGTTCTAGGGATCCCCCAGAAGCAACGATTTGCGTTAAAAAAAATGTTTGCTTCTGAAATAACACATTAAAAGATTTGCGCCACATTTTCATTTTTTTCCCCCCCAAAATAGCAGACCTACGAGCTCATAGCGCGCCACTCGGTGGTGCGCTATGAGCTCGTAGATCTGCTATTTTTCAATAGTTACAGTACAAAAAGGTTTAATCACCACATGGACTTTGTTCCTTCTCTCTGCTCCTCTCCTCCTCTGGCTGGTTCAGAGATGAGAGAGCTTAGCGTTCCCTTTCATCTCCAGTCTCCACGTGCTGCTGATTTGTCTTCTCGTCGCTACATATTTGTTTTTTGTTTTATTTTGTCGCTCTGTCACGTTTTCACTTTCCATTTCATCATTCGCATAAAAAGGAGAAGCTGGCATTGCACAGATGTTACACATCAAAAGGCGGAATATGATGATGACGCGAAATATTCACCCCCCCTTTTTTGTTAGGTTTATTTTTGTGTCACGTATGGATTTTCTAAAGCTCCATATTTTCTCTGTACAAGTGGCTTTATGTTCTCGCCTTTTTGTTTTTGTGTTTACTGTTTAGTATGTACATAGCATTTTCGCCTGTTTTTAATTAGCAATTGTTTTTATATCTTTGATTGTTTTTAATATTAACTCTTTGACAGATGACAGCAGGAAAGCTAGGCTCGCTCCCATTAGGCTCAATAGTAACAAAATAATTTATAAAAAATCCTCTGGTGTGGATTTGTGCTAATGCATTTATCTCATTCAGAGATAAATGCATTTAAAGTTATATCATTTATAGTTGTAAAGTGTGTGAGGTGTTTTCTGGGTTTTGTAGTGCAATCACCACTTAGAGGACTTCATGAGGTGGTGTGCAGTGAGTTAATGCGCTTGTTAATAAAACAAAACCTAAAACAACTTTTGGAGTGATAAGCAGACAACAGAATAATCAATCGCTCCAAAAGTCTTGGTAAATCTGTTAAGGAGTTAATAATTTCATATTGCATGCAATATAAACAGTGAGGTTCATAAGAATTGATCATTTAGTACAAACAGTACTAAATGAGTACTTTCCCCTACAATGATTAAAGCATATCCATCACCACCTGGTGGTCCATCTCATCTCTCCTCATCAAATACTGATTGATGCAGAATTCAGAGACAGTGCAAACACACACACACACACACGCAGACACATACCTTCTTCTATGGGACTGGAAGCTCCTAGCCACTGTCTGACTGCTCTGACTCCATCATCTGTCATCACCTTGGGGTACCTGGACAGTAGAATGCATCATCATCATTATCCATTATACCCATCAGTGCACTGGTCCTCAACATAGGGTCTGGGGACCCCCACGGGACATTGTTGTTTTCCACTGTGATTTATTTATGTGTTTGACATGGGGCTGGTTTCTGTGGACGGACCTGAACTGGAGCAGTTTTAGAAGGAGGTCATTTCCTCGGTTGGACATGATGTCCTCTGGGCCTCTGCAAAGAGAAGACAAAAGTCAACATTAATATGACGCTAAACTAGTTGACGTACTCATTTAAAATCCCATCGGTCGGTTTTATGGGTGAAATAGGACACAAATGTTTAAAAGACACGTCAAAATTCAGTCATCATTGTTGCACCTATTAAACATTTTGAGGATTGGCCATCAGACAAAGCTTTTTTTTCCCCTTTTTGATTCCGCATGCTGTCGTCACTGTCTGAAAGCACAGCCCCCCTCATCCTCATCCTGAAATTAGGTTTTAGAGTGTCAACTTTGTCATGTGTGACTTTGTTGTGGATCTCACACACATAATCAGGCCCAGGCCTTGTGCTCAGGCCCCAAGGGGACTGGCCTGCCCATCTAGTAAGTTGGCCCTCCTAGGGGAAATCAACATCATTATGAATTTGTTATCTCATAAATACTGTGTGTGTGTGTGTGTGTGTGTGTGTGTGTGTGTGTGTGTGTGTGTGTGTGTGTGTGTGTGTGTCTGTGCACGTACATGTGTTTGTGCACGTGGACACAAGTACACAGTATACCAGGAGCGCACAGGGCACCCTTTGGGCTCTGGGCTACTTGGAGCCATGCTCCATCAAACACGCATATTTCTCTCTTCATTTCTGACCAACAAGCCTCTCGGTTGGAATATTAACGCTTCTAAAGAGACTTTGATGTCACAGAGTGCTATGAAGTAGACTCGCCCCAAAAGGGAAATTATTGGCCAAACCGAATACTAAATATAGGAAACAGTTAGCCTAATACGGAATATGATTAATATTATATATCTTTTCCCCCTACCATTGCTGATGTCCGTACCTTAAAAGTATACCTCAAAAAACATCCTTATGGCAATACATAACTTAAATAATCACTATTATTGGTCCATTCAGTACTTTTAAATGCATTAATTGCATAAAGTATTCGGTGATATATTTTGGCCCAAACCAAATAGCCTGAAAACGCTTTTTTTTTTTAGCCTTTTACAGATACACTCAAATGCAACAACAAGATGATGATGATGATGCGTGTTCATTTGGTAAAACACTCAAGTTGATTGAAAAGCACGATATAAACCCAACAAATGGAAGGCATAAAGAAAAGGCATAAAAGGAGATAAGCTCCAATAAAAATTGAAGCAAGAAGAAGATAAATAAACACCATGAAATGGCCTCCTCCACACATGAAAGAGTTTCAGAAGGGATTTCAAAGAAGACGCTGTCTTTGCTGCAAGCCCACAGCCTCAGGCAGGAGGCTGTTCTAAAGCTTTGGTGACCAGGCTGAAAAACTCCCATTCTCTCCCCTGGTAATGAGCTGTGTTGAGCAATGTAGCTCTGGAGAGAGATGTTACTTATTACATACTGTAGTACTCCTTACTCCTGCCCATTCACCCGCAGGAAAACACCACTCTGTTTAGTCAGCTTCTTTTTAATTGTCCGCAATCAGCCAAAAAGGCAATAAACATAAAAGCAGCAATCTCTCTTGACCCTTCGAATGAAATGTTTTTTGAAAAGGTAGCCAACAAATCCCAAGTATTAAAGCAATATGTGCTGATTGTTTTCTAAAGGGGAATTCCACCCTTTTTCCAACATTTTACTATGTCATTGATATCACCTTAGAGATGCTGTGTGACCATGATGAAAACGTTTCCCCATTCTGTGTTTCCTAGAGATTGAGGTTTCTAGGAAACAAAGTGGAGTTGCACTTTCTAAGTGGAGTTGCACTTTCTTCACTTCCTTCACATTATTTTTTACAAAATATTATGGTATAATATTAGTGTTTTGGCAGAGTAATACCTTACTCTGAAAGTAGAGAAGTAGGGGCTCAGTCATAAACTCACTTTAAGATGCTCCAAAAAACCCTTTTATTTAGCGACGGGCAGGCAGAATATAATGTTTGGACCCATTCCCGTCTTCTTCAACTATATACTACACAAAAGGTTTTTGGGAGCATCTTAAAGTGAGTTGCGAGCCCCTACTTTCTTTTTATTATGTATACTGCTTCTTTAGTTTTGTCTCAGCACCAGGATGTGTGTTACTTTCTTTACCTTATAATACCTTATTGTACCCATTACTAGGTAAAGTAATAGTATTATAGTAATGTAACTAGTTATTGCCCTACACTGGTAATGAGGCGAGTTTCAGGAAGAACCAAATATAACAGTATTAACACTAGCATGGTGTTTGAATCCCTAATCCGTGTACATAAGTTTGAGACACACTGCTCACTACAAAAGGTTCAAACTTTACCCTACCTATTCTGGAGGTGAACATTCGGTGAAAACAGAAGAAAAGCTTGTGGGTGTTTTCTATTCTCTGTGAAGACATTTGGTGTAGACTAGAGACACACGCACACACACCCAGAGACACACACACACGCTGCGGTTTGATGGCTGAGCACTTAAGAGAGTGAGAGCAATTGTAAACTGATTGGTTCGATCAAAACCGAGGATCCAAAGCATCCCCAAGTGAAAGCGCGGCGGAGTCAGAATAAACTGTGGGGGCTGCCATTTACTCTGCAGGCAAATTGAGGTCACCTCTCCTCCAGATGGGGGGAAAATGGACGATTAAACGTCTTGTCAACCAATGCTAAAAGCCACTTGAGGTGTGATGCCAAGTGTGCCGACAGCAATTAAACATGCATTAACGTATGGGGCGAGCATTTCCACTCTGGTGTGAAGGAAGTCATTCTCAAGTACTGGAAAGAATAATCTCACTGACCACGGGCGCAGCTTCATTGATCCAGCCTGCGTTTGAGACTACTTGAATTCAGGGATGAATGGAAAGACCCCATACTATTTAACTGTCTTTGTGCTGAACGCAAGGATTGCATATGTGTGTCTATGCCACGGCATTCACGTTTGAAACCCTTATTTTGAAGAGCCAGGTCACTGAAACTGGATGTATGATGGCGCAATGAGCCCTTCGCTCCCCAAGACCCTCCCCAATCCGGACTTGTCCAATAGGCACCGTAGAAGGGGAGAGCATGACCAGCAAAACTTGACCTGACCTTTATCATTAGTTGCTAAAGTATGTGTATTGGCATTGGACAGTCAGTAAACCACACCCCAAAGCGTGGGGTTTTGAGAACGGCTCACTTTGGTTCTTATGTCTTCAGCATTCTGCCTTTTAACATCTAGGTCCCGAGTCCCACATGTACAGTAACCGGGGTCTCTCATTGGAAATGTTTGTTTGCTGAAAAAACGGACATTGAGGGGTAGAATCTGAGATAATGCCTTTTGAATGCATGGGTTGGAATGGCTGCGTTTTCTTTTGTCAAAATGGCAGCGCTCATTTTGTCCCAAAGGAAATACAACAAAACGGCGATCGGCAAACGATGCGTTCGGATCAAAAGACGGATAAAAGAATGGAAATCAATCAATCTTCGTGTTCATTGCATTCGGCACAGGGGACGGCAGGTAGTGGCGGTTAATATATTAAGACATTGGTCCTCAGGCTTTTTTGTGCCCCTGACCCCCTATCCAATACATAGGGTCCACCACATGCAATAAAAATGCCATGTTTATAATCCAGTCTGTCCAACATCTCTCTGTTTCCTGTCCTACAGTACATCTATCAATAAAAGCACCCCCTCCCAAAAACAAACAAGATACATAAAAAAATATGATTGGAAAATGGAGCCAACAAAAAGTCTCTAATTATGTAGAGGGTTGGAATTAGATTTAAAAAAAAGGTTACCCCCTATTATTTTTTATATAGACCCACTGAGTTTAGGACAAAGGCATTTCACTAATTTACATTTAATGTAACAAACCGTTTCATTGCTTTTACATTAGTGTGATGGGTTCAGCATGGTTGCTGTTTCACATCCACGCCGCCAGAGGGCGCCTACGGTTTTGGGGATCATTATATGCTCCGTTCCTGCTGAGATTCCCCAGAATAAATACAGCAGTGAACGGAGCAACATAAACAGAGCCTGTGTGTCTCTTTTCTACATTTTACAGGTTAGTTAAACTAAATATAATGATCAGAATGTGTTATGAATCCAGTTGTGTGTTCAGAAATGTGTTCATTAGTCCAGGTGGAATACCTATTTGTTATTTTGAGAGGACAGGAAAATATGACTAACAAAGCTTGTTATTGCCTAAAAAACGACCAGATATTTTCTTATTTGAATTGTAATACTGTGAGAAGCATTCAACTAGTAAATTACCACTAAGTGCCTTTATTGTATTTTCTTGTTTATTATTGTATTAATGAGAAATTGCTGTGCATTTGTGTTTGATAGTACTGTACTGTACTACTTATTCTATTTTGGGATTTGAACTTGCTGTGTTAAAATGGAAGCATTAAAGTGGCCAAGCCAATACATTATTGCACAATTAAAAGGAGAATAAATACAGCAGTGAACGGAGCAACATAAACAGAGCCTGTGTGTCTCTTTTCTACGTTTTACAGACTCTGTTTACCTACCTGCCCTCTGACCCCTAGCAGAGGCGGGTAATAACTTGGGGGTAACCTTTTTTTTAAATCTAATTCCAACCCTCTACACTCTCCCCCACTTAAAAGAATGTCTCCTGACATTTGCTATTGTACTCGGTTCAACTCTAGTGTACGAGTGTGCAGCAATTGTAACAGTATGATTGGGGCTGGATTGGAAAGAGGAATGGGACAAAGGGTTGCGTGACGGCTGGGGGTTGGGCAGGAAAAATGGCATTCACCCCTGCACCCCAGTGTTGGTACGATGGTTGACCGAGAGTGTCATATGTGAGTCTTTCTGTTGGTCTCCCTCTGCGGTGAGACCTTCTAACGTCTCCTCCTTCTCCTCTGTCCCTGTCATCCATCTCTTCCACTTGATCAGGTTCCTCTTCAATTGGTTCTGGTCTCTCTGGGGCCTCCTCCCTAACCGGTGACCGTTCAGCTATTTGTCTGACGGGAGAGTCTGGTCTGACCGGAGAAAACTCTCTGGCTGTAGCCCGAAGCCTAGTCTGCTCTTGAGGCTTTCGCTGTGTAATGACAGGTGCTTGTGGTTGAGGCTGTACCAGCCTAAAGCATGGGATTTTGCTCTGGAGGTCATGACGGTAAGTGTACTCTTCATCCTCATCAGAGCTATCTGTCAGAGCTCTGTCGATGTCTTTTCCAGGTTGTCGCCGTCTGTTTCGTCTTGTCTTTTGTTCCACAGGGAACCCTTCTTCAAGAGGTAGGTCATTTACTGGAAGCAGCAGGTTTCTGTGAAGCACACGTATGGCTTTGCTACCTCGCGCCGCTTGCACTTTGTAGACTGGCCCATCTCCCACTCTTTCCATCACATGATGTACGACGCTCTCCCAATAGGCACGTAGTTTTCCAGGGCCTCCTCTTTCTGAGAGGTGTTACTCTTCAACCAGGCGACAGAGTACTGGTGAGAAACCTCTCAGAAAGAGGAGGCCCTGGAAAACTACGTGCCTATTGGGAGAGCGTCGTACATCATGTGATGGAAAGAGTGGGAGATGGGCCAGTCTACAAAGTGCAAGCGGCGCGAGGTAGCAAAGCCATACGTGTGCTTCACAGAAACCTGCTGCTTCCAGTAAATGACCTACCTCTTGAAGAAGGGTTCCCTGTGGAACAAAAGACAAGACGAAACAGACGGCGACAACCTGGAAAAGACATCGACAGAGCTCTGACAGATAGCTCTGATGAGGATGAAGAGTACACTTACCGTCATGACCTCCAGAGCAAAATCCCATGCTTTAGGCTGGTACAGCCTCAACCACAAGCACCTGTCATTACACAGCGAAAGCCTCAAGAGCAGACTAGGCTTCGGGCTACAGCCAGAGAGTTTTCTCCGGTCAGACCAGACTCTCCCGTCAGACAAATAGCTGAACGGTCACCGGTTAGGGAGGAGGCCCCAGAGAGACCAGAACCAATTGAAGAGGAACCTGATCAAGTGGAAGAGATGGATGACAGGGACAGAGGAGAAGGAGGAGACGTTAGAAGGTCTCACCGCAGAGGGAGACCAACAGAAAGACTCACATATGACACTCTCGGTCAACCATCGTACCAACACTGGGGTGCAGGGGTGAATGCCATTTTTCCTGCCCAACCCCCAGCCGTCACGCAACCCTTTGTCCCATTCCTCTTTCCAATCCAGCCCCAATCATACTGTTACAATTGCTGCACACTCGTACACTAGAGTTGAACCGAGTACAATAGCAAATGTCAGGAGACATTCTTTTAAGTGGGGGAGAGTGTAGAGGGTTGGAATTAGATTTAAAAAAAAGGTTACCCCCTATTATTTTTTATATAGACCCACTGAGTTTAGGACAAAGGCATTTCACTAATTTACATTTAATGTAACAAACCGTTTCATTGCTTTTACATTAGTGTGATGGGTTCAGCATGGTTGCTGTTTCACATCCAGGCCGCCAGAGGGCGCCTACGGTTTTGGGGATCATTATATGCTCCGTTCCTGCTGAGATTCCCCAGAATAAATACAGCAGTGAACGGAGCAACATAAACAGAGCCTGTGTGTCTCTTTTCTACATTTTACAGGTTAGTTAAACTAAATATAATGATCAGAATGTGTTATGAATCCAGTTGTGTGTTCAGAAATGTGTTCATTAGTCCAGGTGGAATACCTATTTGTTATTTTGAGAGGACAGGAAAATATGACTAACAAAGCTTGTTATTGCCTAAAAAACGACCAGATATTTTCTTATTTGAATTGTAATACTGTGAGAAGCATTCAACTAGTAAATTACCACTAAGTGCCTTTATTGTATTTTCTTGTTTATTATTTTATTAATGAGAAATTGCTGTGCATTTGTGTTTGATAGTACTGTACTGTACTACTTATTCTATTTTGGGATTTGAACTTGCTGTGTTAAAATGGAAGCATTAAAGTGGCCAAGCCAATACATTATTGCACAATTAAAAGGAGAATAAATACAGCAGTGAACGGAGCAACATAAACAGAGCCTGTGTGTCTCTTTTCTACGTTTTACAGACTCTGTTTACCTACCTGCCCTCTGACCCCTAGCAGAGGCGGGTAATAACTACTAGACTGCTGTATCACTGTATGAATGCAAGATTCTAAATCTAATTACGTCTAGCAATTGATCACAAGCAACAATCAAAAGGGAGATAATTTGGGACCAAACAGTAGAGAAAAGGATTATCGACTGTGCTGAAATGAGCTGCAGATTGCAAGTTAAAATCACCCCCCCCCCCCCAAGGTTATGATGCAATTTTGCTAGTTAAAATTACTTCCAAGGTTATTATCCAATTTTGCCATTTTACAGTAGACACTTTGCACACAAGACCTTCAGAATCCATTGGATTTTTTTCAACAAATGATAGAAAATAGTGCTCTTTGTCTGACTGGCAGAGATAATAAGGGTATTGATGGGCAACCTTGCGCCTGCTGAATATAAAAATATTTCTGTAATGCAGCCTGAAATAATGGCCTGCCGTTATGCTAATATTGATGCCTTCCTAAATGATACTGGAGAGTTTAAGCTGCGACTATTCTCACCACGGCTCTACTTGGCGGAAGTACGGGGGCTATGACACAGTCGCTGCAGCTGTCAAAATCGCTAAGCAAACAGCCGTCGCAACGGCGATGGGTTACCATGGTGATGTGTCTATGTAGCATTTGTCAAACATGAACACTTTTTTAAAACACCAGCCGCAAGTCAACTTGTTTCTGTAAATGCACTGAACAGGACCAGCAATCGAAAGAGTAAGGTTCTGGAGCAATCTGTATTATTTTAAAATAAAAATATAAACATGGTTAACGAATGACAGAATTAGTGCCATTTCTTCATTCAACATGTGCCAACACATAACACAGCATAAGAGAGGTGATGGTGCAATCGCTGCAAATATACAAGAATTTATTTCACTAAACATGGTTAATGACATGACGTTGTAGACACTAGTCTTAGGCGGTATTGATTTTTTAATATCGGTATTTAGAACGTGTTAATTAGCTCGATATTACCGGTATTGACCACAAGATGACAATGCCGTGCAATCGGACACATTCCACCAGTCACCTAGTTCTCAGAATTGCGACATTGAGGGGTCAGAAATTGAGCACTCTGCTGTTCAAGCAGCCTAAATAGGGAAAAACTGGAGTTGGAAATACATTGTTTCCAAAAAACAGGAGCAGCTTGCTATGGCAAGCAAGTTAATCTATCGAGCACTGATCGGCTTACTGTTGCCGTAGCGGCAGACATAGTCGTCGTATGCTTAAAGTCCCTTCTAATCAACAGTTCATGTTCTGTTAGTTCTGGTTTTGAGAATGCTTGTCGAACTACAGTTGTCAGAGAAGGCAGAACATTGTATAACAGACTTATTAATTCCACCTTTAGTTATTTATCTTTAGCTCTCTGGCTGATAGTTTGGTGTACTAGAAATGTATTAATAATAGGATAGTGGAGGAGTTGGTGCACAGACAGACAGGCACACTCCTTGTGGGCATGAGAACTTGTGTTAGATTCCAGTGCCCTACATGGTATGCCCCTGTTCTTTCTTGTCAATGTTGTGTTATTTTCTGTGAAAACCATGGGCATCTAAAGGGCACACTGATTTTCAACCAGTGGTCCAAGGACCACCAGTGGTCCTTGGGGGGGTTACAGTTGGTCCCCGGCTAAATGATGTGGTTGGTAAACAAAGTCTACATAATTAGAGCATGCAGAAAGATTGTTATATAATAGAGGTTTGCCAAAAGCATGGAGACATTGTAGACAAAATCTTATCCGATGACAAACTATTCTTTTGGGGTCTGAAGGGCTACATAATGGTGGTCTCAAAAGATGAATAAATAACAGGCCTTGAAGTAAAACAGGTTGAAAACAACTGTCTAGCTGTCTAAAACTGTCTAACATGTCTAAAAACACCATAGTCTCAAATGTCTCTCCTTTCCTCTGCTTTTGTTTTAATTAAAGTGGAAAACTTTGACTATGGAAGCCTTGCTTCACAACACTTGCTAAACTGTAATTGTGGATGTTTTTGTGTCCACCATTGGGACATGTTAATTTATCCATAAGAGACCATACTTTGTAAATTGCAGAAATCTATTTCTTGCTAATTATTTTCAAACTCATTGTTGTGCAACTTCTTTAGCTTATTGCTTCACTTGTTTTGATTTATGATGTTAGTTTTATAATAGGCTAGTCAATAGAGAAGAGAGCCTAAATGACATATCGGGCCCTCATATCGACACCCAATATGACCGCATCATATCGGTGAATAAGTCTTGGATATGAAGAGTGTTTTGTTTTTTCACATTCGGAAGACACAAAATTTCACTATAATACTTCACAATCATGACAGCAGCAGCTAAGGCAGCCTCCTACTACGACTGTCACTTTGAATGTACCTTAGCATGATTATATTGGTGGAAAATCTATTTTGTTCTTCTTTTTTTATTCCAGTAAAATTAAATAGATAAATGACGGCAGATGAGCTGATCTGATTTGATCTCACCAACGTGTCATCATCCCCAGCCCCTCCCCCGCCCCTCCACTGCTGTGCCACATCATTTGGAGCGACGCCCACCCAGAAAGGTTGACTCCAACTTCTAGTCCACTGTGGTTAACAATTTAGTCCAGGCTTTCCGTTTTCGTGCGTTGCGGACGGAAATGAAAGCCTGGGTGTCTAATAGTAGCTAATAAATCCCTAACGTGTCCATTTGATTCCATTTGTACACTCAGAAAAATAGGTCCCAAAAGACAAATCATTAACATGGTGAAAGTTGATGATGTTAATGACTTTTTTCAAACCCCCATTTCTAGGAAACACAGAATGGGGGAACTTTTTTTTATTATGTCCACACAACATCTCTACAGTAAGGTGTATTAATGAGTGACGTAGTAAAATGTTGAGAATGGGTGGAATTCCTTCGAAGTACATTAGATAGGTCTAGTGATCACAAGTGTTAGGCAATATTACTTAGCAGAGTAATATGTTATTACTTGAATCAAAGAGTAATATGTTACATACGGTATTACTTTGTTACTTTCCCATCTTCCCCCCTCCCACCCACAAAAGAATAGCGATGTACAACACAATCCATTTAGTGACAACTTGTAGTGTAGGTCATGTATGCACAATGCTGCGAACTACAAACTACTGCACATCCCTGTTATCTGGTGATAACTTGTGAATCTGTTCTATCTTCGCATGCAACACAACAAGCTCAATTGTAATGAGGCCGGCGTGTTTTGGCAGAAAACATATTATCCATATTGGCAGAGTAATATCCTTACACTACTTCTGCTGGAAAAGGTAATATTACAGTAATATGTAATTTGTTACTGCCCAACAGTGCTGATCACTGATGAGGCCTTTACAAAGCCTAAAATTTCCTTTCTGCATTGGTGGTATTATTATGCAACTAATATTCTGTGTATTTAAACTCATTTGCCCTCATCCTCGGATGTCTACTTTAATCTATTGATTACACATCACAACCCTGGGATGGGGAAAAAAATAAACATATCAATGAAAACAAACAGAAGTTAAAAGTCTGCAGGGTTATGCGGTCTAAGGGAAGAGGGTTTTTTTTAAATCCTAATATCTCGGATAATTCTTCCGGCAGCTGTGTTTTTGATCAAAACAAGATTTATTCGTGGCTCAATTCTGGAAATGATATGATCGCTGGTTACGAAATGTATGTTTTAGGTGAATTAAATAACATGTGTGACATACTAGGTAATATTCCATTCCCTGTTTTCTGTTTTCTGTTGATCTGAGTGATAGTTTCAGAGCAAAGGTGTTTAACTCAAGTCCTTGGTTACCATGGAACAACATGTTTTTAGAAGGGTAGGGGGTTCACTGACAGACACACAGGTTTTTCGGAAAACTGTTGCTGATTGATTCATTTGACTATTTGTCCTTGTTCTGTTGCTAAATTCACTTGTTAAATGTGCTCCTGCACCACAGTACTAATTTATTCCACATATTCAGGGCTTGAATAACTTAAATGAAACTCCACGAAAGGCATTGCGAATAAACTGCATTCAATGCATGATTCAATGTATTCATATTTTTTTTAACTTGTGCCCTGTGTTGAATGCTCGCTTTCATCTTATTTTCCATTCCGTTGTATTTTTTGATGTGTGATCTACTGTTTTCCCATTCATGTCTCATTCCTCACCGCTGCTACTCTTTTCCCCCTTGGGGATTAATAAAGATCTTTTCCACTGCATCTATATTACTGTGAGAGCATAACAAAAAGTTTTTCTTCTTCTCTTTTAAGCAGAGAGAGGCAAATCACTCAATACCACGGTAAATTAGTGCTTAAGATGCACTATAAAGGCCTTGACACAACAAACTGACACATGACTATTACAGGCTAGGTTTGCAGGAGATCAGATTGGGAGATGCCAGCAGACAATGGGTTCATATGTGAGAGGGAATACATCTACCATAGTGGGTGAATTCATGAATGAATAATAACATCATACAGTTGTGTTATGCTCCCGACTCTGTATGTAAATGACTGCATCTCCGAGTTGCCGAACGCTGTGCAGGGTTTTTTAGAAGGATGTTTTGTTATTCTGCAACGCCGCCGACGTTCGCATTAAAAATTATGTCAGGTTTTTGACATAAGTTTAGTGCATTCCATAAAATAATTGTGCCTGTGAGGTGACAGTGTTTCTCTCTCTCTCAGTCTCACACTTTCACACGGTGTGCTGTGCTGTGCTGTCTGCACTAGGGCTGAATGCAAGTGAAACTTTACGTCTGACCCAGATAATATTTGGGTAAGAGAACTCGCTATAGGAAATGTACTGTATCAACTATTACAAGAAAGAAAAGAAAAAAGGCCGCCTTCGTTAGTCGTTCTTTTGCCAGTAGTAGTGAGTGCCTCTGTGAAGTGTGGGTGTGTGGGTGTCTTTCTGTTTCTCTACGTAGCTTTTTGCATAGTGAGAATGGGGACCCTCCCCCCCCTTCTCTCTTTTCAACACGTTCCACCATTAATTCAACATTTTAATTAAGTGACTGACCCATGCACAACAGCAGTGCATACTACACACGGATGGCCAGACATCGGCTTGCTGTGTTAGAGCCAGAACCATAAAAAGGAGCCTGACTGTTCTGTACACAATGCAAAGTGTGTAATCTCTCTGCGTGTTATCTCCTATTCATTTTCTAGGCTATTGTGCCATGAATGCCAAACTTTCAGCGTGTTCATTCATCGAACCATGATTAAAAGGGCTGAATGAAGGAGGAAAGCAGGAGAAAAAGGATGGTAGTGAGAGAGGTAGTGATGGAGGTGTGGTCGGCGCCAACTTACGTGGTTGTGATGATCTCATCTTTGGTTCTCCTGATCAACAATACCGGTCCCTGGTATCTGTAAACAGGACCAGGATGTTGGGAAGTCAGGTCAGAGGGTATCAAATATCAATGGTTTGTGTGATATCCTATGGTTTCACTGGATCGAATGTGTGTTGTTGTCATTTCAGTCAGTGATAGCATTAGATATCCTTGATCAGTGGTTTTCAACCAGTGGTGGGGGACAAATAGTGGTCCTTGAGAGGGTTCCAGGTGGTCCCCAAGCTAAATGATGGAAAGTTGGTTAACCAGATGTAACTCTTGAGAGAAAAAGTAAGAGTTAAAATATTCAAAATCTAAATTAGCACCACTTCATGAATAAGTCTACACAATTAGAGAATGTAGAAGAACGGTCATTTTGATCTATTTGATGTTATATTTGCCTGTTTTGTTTGCCAAATCCAACCTGGAATTGTGGACAAAACCAAAACGAAATCTTTCATTTACTCTTTGTAATGCCAAATGGTGATCCATGGCTTAAATCCTGAATAAATAGTGGGACCTGGCAACAAAATGAAACCTGAAACCCACTGTCCTTGATCATAACGTTGCATTTTACATCAACACATTTCTTCCAAGTATGATGACGAGACGTTTCAATCTGGCTTGTGGAAGGCGAAACAACATTTATATCTTGGTCGTGCAATTACACACACACAATGCTTTGTGTGTAAACCATTCACTCACTTGCAGAGTTGCTCAGCGTTGTTTAGGTTCATATACTGCCTGACTGTGTGCTGCACCAGCGGCCCTGATGACAAAAAACACAACTGAGTACATTTTCTGAGATAAACAGGAAACACCCAAAAACTCCCATACAGTGACCCCTAGTAGTAGTGACCGTGAATAATTAACTTTGTACAAACGTTTAAAATTAAAACATCACTACTCATACAGTATATCATATGAGTACCATATTTATCAAAAAGCAGGACCCTTAATCACAATCACAAATAAAAAGGCCTATACCGTTTTCATTCTAATGGGAGACAAATACGTTAGCAACTGCACCTTTCAAAATAACAGAATATGATCAGAACATCTGTGTTTTTTTGATATAAAATGCTAAACTGTGTGACATTTTAGTGTTTTAGGTATATTTTCCCCCGAGCCACACACGACAGCCAACTACAAGTACATTTTCTGAGGTAAACAGGAAAGCCCCAAAAGCTCCCAGACAGTGACCCCCCTAGTAGTGGTGACTCACTCCAGCTGTCAGGCATGACCTTGAGGGCCAGAGGAAGCAGGTCATCGAAGGAGGCGTCCAGCACCAAGGAGCGGATCTCTGGGTACGACATGGCTGCCCAGCTGGCTGGAGACGGGGAACAGGAGGACACAGAGGACGCCGTGATGGGACACCAACAGGGGTTGAAGGGGACAGACGTAGGTTGGTGGGAGGAGACAAAGTTTAGCTTCGATTAAATGCTTTAGACACACTTAAATATCTTAGCCGTAATAAAGCCCGGAGGTTAACTCAATTTAAACCCTGCTGTGGGTTATCATTAAGCCTGGGATAACTCTAAACCTTGCTTGTAACATCCCTGGGTTAACATTATCCCTGGATAAGATTAATCATCCTGTGGAGAGACCGTGAATAATTAACTTTGTATAAACGTGTTTAAAATTAAACTACTACTCATTGCCAAAAGAAATAGAAAAAACTGCAAATACTATTTGGTAATGCAGTTGAAGAGCTTCACAGTGGATGTTTAACAATGTTGTGTTTTAGTTCCAAAGATATTTAGAATTTTATTTTATTTGGTATTTCTTGTTTTGTATGCATTGTTTGACTACTGCATTGTCTGATGTCTGACGAAAAATCCATTCAAGATACTAATTCTAATACATACTAATCATAGTGTGTGAAATAAATAAACAAATGTGTAATAATAACCATGAAGCTGTTAATTTTCTAAATTAGCTATAATCGTTCCCTAATCCCTAATCTTGGGTTAACCTTCATCACATTTCACTCAAGTTTTAGTGAAAGCAATAATTTCAGACTGTGAACCATGATCTAGGACCACATGCAGAACTGTGTATGTATGTTTACAAAATTGTCAACTAAATTAAATCAATGAATCAATCAGCGAGGTTTATTAACCTAGGTTTAAAAGCACTGCCGAACCTCTATCAAAGAAAGCTAGCGTGATTAGCCTGAGGGTTAAATATGGGATTAAGAAAGGGATTAGCCTGGGAGCTAAGTGTGTTGTGAGGAATAGGTTGACTTTATAAGAAGTAGAGAGGTCGTACACACACCCAGAAGTAAATTTAAGCTGTGGTTTATTTACTTTATCAGGACAAACGTTTGAAAGGTTCACTTCCACACCACAGTGATTGTCCATTAGCCCAATCTGAGCCGTGGGTCGCGCCGTCTCCTTCGTTGCACCTTTTCTGTCCAGTCCAAAAACGCGAGGTCTCTCTTTCTTTAATCCGATTTTTCATTTAATATAATTTCTTTTTTAAAAAGTATTATTTTATGCTCTACTCCAGTGGTTTTCAACCAGTGGTCCGAGGACCACCATTTATCCCTGAGAGGATTCCAGGTGGTTCCCAGCTAAATGATGGACAATTGGTAACCAAATGGACCCTTATCTGTACAGATCTATAGATCTGTAACTCTTGAGATCGTAAAATGAAACCAAGTGGACACTTATGGGTCCATTTGGTTTTATTTTACACTCTCAAGAGTTAAGTTATATTTAAACATCTGAATTACTTAATTTTCAAGAATGTACACATTTAGAAAATGTAAAAGCATGGTTAGTTTGACAAAAGTTTTTCCAGTTTATCTCTCCTAAATTGTGGACACAAACTTTAAAGTCTTTAGTTTTGGGTCAGAGAGACCAATCTCAACATCAAATGGTGGTCCGTGGCTAAATTGCAGAATAAATAGTGGACCCTAGTTTAGTAGTACACGTCGATACGACACGCACAGGGCCGCGCACATTCGTGCACACATGCTTATTACTCCAAATCCAGCCATAATCCACTGTTTATAATGCACCATGATGATCGCACCACAAACAATGGCTTCACAGCAGAGCCGTGGGCTCAGTGTGATTATGTCATATCGTATTTGGGGAGCAGGACACATACTGGAGGAAAATCTCTTGTTCTGTTTTGGAATTTCACAAATTTGCACGACACAACAATTTGGCCGGTTAAGATTGGGTTAGCAAAGACAAGTTACAAATAATTACGGTGCATAAAAATATGCCATGTTTGTACAAATGTATCATATAATCTTACAACATGTTTGCTAGCGACAAAACAAACACCGGCCCATTAAAACATACGACCAGAAAATAACGGCCAAGTCTGCCGTTATACACTACATACTGTACATACAGAAGTATACCGTGGCGAAGGTTTAGGGCAGGGGGTAGTTTTTGGACTTGAGAGCTACTTTCAAAATGACCTGCCCTACAAGATCTACACATCAAAAATGTGATTACACCATTGCTGAAAGTAGTTTTCAAATCCATTCCTAGGCCCCTAGAAAGTGGGGATGGCGTTACTTACCGTTACACAGTGTTTAATAAAAACATACTTGAATGAAAAATAGAGGGAGATAATTGGGTTTTCTTTTATATGCTAATACTGACCTTTACAAAGTATTTGGGGTTTGAGTTGACGCTTCTATCTTTTAGGGGGTTGTCATGTGATCTACCTGCACAGCCTGTGTGATCTCTACTGGTAGATCACATTAGATCCACTTTAGGGGGGGGGGGGTCTTCTAACCGTTTCATGCATTGATCACATGTAAGCATAACGTACAGTACGTTCAAATGTCACGCAAGGAATAGTTATGGTATGAAATCTGACAAAACCTAGGCTACCGCAAAGCACACCGCCTCAAAGAACTAAAAAAGTTGAGAGGCGAAGCAACAACAGCGGCGTGCGTGTGTACCTGTGAAGCCTCCTATAGACCAGGCGTACACCATGATGTCACTGAAGCAACAACAGCGGCGTGCGTGTGTACCTGTGAAGCCTCCTATAGACCAGGCGTACACCATGATGTCACTGAAGCAACAACAGCGGCGTGCGTGTGTACCTGTGAAGCCTCCTATAGACCAGGCGTACACCATGATGTCACTGAAGCAACAACAGCGGCGTGCGTGTGTACCTGTGAAGCCTCCTATAGACCAGGCGTACACCATGATGTCACTGAAGCAACAACAGCGGCGTGCGTGTGTACCTGTGAAGCCTCCTATAGACCAGGCGTACACCATGATGTCATTGAGCTGGAAGCCCAGTTTGTGCACGGCGAACTGGATCACTACGTCCATGGCATTGGCCTCGTTCTGGGGGAACGGCACTCCCTGCAGGGAGGAGACAAGAGGAAAAAGACACTGTAGTGACATGGTGGAAAATTACCATCTTTTTGTCTTATTATTCATGCTCAGTCACCTTGATAGCCCAGTAGACATATACGTCACCGGCGCCACTTCCCAATATATATTCAGCATATTCAGTCACTTCCGAAATCTGTTTTGTACCGGATATTATGGACACTTCGACATTTACTTTTCTTATAATTCAAGACACAGTAGCTAATAGCTATGCTATCGATCATGTTATGCCGTGATGGATGCCAAAGATTACTCCTTGCCCTTCTCCTGGATTTTGCGTACAAGAAGGATTGTGTCCGAGCTAGCACCACGTAAGCACTATTGGGAACAGGGCGAGATGCATTAGGGAATGGATTGCCAAACTATATAAAGCACTGCTTTGTGTGAGATCACTTTCGTCACCCACCCAGACAGTCATACATCTCGGACTACATTAAATCACTTGGCTGACTGTCTCTCTCTGCCTCATCTCCCAACAAATCAGTTTGCTATTCTCCGGAGGTTTTTTTTTTAACCATTGCCGACCAACCCCACAGGAATCAGAAATAAAACGTTGCACAGTGAAGCATCTACTATGTTCTTATGCAAAGCACCATGTAATAAGTGCAAAAGTCAGAAAAATAAGCCCAAGATTCGATATACTCCCATCGTTTTTCAAACAACCAGGCATGGCTGACAATTCTGCCGTGATCCAACACTGATAATGTGAGGGCAAAGTGCAAAGGGAAGGAACAGGAGCTCTGAAATGAGAAGAGAGGCTGAGAGGATTGCTGTTCCACCACATGGGTATTTTGGGTAATATTGGCTGCAGAGCTACACTGCAATCCCTATGCAATGCCGTCTGGCTCAGCACAACAGCGCTAGAAAAATCATGCGCTATATCTCTTACTTGCAAATTGACCCACTTACTGTGCTCACACTAGAGGCCCGGGGGCAGCGGGGCACAGAAACTTCATTACCTGGGATAATGTTTAATGATAGCCTCCCTAGAAAAGGTTGAGTAGTTCAAACCCCCCATGAGACCCCTCCGCCACTTACTGGCACAGAACCATTCCAAACCCCACCAGTATAGTCTCTATGTCTTTATGTGCTGGCTCCATTTCATATTTGAAATTGTCGATCTCAATACAATGGACACCACACCGCCTATTTCCATTATTTCAGTGGTTCCCAAAGTGGGGTTCGGGTATCCTCAGGCAATACTTGAGGGGGTTGCGAATGGGCCCCAAGTTGCAGGTATGTCACTGAATGTGTATAAATTTGCTAATTCTTAACTAATTGACTGTGGGTCCACACAGAAGAGCTCACAGCTCATCAGTTTGTGTCGCATGCTTTGATTTTTCAACAATTTTTGATTAGTACTGATTTAGGAGGCATTTGGTGAATGCTCCTTGTGTCATAATGTGTTATGCCCAGAAGCAGAGGTTGTCAACGTGGGCCAGAATTGACCATTGATAATATCTGACTCGGAATTGGTTTGGGAAATATAATTTACAATTGCTGACTGAGAGACTTTAATAATGCCCAAATACTGCTTCTACATTTGTCGTTTAGTCTCATAACGATTAGCCTTTTACACAATACAATGTTTCTCTCTGTCGGTAAGAAGAGACCTTGAGGTTCTACAAACACAAAAGGAAGTGTGACTATACAAAATGTCCTTTCAGTTGTATGCTCAAGTATGTAGCCTTCACAAAAAATATTACACAAGCATTTCTATCTGCACATGACACTGTGGTGGGTGAAAGCCCAAAATGCAGGGCAGCAATTCAGGAGGTGATCCGTCAAACAGTGCCCAGAGATGACCTGCTCACAGACAGACTGACCCTGCACGCACACGCACGCACACACACACACACACGCACACACAGCCTGACAGAGATAACCATGATGCTTACCGTACTGCCTCCAAAACCTGGGTGGTTCCATCCCAGCACAGAGTAACCCCCTGGAATAGAAAGAACGGTGTGGCATGTTTAAAATTATACATAGTGTATCTCCATTTTAGAAGATGTATTTAAAAAGGTTTTCAACCTTTTTGATCCCAGGGCCCCCCATTTATTCTGCATTTGAGCCACGGACCACGAGTTGACCAACGTTTTCTCCCCACAGACTCAAAACTAAAGATTTCTTTTGTTTTTGTCCCCAATTCCAGGCTGGATTTTTGCAAACAAAACAGGCAAACATGACCAAAATGAAGTGGTACTAATTCAGATGATGAATATTTAACTCTTGAGAGTGTAAACATGAAACCAAATGGACCCTTGCGGGTCCATTTGGTTTCATGTTTAAGCTCTCCAAGAGTTACACCCGTTTAACCAAATCTTCATTGTTTAGCTGGGGGACCCCCTGGAACCCTCTCAAGATCCACTGGTGGTCCGCGGAGTGGTTGAAAACCACTATACTAGAGGTTTGTTTCTTGTTGACGTCAGCGTCCGTCCACCCTTTGAATGTAGTAATTTCCCACGTTTACTCACCTTCCAATGGCGTGTTCATGCAGCCAACCTCGTAGAACCCTGCATTCCCCTCACAACAGATCACCTAGAGTGGGATAAAGGGAGGTCAAGGTAAACTATTGCACTGTAATTTGAATACCACAGGAAATGAAAAGTGTATTTTCCACATTCCCAGGGCATATTATCCATGGTCACCCACAATGGAGATATAACTACGGTAACAATGAATAATAATGAATGGTGATTTTATTCACCTGTGTGATTCCCATAGCTCAAACTGTTCCCCCACATGAAAATGAATATCATTATGGAGGCCCCAAACCACAGGGCTGCTTTTAACTGTGTTTTGAATCTAATTCACGATGATGGCCGTACAGTGCATTACATTGTTAACAAATATTGTTATTGCGTAATGCAGTGGGATTTCAACCAGTTTAATTTCAGCGCCTATAATGTATTCAGCTTTTGAGTCACAGGCCACCATTTGACGACATTTAGCCTCTCAAACCCAAATATAATATAGTCGTTGAACAAGATTTTATCCACCATTAGTACATGGTTTTGGCAAATGAATTAAGAATAACACACATTTGGAACAACAACGTAATTCTAGCTTGATAGTGTAACTCTCTCGAGTTACAAATCTATAAGGGTCCAATTGGTTTGCAACTCCATCATTTGGCTGGGGACCACCTGAAACCCTCTCAATGACCACGAGTGGTCCCCAGAACATTGATTGAAAACCACAAGCATAATAGAATATAGGCAGGAGGAGGAGGCTGCAAAGTGACATGATGTCCATGTCGCTGTCTGTGGTGCTGAAACATTCATCAGTCAATGTAGATCAACATGGATATTTTAAGGTCCAGTGCAGGCAGATTACAATAGTGACAGAGTGTGTGGGTCTTTATAATTCTCTCATGTCTCACATTTACAAAAGCATAAGGAGAAAAAATGTACGCTTTGGTCCTTGATAAAGCGCATCATTTTGGAACCTGTAATTACTGGGTGATGAACAACATGCAGGGGTCAATGCGCTCCCGTTAATGCTTGCCATAACTCATCTAGCTTGTCATCTAGCTACATTTTGGGCCATAATCTTTGACTAACTGCCGACAAAACATAATAAGCGATCGGACTTTGCTCGTTACAGAGATGTTTTGTTAGAATTAAGTGCATGAATTTGGGTTCAAATTGAAGCTGCTTCCTGTAGACCGGTTTCACTCTCGGCTTTAGCTCATGCTCCCATCGGGAGCCCCTCCGCAAAGTACACAAAGAACATTATAGTGAAAACATCACTTAGAATTTGGAATCAGTTTAAACGGCATTTTGGTTTCCAGACACTTTCAGTGTTGGCTCCAGTTGCAGCTAATCACACCTTCCCTCCATCATTAGTTGACAATGCCTTTGATATCTGGTCTAACAAAGGTATTAAAACACTTAAAGATCTTTATATCGACAATAATTTGGCTTCCTTTCAACAATTATCGCAGAAGTTTTCCTTACCTAATTTTCATTTTTTCAGGTATTTACAGATTCGCAATTTTATTAGAAGAATATTCCCTCAGTTCCCTGGTCGTCCCCCAGAGACGGCTTTAGATATATTTCTTAACCCATTACCTGGTCTGAAGGGGATGATTTCGTACTTCTATAATCAGATCCACTCTATACGTTCAGTATCTCTCAACTCAATCAAGGCACTCTGGGAGGGGGAACTGGGAGAGGAGATTTCAGAGGAGCTTTGGGAAGACACACTAGCTCAAGTACACAGATCTTCCATTTGTGCGAGGCACGGAGTGATTCAGTTTAAAGTTGTACATCGTGCTCATTTCACTAAGGTTCGACTGTCCAAAATTTATAACAGCATAGATCCGATCTGTGACCGTTGTCACCAAGCTCCGGCAAATCATTTACATATGTTCTGGTCCTGTCCTGTTCTGCAGACCTACTGGGTGGAGATTTTTGAGTCGCTGTCTAGGATAGTCGGTAGACCGATAGAGCCTAATGCTATGATGGCACTATTTGGGGTCTCTTCCCCTGAACTATTGCTCTCTTCTATGGAGGTGTCCTTTATTGCCTTTGTGACCCTATTAGCCAGACGTCTAATACTACTTAGGTGGAAGTCGCCCACCCCTCCATCACACACTTCATGGATTAAAGACATCCTTCACTATGTTAAATTGGAAAGAATCAGATGTTTGCTTGGCGGCTCCCTGAAAAAGTTCAATAGAATTTGGGATCCTTTCTTTAGGTATTTTGATGAGCTCAGACTCCCTGATATTTCAGACTGATCACAGTCATTTATAGTTCGGTGGCGGATCAGATGGTGGACCGACTAGCATCATAATGCTTCAGTAGTTTGGTGAATATATATTTATATATTTATTTATTCTATTTTATTTTATTTCCCTTTTTTTTTTTTTTTTTTTTTTTTCCTTTTTTTTTTCTTTTCTTTTCTTTTTCCTCTTTCCCTTTTTTGTTTTGTGAAAGTGCATCAAATTCTTTGCTCATGCAGTTTCCTGTCTGCTTTCACTGTTTTACTTTTTGTTTTGTAAAATTAAAATTCAATAAATAGATGTGTTAAAAAAAAAAATGTTTTGTTAGAATTAAGTGCATGAGCCTGAGATCGGGGAACATGCTGTGCACATTCTGTATAAACATAACCCAGTTTGTCTCCGTCTTGGAACAGAAATAACGGTGCTTATTCAACCCATCTGTTCCCTTTACATAAAATGCAAGTCAGGACCATTTTCTTCTTTACAAAACACAGCATGATTACTTGTGTGTGTCACACACACACACACACACACACACACACACACACACACACACACACACACACACACACACACACACACACACACACACACACACACACACACACACACACACACACACACACACACACAGACAAAGGGACAGGGTCGAGTCCACGGCCTCCAAATGGAGATAATGTTTTACCCATTGCTTTTCAGAGTTCAGGAGTTGACTCCGTCATTATTCATGAAAACAAAACAGCAGGGTGGTGGACATTTACCAGAGTCTGACCGTTCTCCCCTCCATCTCTCCTCCGATCAACAAACATGGTGTCGATCTCATTTCCATCACACGCGATGAGTTTGTTCCTCTGGCCGTCAAACTGCGACAGAGAGAAAAGAATGAAACAAAACCAAAAAAATAATAGTGAAACATGAAGGTGAAGATGTTCCAACATTTATCAAAGAAGGTGTAGGTGTCGTCGCTTCTCTCTTTTGTGTGAACACGAAGGGGAAAAAAAAACAACACCACCCTTTTGAATATGTTTGAAGCAGCACATTTTAATAAGTCCCCATGTGTAAACACACACAGTATTTATTTATATATTTACCATCTGGTACAATATCTGCTTTCTTTAAAGGAGAGCTCCACCCATGCTTTCTTACCTATCTTTGTATTTTTTATATTGGTTTATTCATGCCCACAAAAGTGTTATCTTGTCATTTTCCTTACCCCATCATAAGCTTAGAGACTGCTGTACCAGCTGTTTTGACACACTACCGACGTCAGTAGTGTGTCAAAACACACTACTGACATGGTGGAGAGACAACTTATAGCTAAAACAATCCATTTTGATGCGGTGCAAATAGTTGAATTTGAACCACATCCCATAGAACCATTCTAAGCTTATGGTGGGGTAGAGGAAAGAGCCACTAAGGAATAACTGGAATAACTGGTCCACTTTTTGTGGAAATAATTCAACTGTAAATACAGGCAGGAAAGCCTTCTGGGGTGGAAATCTCCTTTAACTCCTACAATATCTGCTATCTTTGTCTCATATTTCTGTGCATTCCTTTCCCACTGTGTTCCTCACCTCCTCTATGAGTCGAGCCTGTCCTTGCTGAAGCATGTGCCTCATAGCTTTCTGCAGTAAGCCTACAGATCCTGGGTACAGCATCCTCCGCCCAAATGAGTGGGTGATGAGATAACTGTTGAGACACAGAGAGAGAGAGAGAGAGAGAGAGAGAGAGAGAGAGAGAGAGAGAGAGAGAGAGAGAGAGAGAGAGAGAGAGAGAGAGAGAGAGAGAATAAAAATGTGAGAGAATACATCACTGCAGTGCTTTAGCAAAGAAAATATAGATGAGGACAAGAGGACAGGGGTCAAAATGAAACTAAACCCCAACACTACCTACTGAATACACAATAGGTAAACGCCAAAGCAAATAATATTGTTGTTGATAGTACAGTAACAGCACACATACTAATGATGCTGAAACCATTGTTTTTTGCTACTATTTCATCACTTCTATCCATTCTATGGTCTACTCAGGCTTATGCGAACACCCTAGGGATTTACCGACGAGACATTTTCAGGAGGGGGGACAAATCATTTTGCAACCGCATCCGACGGCCGCGGCCAATGGTCAATCGCTTGTGGCTGGTGAAATGGGTTGTGACCGTTAGTAAATGAGTCCCGACCAATAGTAACAGTTGTGACAGCTACCAAAGGTTACGACCTTTACTATTGGTTGGCAAATCCAGTATTCTATTGGTAATGGCAGATATCCAATCGGTCAGGGGTTAAGGTTAGGTTTAGGCATAAGTTTTACTGAGGTTATGTTTAGGGTTAGGGGTTAGGCTTAGGTTTAGTAGCGACTGGTGAAGAGCGGCCACGACTGATGGCCCATTGGTCTGATAGTAAAATGACCGATAGTGAAACAATCGCCGGGTTTGACGACCATCCAGTCGGGACTCATTTTCCCACCAGCTGTTGGTGGCGGTTGCAAAATGATCGCGATTTTTCTCGGCATTTTGGCCAATATTGATATTCAATATAATGAATTGCTGTTAGAGCCGATAACAGATATTAGCCATGTCCAAATGATCTCATTCTGTAATGAAAATGTGAATCATTTTGTCCTTTGTTATAAACACGTGTCAGGGTGTCTGTATTGAAGGCTTAGGCAAGTCAGATTTAACTTTAATATCTAGTTATATTTAATATTGTGAGCTTGTAGATCTGTTCCAGCTGTTACTTTGGGCTTGTTTATCTGTAAAGACAGAGCGATTAAATCATCAGTCTGAGAGATTAATTAAACCGATGCCGATTAATCTCTCTAATTAATCTCCAATGACTAGAACGCTCCATCCAGTTTTTAAGTCACTCGATTCAGTATAATATAGTAAAATATAATTCAGTAGAATTTTTGGAAAGTTAATTAATATTAATTTTAGCGTGTTCCCGCTTCCTTCCTATAGAGCTGAGCAGTCCCGCCCCCTCTTGACGTCACCCCTGTTCCAGAAATGGATTCCCCATTCATTTTTGTCATAGACTTGTCGAAAATGATTCATTTAAAGATGATTACGCCGCTGACAAAGCCAACTCGGGTCGTGACAATTCATGATATCACACACAGTATTTTGGGACAATCAAATAATTGCTAAGAAGAAAAACTAAAAATGTCTTGTATCCTGCCGTGTTTTACTTCTTGCAAATTAGATATCATAATTATATAATTAGATATATATTAGGCGTGACTGCACAGTCTATACAAACCCATTTTAACTTAAAACCCTGTCCTTTTTCTGGTGACTTATAGTGTCCTTCTAATTCGTGAGGGGGGCGTGTTTTTAATTACTGTTTTCATTTATATTTAATGTTTTGGAAAAGAACGAGGAGGTGGCAGTGGGAAACACTGTGTGACATAGGTGATAAAATAATAAAACAATATTTAAATGGAAATGAAAACAGTAATTAAGAAACATGGACCCCTCGTGTATTAGGTCAACATCAGTAAGCAGAGAAAAGGACTCGTTTTTGATTAATCTAACAAGGTTAAAATTTAGTTTGATGTTATAATGGGTTTGTATAAGGACATGTAAAAACGAAAATGAAATATGAAATCAAATATTTAAATACTAAACCGAGTGACTTAAAAACAGTCAAGCTTAAGTAGACAATAGAATGACCAAAGCTTTGCTTTTTAAAGTGGAGTATAGCTTTAACTACTTAAGCCCTTAATTTTATGTTGAATAGCAAGGGTCGTTCTACAAGCTCTCGATTTGCTCTATATTCATAATTGTTTCAACATACTGTCTGTACTGTTTGGTGTTCAGACATCTCGGTTTGGCCAGATTTGTCCTGGTATCCAAAGCCCAGAGGAATCTCTCTACAATGTGTTGCCAATTCTAACATTCACTAAGAAATTCTCCTGGGTGTCACCACAGTTCAAATAATACAGTAATAACACTTAGATATTTATTATGTTTTGTGCTGTTGAAAGGTGCACTAGGTATCCTCATAAAATGAAATTTCACAAACACATTGCCAAGGCTTGCAATACCAGAATAGCTGAGGCTACTGAAGCCATAATGTTCAGACAAGCAGAGCAATAAATGTTGAAAGGTGGAATCACTGGGTATCCTAAAATAATTGACAACATCCTGATTTTTTTTAAGGGAAAAAGTACCAAAAATAGCTATTCGGGGAATCACATTAAATGCTGAACGGTTTATGCGCGCAGATATAAAATGGATAACCGTATCCCTCAATAGACAAAGACATTTTGAGCCATTAAAGTGGATTCACCATGAATCTACAGTAAAATCAAATGTATCGTAAGTTTTCCTTTTAATCCCACCATGTAGCCTAAACTGAGTTATTTACCTGCAGTACCAGAAATGTCCACAAAAACAGCCCCCCATCCCTCCTCACAGCCTTGTTATTCCCCTATCTCATTAAAATATGCATGATCTGCCTGGTTTTAGTCCGTTTCATTGGGTTTCTTTGAGATGGGGTGTGGATTCCATGCATAACGACTTAAAGTTAAAGGGAAAGCTAAAGGGAAAGGACTATAGATATCACAGATATCTCATTATAGGTCTGACTGTTGAAAGACCTGGGATGTTAAAAACACCAAAAAACTTGAAAAATGCCATGGTGCAGCCCCCTTTTTAAGGGATTTCCATCTTGATTGTAGTAGTTTATTCCAGGATAACAATGCCTCCTTCTGCAGGGCAATCTATATTCCATAATGGAACAGGTTTAACAGATAATGTGCACTGGCAGATAAGGACATATGCTTTATTATTGTATATACTGTATTTGGTAGATATACACAGTGCATGCCTGTGTGTGTTTGCATTGTGTAGAAATGTGTGTACCCAATGATGTATCACATCAAAAAAGGGAGGTGGGTCGCACGACAGGTTGCAGGAGAGTTGTAGTTTATTGCTTTCTGCTTACATTTCCTTGTAACTTGCAGTAGATGAGCACACAACAGTTTCGGCCGTGCCGGCCTTCTTCAGGTGCGACACCTGAAGAAGGCCGGCACGGCCGAAACTGTTGTGTGCTCATCTACTGCAAGTTACAAGGAAATGTAAGCAGAAAGCAATAAACTACAACTCTCCTGCAACCTGTCGTGCGACCCACCTCCCTTTTTTGATGTGATACACTTGTTTGGATAACGCACCAGCCAACGTTGTGACGCGGTGGTAATAGAAGAATTTGTACCCAATGATGTGGCACGGCATAGTGCGGATAGTCGTTCTTGGCTCCGGTTTGAGCAGGGACACGCCTGCCTTGGACAACTTCCTGTAAGACAGACAGACAGACACACACACACACACTACATAAATAAATGTATTTTTCTGGGAGCATCAAGAGAGTGTGCAGAGCATACTTTTTCTACAAAGGCAAACAAATCCATGAGACATATAGTACAGTACATAGCTCATCGCTAGTACATACCAAATGTGCACTATTTATATCATTGCAGACAGGCAGAAACCTTAGTATGTCCCCTTTATTTAAAACTTTAATTTAACAAATCTAATTCTGGCACATGCTCACAGCCCATCCTATCAGGCTGTGAGCTTGTATATCTGATATTTTTACCATTTTCCATATTTTTACCAAGGTCCTATTTTTCCTCATATAGACCAGAGTCTGATTAAAGAAACAACTAATGAGACACAGAGGTAGCTCACAGATTGAAAGGTACAGTATAACAATGTATGGGTTACTACAGCTAGGGTAGCTCCCCTGTTTTGGGGCAGCATTGTATTGGTTCTTGATAGTCATGAACTTGTTATGTTGAGAACTTTAAAGAAAAACATATCAGTACCGTTAATAGGATTGTAAAATGGATGAATGTATGGACAAGAGCAAGTATACAATATAATGTGTGACTGTGTAAGTGTGTATGCCTTTTTTACAGTGTGCGAAAGGTTTACATGATTAATTCCATATGTGTTGAACCTAGAATAGTCCAAACCAAGAGTATTCCTGATGAAAGTAGTGTACTATACAATGAACAGAAGAAAGAAAGAAACAAACAAAGAAAGTAAGAGTGTGATTATTATCCATTAGAACACAGGCAATTTCTTCCATTACATAAAAAGGTTTGCAATCCGACACAGAAAGTGATACTTTATTTTGTGTACCTCAGTGGCAGCATGAAAACATAAACTAAAAGGTTTTGACCTTCAGCTCCCACCAGGGCAACAGGAGACAACCAAGTCTAAATGTATGCCCCGATGGCACTGCACAGCAGGACAGGAAAATCCATTTACTAAATGACATTTAATACAGTACATTTATCCAAGGTGCCTCACAATACCAGGAAGAATGGGATATTTTTAGTATGGATGACCCCAGTGGGATTACAAGCACTATCCCTGGAACGTTTTATACATTTATAGCTATATATATCCACGGCGACCAATACGGTCCACCACTACCCTCGCTCTATAATAGCTAAGAGGGCGATATGAAATTTCACAAACACATTGCAAAGGCTTGCAATACCAGAATAGCTGAGACTATTAAAGCCATAACGTTCAGACAAGCAGAGGAATAAAGCTTTCTCATAAACATGACAGACGGATGTTTCTCGCTTTGGGCCATGCACTCAGAATAAGTGTCACGTTTTCATCACTTTTATTTTTCATTGTAAAACCACAACACACATACCCGTTACATGCATGTCTTTCAACATTGCACTGTTGTTAGTTTTCCTTCGAATATAGAATAATATACTAGCCAGTTATTCTCTGGTTTCAGACTCTGTACAAGGAACTGATCACAGATTATACAGAAAACAAGACTAAGAAAGAACACTTACGGATTGCTGACTTCTGTCCAGCTGAAGTCAGCAGGCCAGTGAGAGAAGTCAAAATCATAGCACCTCAGTTTTCTCTATACAGAGAGAGAGATCAATAGTTCAGGTCATTTTAGTTGATGGTATGACAAATACCTAAACATGCAAAGCTATGATTTATGTGTAATGAAATTCTTAAAACAATATGTTTATTAGTATGAATGTGAACCAACAAATAAAAGATTTAGGCCTAGATTTTTGCCACCACTAAACCCCTTATCCCTTAACTTCTTTGCCTTCCTAAACTATTTTAAATAACATTTTTCAATAGCTAAATGGCCAGTCTACACACTCACAACATGCCAATAGATTGGCACTTTTCCAAAAGGTTTTTCAAAATAGTAAAAAAAACAAAAAGGCAAAGAAGTTAGGGATAAGGAGTTTAGCATGTGACGAAAATGGAGCCCTCTATACATTGTGTTATGATGCAGTGAGAGCCTGTATCTCTGCCATTTTTATCAAAGCATTCCCTACGTAACAGGGACGACAACAACACTCCATGTTGTGACCAGACATGCTCCTATTATGTCGTTATGGAAAGTCTGACCTGCTGTGCACACACAGACACACCGCTCACCTTGTTGGTAGGTATGTTATTATTCCTGTTTTCCTCCAGAATAGAGAGGAACTGAAGATACTCTGAGTTCTTCCACCTCCCCCAGCCTGGGGAATACAGAGAAAAAGAGAGACACAGCGTGAGAGCGAGAGATGGAGATGAGCAGTGATAGAGAGGACATACAGTAAGTGGAAGAATGAGAGAGACGGCAAAATACATTCAGCTCACAGCGCAGAGAGTCTCAAGGGTGCACTTAGTATGCTTATTGGGCGCGGACCTTGTGCGTCAGCCTCAATGTTAATGAAATCCCATTGGCATGCGGCAACAGATGCACCATACGAGTACATGTTGATGTGTAAAAATGAGTTCAATTAGGAACAGTAGTCACAGCGGACACTGGCGGAGTCTCACCTCTTAGGCAGGCCACCCCCAGCAGGCATACCAGCACCGTCCCCACGTACTGACCGCATGGAACCAGCTTACTGCTGCAGATGTATCCTGGGTAATGAAGAGCAGGATGGTGGTGACACAGTTGAACAAAAACATCCACAAATAAAGATTTACTGGGATCGATTCACTGTCTTTTCTATGCCACTATCACACATTCAAGGAGTTTCATTGACCACCAAACAGACTCCCTACAGTAGTGGAAATATTCTGTCTCTCTCAGAGTCTTGTTAACCGGCGACCGTGTGCACTATGCACAGTCTAACAACTACCTTGCATGTCAACAAATAGTAGCATCCCGTTTATACACTCACAGACTAGCAGATAACCCCAGGCATATTCATTTAGATCCATTCACTGTAATAATGCTACGGCATGAGAGCCATCTGATTAGTTTCATATAAATATAAAATCACTTGTGGGATAACAGCGGGCCCCGGGGGACAGACTGCAGCCATTTGTTTTACTCATTAATTCCTGGGGCTTGAACAAATCATAACAGTGGGAGGAAAACAATTGTACAGTTTGTCAGACACGTCTGATAAACGGCACAGTTTTAAGTTAATTGCTCAAGTACACCTCTCGCCGAAACACCTTGTCTCGTGAGATGGACTCAAACGCGAACGCATGCGCTCGCTTGCTCACTCCCTCCCTCTCTCTGGTGAAAAGACAGCTTTGTACCAAGAAATGTTTCATCTGAATGTCACACTGACACACCAGGCCAACACCTTAAAATACTATACTCAGATAATGCACTTTTGAAAATTCTCTCTTACATAGTTCCAGTGATCCTCGACTGCACCAACACAAAGTACCATGAATAAGGTGAATGAATGGACTGATAACAATGCTCTCGTAATTAACATAAAAAAGACAGAAGAGATTGTTTTGAGTGCATCACCACTGATTCACAGATCCCATGACTATTATTCATGGTGAACAGATCAAGCACATATGTTTATACAAATACCTAGAGGTAGTAACCATCTGTTGTCATGGCAAAGAATCTAATTCCTTCTCCATCTATTCTTCGTTTGTTATTCACTTCTTATAGAGACATACAGGGAGTACTAATTTCACAACCCCAAATGAGACAGCGCCCCCACTTCCGGTCCGCTAGAACAGTGTACAACAATGGTCAATGCAATCCCTATGGGAGCTATCATAAAATACCATAATTTCACTAGTTCGTTACTGAGGCTATAGAACTCCATATGTTTGATTTGTCCTTTTCAATGTCACATAGATGCCATCTCAATATACAGCCCATAATGTACTATACTGTAACATACTATCAGAGATTCACAAGTGCTAGCATGGTGAATCTCAATTTAATGTGGTTGCACGTTATAAATGTCACGGTTGCATCCCTTGAGGTTTTTAATACCCAGATATATTTGTTGTTTCATTTTGTATGTTATGTATTTGTGGAAGATTATCCAAACAGCATCCCGCAAGACTAATTAATAACCATCTGGAGAAATTACTATGGTAGTTGAAAATGTCAGGCTATGCCACTCCTCCACGTACACAGCTGTTATTTGCCCAACTATTCAGCCAAATTAATTAATACAACAAGCAGTCAGTGGTGAAACACTCCGCCGGAGCACCAAGGTAGGTAGAACATGTCACGTGACACACTCAAAATATAGATGTGATTGGGAATGAACAGTCAGTTGGGATTAGTATGTACTATTGAGAATTCCAGTCTTCAAAGTCAAAGCTCGTAGCCTCAAACAGGCAGTGAAGTCACTTAAAAGCGCCAGGTTCTTTGTTTGCCGTCTCACATCTGCTCTGCTAACATTATGGGTAACTAATTCAACTGGTGAATTAAATGTGAAACACTTTTTAGAAAACAATAACATATGTACAAAGACACATCATACATTTGGAGACATGTTTTTATTCAAATTATTTTAAAAGTAGGCTAACTACAGTTTCAGTAGACCTCTATGGGCTGGCCTGCAGTAAACCGTTTGTAGTCCCCATGGGTCTCTATTATGAGTGCTCTTCAATAATGTAACACCACCTGGTATGGATGTTTGTCTGCAACCCTAAAGCCACAAGTGCTGCAACAACTGAATATTTGATCAAAGATTGTTGTACAAGGTAACCACTTCAGAAGCTTTATACATCCACGTATGATAACTGCATCTTAAGCCATGTGTTGTGTGGAGAATAGTTGCTACTTTAAGTAACTTTAATCAGGAGTTTTAGTAGCCATGGGGTAATCTATGTGGTGGTGGTATGTGATATTGCTTGTGCCATGCGTACACACTGGCTGCTGGGCCTCAAGACAAAATTCAGTGTGAACTGACAAGTACCATCTCATATCAAATATCATATTGCTCTCACTCTCACTCACACACAAAAATACCTTTCCTATAGAGATAGCAGAGGAGGAGAGGAGAACTGTAGTAGGAAATAGACCACAGCGTAGAAGCCTAGATGGACGAAATACAAACACACTCATTACTTCACAGTTCTTCTTACTGAATAAAAATTACCAGAGATTATGTCAGTCATAAACACGATACTGACCCAACCAATGATGCTGTCAGTGTGCCGTTCTAGACTCTTGGGTTGGTAGTTCCATCCCTAAAAAAAGACATAAAGGATAAATAAATTATCTTAAGTCTCTCGACACAGAATGAAGGGGGCACTGTTTTTTACTTCGTTTAAATTGCCAAAGGGTACCCAGATTGCATGTTGGACACAGCAGCACATACCGCCAGCAGATACCGGAAGAGTGAGCCCTAAACATTGTGGATTTGTAGGGGTAACTCATTGGCTGTTTTTAGCCAGGTGCAACAAGAGCCATCTAAGTAATAAAGTTGCGATCCAATGCATTCCGTAACTTTTGGATGTCCATGTCCCTACCGTCTGACTCTGCCCCCATGCACATGTTTGGACAGGAGGGGGAATATATATATATAGTTCTATATAGTCTATATACTGTATATTCGATTGTGTGTATGGTGCATTGCCAAACATACGCTTTGTGTGATATGTATTTTTTCCCTAATGGGTTTTGGTGCCATAGCCTGCATGGAGATTCTGCATTAATTTTATTTATAGGTTCAAAACAGATTTCTGTAACTTGTAAATATGCTGTATCACAGTATCTGCATCTTATCCTGGGATAATTAGCCCATCACTAAGTCCCTCCCCTGCCTGTCAGTTTGCTCATTGAACTTGTTTGTGGAAAGGGAAAGCAAAACCCACTTTTCCGCACGAAAATGTGAAAAAACACTTCAGCAGCTGTAACTGTAAGTACCTTTGCACAGCCCTGCTATTCTCAAACATGTAAGTCTATCTAGACAAACCATAATTGGATTGACCCCATGAAGTAAACAGAGTTTGTGGAACTCTGTCTATACCCTAAGCTCTGGTGCAACCGGCTATACTAGTGAGGACCCACTGGACACGTTTTTCACGATTGGCTGCCTCTAACGCCTCTAATGCGATGGCAACGAAATATAATGTAAAATACCATCAGGTATACATGATTTAACATGGACAATGATACAAAGTACAACTGTTTTACAGCAATTTGTAGCAAAATTGTGTCCGGGTAGCTCGAGGAGCTCTCGCCTTGGGACACCAAGTTCATGGGTTTCGATCATGGACACAGCCCAACTCACTGACTGAGTAGCACGGCTTGGTGCAGCAAGTACCGGGAGCTGTCTGGTAGGTGGTGTGGCGCTCCACCTCAATGCATCTCCCACTGGCCCAACGCAGTGTAACGGATAGACTCCCGGCTGATACTGACAATAAGCCACTTGTGAGAGTCCCAATTATTTTATACTTTAAATTACTTCATTTCACTTTCCCCCCTTTTTTAAATTTGCCCAGAGTCTTTAAAGGGGAATTCCATCCAAAGCGTGCAAATAGAACGACACAATTCCATCCAAACCATACAAATGGTACCAATTGAACCATAACGGGTCCATTTGGTTCCATTTGTACACTCAGAAAAAAAGTCCTAAAAGTAAAATGATTAATGGTAAAACACAACTTGATAATCAAGTTGTGTTTCACCATGTTAATGATATTTTTCAGACCTCCATTTCTAGGAAGCACAGGATGGGGGACTCTTTAGGTATACTCTTTTAGGTATATTAATGACATGCAACCAACTCTATGTAATGTTAGCATTTCAAGCGCATAACGTTTCTTGGAGTTGTAATCATTCTCATTCATTCTAGAATTGATTTTCTTGCTAGTGACGCAACTGTCAGGACTAGAATTGATCCAGCTAATCTAGTCACATTTATGTTGTGTAACTAAAAACTGGTCCTAATAATGCCCTAATGCTTAATTCAAGGCAGAATGAAACCCTCGGGCTATGGACCAGAGCTATAAAAGCAATGTAATGCAGGTGTGTAATGACAATAATAATCTAACTCTTGAGAGATTCAAAATGAAACCTAACTTGATCTGCATTCGGTTTCATTTTACACTCTCAGGATCATTTGAGGTTCCATTTGTTTTTTTCGTAATTTTATGCACCACTGGTTGAAACCCCCAGAAATCCCCAGAACAACATTTGTTAAGTGTCTTGAGTGCACATTCATTCATTGACAGCAACGATACGAACTTGACAGCACAGTCCTCGAGTCTAGATATATAGACAGTTACGCAAACTCCGTTCACTTCATGGAGCCAGTCCAATGGAGGCTTTTCTACATAGACTTCCATTGAGAATGTGTTCAACAAATAGGGACAAGTCCGGGGCAGGATGTAGGCAGAAATGCATTGGACTCATGTAAAAGTAAAGCTTCAATGATCTTAAAACCACTTTATTTTAGATTGCTGTGTGTGTATACAACACAGACATTACAGAGACTTTAGTTGTTACTGCATAATATTGCACAAAACAGCTGTCATGTTGCACACATGGCTAAAATAGCGCTTATTTGGGCAGCCCTCGTTGAAAATAACGTATTTCCAACTCCAGATTGTCCCTATTCAGACTCCATAAACAGCGCTCGCGCGCTTAGTTTCTGACCCGCTCAATGTCGCAACTCTTCTACTCGATGGCTCTGCTTGACAGCTGGGACACTTCCGGGGCCGCAGCGTTAGCAACAACGCTGCTAATAAACAGTTCGGTTTTTGTAGAGAAAAACCTTTGTTTTGCTCAGACTCAATTTAGAGCACGGCATTAAAGGTAAGCCTACCCTCCTCCCCGTCCTCCCGTCGGGTCTGTTCTGATCCGGTGAGCGATGGATTCTGTTTAAATGAGGTCCGAACACACAACGCAGAAACATCATCCAGCTGGCCATTCTTCCATTGAGCGGTGACGTCACTACGGCAGCCGGCACTAGCCAAATGTCTCAAAGGCGACCGCGCGTTTTTCCACGATTATCACATTGAACAGTTTAGGATAAGAATCAAACTAATTAAGAATCTAAACTATTAAATTCCGTGGAATTCGTGCCCTTTGTGTCCCAAATAATCTGGGACACCATATATATCATTTTTATATAATTTCTCTCTCTATCTATCTCTCTCTCTCTCTCTCTCTCTCTCTCTCTCTCTCTCTCTCTCTCTCTCTCTCTCTCTCTCTCTCTCTCTCTCTCTTTTCTTTCTTTCTTTCTTTCTTTCTTTCTTTCTTTCTTTCTTTCTTTCTTTCTTTCTTTCTTTCTTTCTTTCTTTCTTTCTTTCTTTCTTTCTTTATTACAAATTATATCAAATTATATAACATGTATTAAGTAGTAGTACATTAGCCTAACCACTTGTGTAGAATGTTGAGGTGATGCAGCCTATTTAATAGTCTAACACAGGGGTTTTCAACAGGTGGTCCGGGGACCACCAGTGGTCCTTGAGAAGGTTCCAGGTGGTCCCCAGGATAAATGATGGAAGGTTGGTTAACCAGATGTAACTCTTGAGAGTGTAAAAATGAAACCAAATGGACCCTTGCGGGTCCATTTGGTTTCATTTTCACACTCTCAAGAGTTAGAATACTCATCTGAATAAGCACTATTTAATTGTGAAGTCTACATTGTTTTCCAGCCTGGAATTGTGAACAAAACCAAAAGAATTCTTTAGTTTTAGGTCTGTGGGCTAAAAGGTCCTCAAATGGTGGTCCGTGGCTCAAATGCTGAATAAATGGTGGTCCCTGGAGTCAAAAAGGTTGAAAACCACTGGTCTAACATAATATAATAGTCTCTGGTCCATAGACTGCTTCTGCTTCTATGGACCATTAGTCCAATAAATCTATGGAAATCATAGGAGCAACCTCAATCTATTCTGCACAAAAACAATCTCATCTGTTTTTTTTTTTTTTTTTTTTTTTTTGCCTGGATAGTGATGAGATAAAAGTAGAAGCTTTGAGCTCACACCATTTCTTGTAAGAATGTGCCACGTCAAGGCCAGAGCGAGATAGTGAGTTATTAGAGATTACAGCGGGTATAGCGAGGGACTGAGTACAGGCTAGGCAGAATTCTCCAGGACGAACACAGCGTTGGACCTGAGCTTTTGAGGGGCGCCAGAGAGCTGATATAATGTGAATCTCGGTTCGCAGTATAACAGGTCGTATTTGCTTTCAATCATATAATGTTCATTTGCTGTTCATATTCCTATCATGAGAGGGATTCAGTCGATCCCATTGTATAGAAAATAAATATGTCTGGGTCCCACAGAAGTTATGTCTACAGCCTCTTATTGGACTTTAAAGGTGGTCGAACGTATACTGACGCATTAATAGTTAGACAATTTCAGGCTATTTTTTAAATTTTGCATTCATTTTTTGCAATTAGTTTGAGGTCAAATGGCATTATTACTGGACTACCTATATAAGTATCATCATCAGTATTATTACTTTGAGCTTTGGAAATGCATGAGATCACTTGCCACGGCATGAGATTTTGATCATTTATGTTGTAAGCATAAATTAGTCTACGTAAGTTAATTACATAAGTAAGTTAATTAGTCTATTGTTAACAGTAAAGTATCCTTGCCTGGCATGGGCTACATTAACTACAATCTGGCTATCATTTGTGAATAACAGTCAGAAGATGCTGTATCACTAAAATGTTAGAGTAGCTACCAGCTCAAAACACAGGCAATGAACAAATTATGTTCAGGCGTGAAACACAGTATACACGTACCAGTAATTTGTTAAGAATGTTCTGTTCTAAACTCGTTATAAACGTCTGCTGTAGCAGAATTCAGATTCAGAATATACCTTTGTACAGTGTCACTGGACCTATGCCAAACATCCTCAACTGATATCAGTGTGCCAAATTGTTTTTTATTTTCATGGATGGAATGGAATACAGAATACAGAAATTTCCAGGCAGCAGCAGAAGAAGAAAGATGAGGAGGCAGGACTGTCGAGACTGATATCCAGATCCTAATAACGAGCAGTTGAGTGAACAAGTAAACAACATAGCTATCTACAGTATCTAGCATCTATTAAAAAGGAGACAAGAATTGTATTGGAAGTGGGAAGCAGTGTTGGTCAATATTACTTAGGAAAGTAACTTCTTTACTTTACTAGTTACCCCTTAGACAAAGTAATATCATTACTTTACTTATTACTGGAATCGAAGAGTAATATATTACATATTACATTATTACTTTCCCAAGTTCTCAACACCGAAAAAATAGAGATGTACAACATAATCTGTTTAGCGAGCTCTTTTTAGAACTGAATCCAGTTTATTGGAATAATAATAGTCTCCAATCCCACAAACTGCACCTGAAAACAAAGCCAACAAAATCTGTCTCTCTGCGCAGGATGCAGCGTGTGGACTGGATCTACAATCTACTGCACATCTCTGTTGTTACAGTACCTGTCGATAGCTTGTAAATCCGTTCTATTTTTGCATGCAACAACAAGCTCATTTTAAAAAAGTAACTTGGCGTTACTTGCAAAGTAAAGCGTTACTTATTACCAATTTTTGCAGAGTAATCTCGTTACTTTACTTTTTGGAGCAAAAGTAATAATATTACAGTAATATGTAATCTAAAATTAGTTACTGCCCAACACTGGTGGGAAGTGCAGGGATGTAAGATAAAAGAGGAGTATGTTCAGATTGTGGTGGAAAATGGTGAGTGAGTCTGCATGTGCACTGACTGCAGTCCTATCTGAGAGAGGGTGGAGGTTCATTCCACAGACTGGGAGCCAGGAGGGAGAAGACTATACCGTACAGTACAGTAGTACACATGGATCACTGCAGGCAGGTTTAGGGAAGGGACGAACAGACATCTGTGTTGGTTGTGATGGATCTACCGTAAATCAAGTGATCAGCAAGACCAAGTTATTCTCCAGGATCCTGCTGCATTGAAGCCAAACAAAAAACAGTCATAACCAGTGTTGGGCAGTCACTAATTAAATATTACATATTTCTGTAATATTACCTTTTCCAGCAAAATTAAAGATATTACTCTGCCAAAATGTGTAATAAGTAATATTTTACTCTGCCAGAACATGCCTCATTACTTACTAATAGAGATGCACTGTAGTTTGTAGATCCCAATCCACCACTACAAGTTATTGCAGTTGTCACGTAAACAGATGTGTTGTACTTCTCACAAGTAAAGATATCACTCTCCTAAGTAATATTGCCCAACACTGGTTGTAACACTCTTGTACCTATACAAAATGTAAAACAAAGTACAACCTTAAAGGGGAATTCCACCCATTTTCAACATTTTACTATGCCATTAGTATAGAGTTGTTGTGTGGACATAATAAAAATGTCCCCCGATTCTGTGTTTCCTAGAAATGGAGGTCTGAAAAAGTCATTAACATTGTGAAATACATGAAGTTGTGTTTCACCATGTTTTTGTTTCACCACCTTTTTTTTTTCCTGAGGATACAATTTTTCCTGGGACAATACAAATGTGAACCAAATGAACCTGCTATGGTCCATTTGCTTCACATTTGTATCCTCTCAGGAAATTTTTGAAAATGGGTGGAATTCCCCTTTAAACCTTGAAGAGAGAGCATGAGAGATCAGACCAGCACAATCCGAGAACTCATCTGCAAACAAAGAAAAAAGTGCCCTCTCTTCCTAATGCGAGTGAATTCTTGTCTCAAGAGGCTACTACCCATGCAATAACCCAGGCACTGCATTAACCTGTGCCTATAGAGCTGCTGCCTAGTGTCCCCCCATGATAGGTAGGACTACTTGCATGCACAGTCAGTGACTTGTTTATTGTTAAAGAATACAGTGAGAAGTTAGCATTAGTATTCGTCAACATTAAAATGTAACATTAATATTACTGGCTGGCAACAAGATACTGCGACCGGTAGATGACATGGGAATAGTCCCACTGAGATTGTGGGGAGAGAGTTGGCTCAGTACCAGTGGCATTGCCAATTGCCAACATTAACCCTCCAAAGATTCATTTTCTAGTATACAACATCGACATGAAAAATAAAAATATCTTTCCACATTCCACTGTTAGTTGGCATGTTTCCTGCTGTTGTTTCAATAGTTCTACTTTTGGGATGTTTGCTGCATCAAAAAGCCGACTTTTTTTTTTTTTTTTTTAACTTGTGAGCATCTTTCAAAAATGTTCAGCTCAGCAAGATATACTACTATAGTCCTGGAGTCAGAGTCTGACTTTTGGCTGAAGGTGGTTTCATCTGAGGGTGACAAGTGACATATGGCTTGAGCTTTTTTGTTATTAACCCCTTAATGCCTGATTTACAAATAATCCTACCAAAATAGAGTTTCATGGATTTCATGCAACATTCTCTGAACAGGTAGCCTATAACCTATGCCTATGAACTTTGGTGTTTAGATTTCCCACCATTTTGAATTATGCCCGGAAGGGAACAGTTTGTGCGTGATGAATGAAGCCTCCAGGGGTCATTGAGTATTACCATTCCTTTACAATGATTATTCTTCTCTCTCTACCTCCACCTCAACTCCAACCGCAATCATTAGAGAAATTAGAGGGCATACAGGTCTGAAAAGTTGGAAACGGCACAAAAGAAATCAAACTTTTTTTCTGTGTTCTGGGCCTTTGAATTGCATGTCATTATGCCATTAGCTCAGCGGTCATATAGCTCAATATACGTCCAATCAGTGGTATCCAACCAGGCCATGGCTTGGTTGGATGCATTTAATGGTAAATGTTCTTTTTTAGTCACTCCACTGTAATGGATTCAAAAATGGATGCATAATTACAATACTTAAACCTAGTCAACGTCACTCAGCGTTTTGCTGTGTACTTCTTCAGAATTCTAATCCACCCAGTTCCTTTTTATATTAATCAAGTCACCTTAATTCATGTGGCAGATAAATAATTTTAGGGGCATGCAGTGTGGTCTACCTGTACATCCTTTGTGATTTACTGGTAGATCGTGATCTACCTTTTCAGCACCCTTGATATAGCACATTTAAGAACGCTCATAGTGAAAGAAAAAGATAAACACTTATTTTGCTGAGCTCATACAACCATGGTGTCTGCAGTCTCTCGCATCTGTGCCTCTTGTGGCATCATTCAGTCCAACAGACATCAGACTGACAACCAACTCAAACCCTAAGCTAGCCATATAATAACTGTTGTTCTCGGATGTCGGACTAATGCTGTCGGAATCACCAGGTGACAGGGCAGTGTAATGTCCCCGTCTCCCTCCCACAGTTAAAGCAAACAGCCCCTTGGCTGCATCGGTTTGACCATAACGGCCTCTGCCTCCATCTGCCAGATGTCCATAAAGCCTGGTTTACCTTGATTAAATGTGGGGGCCATCTGTATTTTTTTCTTACAACCCCAAATCCGTTGAAATTGGGACGTTGTGTAAAATGTAAATAAAAACAGAATGCATTGATTTGCAAATCGTTTTCAACCTCTATTCAGTTGAATACAACACAAAGACAATATAATTAATGTTCAAACTGATAAACTTTATTGTTTTTTGAAATTATACAATCTTTTGTAAATTGATCCCTGCAACACGTACCAAAAAAGTTGGGACGGGGGCAACAAAAGATTGGGAAAGGTCATGAATGCACAAATAACGCCTGTTTGGAACATTCCACAGGTAAACAGGTTAATTTTAAACAGTTTAATATCGTTATTGAGTATAACAAGACCATCCCAGTCGCTCACAATCAAAGATGGGGCGAGGTTCACCACTTTGTGAACAATTCTGTGAGAAAATCATCCAACGGTTTAAAAACAATGTTTCTCAACATTCAATTGCAAGGAATTTGGTGATTTCATCATCTACAGTCCATAATATAATCAAAACATTCAAAGAATCTGAAGAACTTGCTATACTAAAGCGTCAAGGCCGAAAACCAACACCAAACACTTGTGACCTTTGATCCCTCAGGTGGCTCTGCATTAAAAACTGACATCATTGTGTAAGGGATATTATTGTGTGGACTCAGGAACACTCAGAAAACCATTGTCAGTTTACATAATTTGTCGCTACACCTGCAATTGCAAGTTAAAAATCTACCATCGAAAAGCAAAGCCATACATCAGAAAGGTTGGTTTGAAAAAAAACAGAAATGCCTTCTCTGGGTCCACTATCATTAGAAATGTGGACTCATCAGACCACAGCCCACTTTTCCACTTTGTGTATAACCATTTTAAATGATATTGTACCCAGAGAAGGCATTTCTGGTTGTTTTTCTAGTTGTTTTTTCAAACCAACCTTTCTGATGTATGGCTTTGCTTTGCATGGTAGAGTTTTAACTTGCAATCGCAGGTGTAGCGTCAAATTCTGTAAACTGACAATGGTTTTCTGAGTGTTCCTGAGTCCACACAGTAATATCCTTTACACAATGATGTCAGTTTTTAATGCAGAGCCACCTGAGGGATCAAAGGTCACAAGTGCTAGATGTTGGTTTTCGGCCTTGATGCTTTAGTATAGCAATTTCTTCAGATTATTTGAATGTTTTGATTATATTATGGACTGTAGATGATGAAATCACCAAATTCCTTGCAATTGAATGTTGAGAAACATTGTTTTTAAATCGTTAGATGATTTTCTCACAGAATTGTTCACAAAGTGGTGAACCTCGCCCCATCTTTGATTGTGAGCGACTGGGATGGTCCCGTTATACTCAATAACAATATTAAACTGTTTAAAATTAACCTGTTTACCTGTGGAATGTTCCAAACAGGCGTTATTTGTGCATTCATGACCTTTCCCAGTCTTTTGTTGCCTCCGTCCCAACTTTTTTGGTACGTGTTGCAGGGATCAATTTACAAAAGATTGTATAATTTCAAAAAACAATAAAGTTTATCAGTTTGAACATTAAATATACTGTCTTTGTAGTGTATTAAACTCAATATAGGTTGAAAACGATTTGCAAATCAATGCATTCTGTTTTTATTGACATTTTTCACAACGTCCCAATTTCAACGGATTTGGGGTTGTAGGTTTGTAATTTACTGCTTAAAAAAAACATGTTTATTGATTTTTTGGGGGAGAGGGCAACAGTAAACTTTTCTCTTTTCTTTGCTGCTTAGCCTCTTTATCTGATATTTCCCCTGGACCTAGTATAGTAAGTCCTATGCCCTAAAGCAGGGGAGCCCAACCAGTAGATCGGGATCTACCGGTAGATCTTGGCCTGATCACGAGTAGATCTCGGGAGATGTGGGGGGAAAGAAAAAAAATGGGGTGGAAAAGAAAAAAAGAGCGATTTTCGTGTGTGTGTGTGTGTGCGCGTGCGTGTCTGTCTGTCTGTCTACGAAGCGGCTCATTTGGAGGATTGTTGTCTGTGAATTATGCCAACAGTATTGTTCTGCAACGTGTAATGGACTGTTCTGCAACTTATAATGGACTATTCTGGACTGTTCTTATGATTGCATTTGCAATGGCAGTGTTTGTCCAAGTCTGTTGTACTTATGTTGTACTGTTGTAGGCCTATTTATGACAAGTCTGTTAGTCTGTTACTTTATGCTTATATGGACATAAAGTAAAGTGGTAAAACAAAGTAGTGTTGTGTTGTTGTGAAGTTACTGCAGGCTGGCAACGATGCGTGTGGTTTGAAATGTTGATATTGGACTGGTAGATCCCAGAGGGGTTGGCAGCTGAAAAGTAGATCTTGGGTCAAAAAAGGTTGGGCACCCCTATGCCCTAAAGCTTCCCGAATCCTCTATTTTACACATTTCTGGGCAAATGGCTGTGTGGCCATATTTGAAAAATGGTTAGTCTCACAACCTTGGAGAAATGACTATGACTTGGAACAGCAGTATGCAGGATTTTTCAGAAAAACTATGCAGAATAATTTATTACAGGCGACTATGGTCCAATATATAGGAGCTTTATTCCAACAATTATGAAAACTTAATACAGAAATACAACAGATGGGACACAACAGTCTTTGGCTGGCGTTACATCATCTTCCTGAAGACTTCTATGGCTTCATTAACTTTTTCCAGTTCTACTTGGATCTGTCGCATCTGTGGGGCAAAAGAGGAAGCAATTATCTATAGCAGTGTTTCTCGCAATCTTTTTATGGCCAGTGGCCCTATTCAATATCCAAGCTTTATTTTTTTATTTGTTAATTTAAAACACATGATCTTTTACATTAAACTGAACTCTTGTTTATGTGATTACAGAATGTCAGTAAATATACATACAACCTGTACATTCTGTATGTACAACATGTACATTCTTTGTATGTGTTCAGACTAAATTGCCCAGAAGAAATGATTATAGAATATATTATACTTTACATGTGAGGTGTGAGAATATCAACCATCTGCAGAATTCAACTCAAAGGAGCTTTGGCATGAGAATGTTTACACACTGCCAAAGCAAGTGTCAAAATATAATAAAAACGGTTGAAAATGTTGAAAGTATAATACAGTTGGAGGGGGTACAGCATAGCGTAAACAGAGCTGTCACATTGCATGTTATACTGCATAGGCTATAGGGTATGAAGCTTTTCGAAAAACAAATAGCAGGCCACAGCATTTTTTGCAGTCACTTTGGGACAAGTAGAAGTTTTTCTTCATAACTATTAAAACAGTATACAAAAACACAAGGTAGTAGCTCTGTTTATATGCAGTAGGTCTAGACTAGAGGTCCACTCGGAACAGATCATTGGTCCTTAGGGGGGATTGTAATCCATTGGCTAAGCCTTTTATCGCATCATTTCCCAAAATGTGTTGTCGTGTCCGCGCATCTTTTATTTCTCCTAGTAGGTATGGAGTTTTAGATATTTTTATCGTTGGTCAGGTTATAAAACTCACTTTGGGTGTATGCTGTCTGTGGGAAGTACGTGTCTCTGGTGTCTAATGTGCGGATGGTTACAAAGTGTAGCTTTGTTTGTTAATTGCTCCCACATTGTCCAATACTGTAGCCTTATGTAAATAAAAAGTGATCTTGTTTTGTTTACCTTCTCTGCATCCGCCTCCTGGACTTTGATGGGAACCTTCTCCTTATAATCACCCTTGGCCATCTTCTCCGACAGCTTGTCCATTTGCTTCTGCTTGTCACCTCTCTGGGTGGTCAGTTTAGATACCTCTTTCTCCACGTCAATAAGACCCTGGAGAAATAACAGGTGAAATGAGAGAGTGTGGAAGAGATGCCGAGAGGCGGTTGTTAACTGTCGCCCGGAAACCAGTTGTTTTGAGGCAGTAAAACTGGAACACATACAGGATGAAATAAAAAGAAAATGTCCTCAGTAAAGAACAGACTTCCACCAAGATGTCAGTTTGTCTACTGTGCAACGTGTGCCACATCCCCCTTTTGGCCAATATAACGGCATGATGCATTATCGTACAAGAGGTGGTGACATTCAGTGGCCCCTGTAGGTCGACGGCATCACTTTTTTCCCTGAGTTTATCTTTTGAGTGCATGATTAAAAAGAAATATTATTATACTAAAGGTGTGAATCTGTTCAGATGTTATATGCATTTCTGTGACAAGGCCGTGCCCCCCTCCCTTCTGCCAAATGCCATGAAAGGTTAATCATTTCTTTCTTGGACCAGAACCAACATTTCCACCATGTTTTATGCAAATACCTTTCATAAGTGCTTGAGACATCCTGCTAACAGATAGACAGGTGGGGTCAAAACATGACTTCCTTGGCAGAGGAAATTTGCACACAGATTTACCGAAAAAGCAAAACACAATACAGTGCTGTGCCTGTGGCAATAGCCTCTATCTACCTTATGCACACATACAGTATTAGTCTATTCTAGCAGAAAGACGGGATATCATGCACCCCCTGGAAATATACTTCTAATCAGTTTATTTTCACTATGAATCGGGCAAGAGTGAACCTAACTGAACAGACCTATGTTCTGAGGGTCAAGATCACAATGAAACTATTCTTTAACTATTCTTTAAGTCAGGGATGTCCAAACTTTTTTTTTTTTACTTTCTTGTGGGCGTATTTCAATATGACTCAACAAGATCTACTACTACTACGGGAGCCAGAGGCTGATTTTTTTTGGCTGAACGTGGTTTTGTCAGATACATTTTCAAGAGGGTGCCAAGTGATATCCCTTGAGCATTTTTGTTTTTAACTCCTTAATACCCGGACACTGTTGGATGCTGCAATGGATTCAAAAAATGGATGAATATTTGCAATACTTAAACCTATTCAATGTCACTCAGCACTTTCCTGTCCAAGTGTTCAGAATTATGATCCACTGACAGGTCCTTTTCTATGCCAATCAATCAAGTCACTTTAATTCACGGGGGCAGATAAATATACAGTATACTGTAAGTGTATGATCTCTTAGGGGCATTTCATGTGGTCTACCTGCACAGCCTTTGTGATCTACTGGTAGACCAAGATCTACCTTTTGGGCACTCCTGCTTTGAGTGATAAACTGTAAATGGTAAATTCATATAGCACCTTGTATCCAAGGCGCTATACTTCACCCATTTCATACACAAAAATTCTTACACCAATTGCGGCAGAAACAGTGCATGGCACAACCAGCACATCAGCAGCAACTTGGGGTTCAATGTCTTGCCCAAAGACATTCATCCAGTACCTGTGGCATGCTAGGATGCCTTTCTAACAATTATTTTGTCAACTTTTTGCGAATCTTAATATAATATGGCTCAAGTGGGCCTAAGAGGGAAAGAGACGTAGGCTTCTCGTCCTCACCTTGAGCATGAGGTTGACGGTGCATCTGTCTGAGGCGATGGCCACGGCACAGCCCTCTGGGACGGCCTGTTCGCCGGTCAGAGGCACCACAGCCTGGGAGTAGGACAGTGTCTGGATCTGCAGGTTGTACTTCTGCACCAGCGACGCCGTCTCACCGTCGATGCACTGCAGGTAACCTGGAAACAATGGAACACAGAGAGAGGGAGGGTTTCATGCCTATATGAGCAGGGGTTGTCAACATTGTGGCATGCAATGCACAATGTACTGTAGATTAACCCATTGTGTCCTGTCTAGATTTCTAGTTTCTGAATAACATAATATTCAAAGATTTGCACCACGTTTTCACGATTTTTCAAAAATAGCAGAGATACAAGCTCATAGCACGCCACTCGGTGGCGCGCTATGAGCTTGTAGATCTGCTATTTTTCAATAGTTAAAACATAATGCTTAGAACACCAAAACGCGTTCAGTACACTAAGGGTCAAAATAGGTGTACTATAAGTAGCCTCATTATACAAATTAATTTATCCCCACATACTGTGCATTTCTGGATTCTGTATCCTACTGATTCATCAATGAGGATCCCCCACCGGCGGGAGGACATATTACAATTTACATTACATTTTATTTTCAGGGTGAAATAAAAGATGGTCTGTCACAAAACTTTTTTTCTCATCCCGGATACTGCTGGGCCTTCAAAATAAGGGTTTCACTGAATAACACTAGCGGTTTTGGAGGAATAAATAAATAAATTAATTCACGTCTGGCAGTGAATGCGTTAATATGCCAGCTGTTATTTTAGTCAAGCCAGATTTATTAATACACATTAGCACATTTCATATGACAGGCACAGCGTGCTCATTACAACTAATAAGATGCTGAAGTAAGGGATAATTGGTTTATTAAAGGCTGATAGATGATTTCCGTTAATGATAATTTGAGGAGAAAACACATGAAAGTCTACATATCACAAACTCCATGGGCGACAAACAGATAAGACACAGAGAAGTACAGCTTTTGTATTTTTGTGTGGGTGGGTGGAATGGAACCAACCCCAAAGATCTGTCAGTAATGAGTAGTGGACTTGTTTGTAAGCCTCACTGCCAAAGGGAAAGAAACAGCTCCAGTGGCGCGAGGAGGGGGTGGTGGTGGTCTTGATAGACCGATGGTTCTTGCTGGAAGGAAGGTGGATTTTTGGATGAGAGGTGGTGACTGCCAGGGCTAAGAGAACTTTCTGCTAATGTTTTCCTGCTCCCGTCGTCTCGGTCCTGGAGCAAGACGCGGTGCAGGAAGGATAATCACTCTGGACAATCACTACTTTGTGAGTTCTTAACACTCTGCCGCCCAAAAGTGCGGTCGTCGATCGCGTCATGCTCAGTCCCGTTTGCCGAAAACGACGAAGGTGCAGATAACGACGAAATGTAGATTTCATTCTTTAATCCAACTATTAGTCCCAGCGCATCGTCTGATAATGATCCCGTAGCTGACTTTTATTTGGAACAGAATTGAGCGACAACTTTTTTTTTTGTCCCCATTCACACCCATTCAATCCAATGCATTCAAACGGCTCTCCCCGGTTTTCCCTCTGAATGGTGTTGTCGCATTGGTGAATCAACTAGCACTAGACAGCTCTTCCTGACTTGTGACCCGGATGTTTTTGCGCAGATCGTCAGAGGACCGATTATCCAAGACAACAGACACAGCATGACAGAAACGGCACATCCTGTTTAGGAGATCTGAGCTTCAAAACTAGAAAAGTGCCCTTCTGGGCACAGGTCTCCACCAGGCCAGTTCAGGTTGTGGCCTCCTGGTGGCGCTATAATATGCTAATGTTAAAAAGGTTCCATTTCTTCGTATGGCTTTAGCATTTAGATGATTTGAGGCATTTTGTCCAAAAATGTGTTTTGCAAATGTTCACCTGTTGGTGGCGCTGTAACAAGCCATTGTGAAAAGAGTGGATATTAGAGAGAATATTTTTCTCAGCCTAGTATTTTAGCGTGTTAAAGATTTTATGTAAATTGCCTGCTGTTCGTCATGTTTGGCCTGGTGGCGCTATAACAGAGTTGGAAATTTGGAGCAGAGGTTCATGGGTGGCATCCAGGGAGTCCGTGTGTAAATTCTGGCATTGATCGGGTTAACGGTTTGGGAGATTAGCTGGTAACAGACGGACACACATACAGATTTTTGCACAAAGATGGCAAAATCGGCCTCGTGGTGGCGCTATAACAGGCTGTTGTGAAGAAATTGAGGCAGAGGTTCATGGTTGGCATCCAGGGAATGTGTGTGCAAATTGTGGCATCAATCGCGTTTACGGTTTGGGAGATTAGCTGGTAACAGACGGACACACACACAGATTTTTGCCAAAAAATTGCAAAAGTCGGCCTCCTGGTGGCGCTATAATAGGCCCTGGCCAAAAATTCGGAGCAGAGGTTCATGGTTGGCATCCAGGGAGTGTGAGTGCAAATTTTGGCAGCGATCGGATTAACGGTTTGGGAGATTAGCTGGTAACAGACGGACAGACACACAGATTTTTCCCCAAAAAATGCAAGCATCTGCCTCCTGGTGGCGCTATGATGGGCTCTTCTGGAAAATTTGGAGTAGAGATTCATGGTTGGCATCCAGGGAGTGTGTGTGCAAATTGTGGCATCGATTGGGTTAATGGTTTGGGAGATTAGCTGGTAACAGACAGAGACACACACAATTTTTTTGTAAAAAGAGGCCACTAATCGGCCTCCTGGTGGCGTTATAACATGCCGTTGTGGAAAACTTGCAGCAGAGGTTCATGGTTGGAATCTAGGGAGTATGTGTGCAAATTGTGGCATTGATTGGGTTAACGGTTTGGGAGATTAGCTGGTAACAGACGGACGCACACACAGATTTTTGCCCCAAAAAATGCAAGCATTTGCCTCCTGGTGGCGCTATGATGGGCTCTTCTGGAAAATTTGGAGTAGAGATTCATCGTTGGCATCCAGGGAGTGTGTGTGCAAATTGTGGCATCGATTGGGTTAACGGTTTGGGAGATTAGCTGGTAACAGACGGGGACACACATATATTTTTGCAAAAAGATGGCAAAAATCGGCCTCCTGGTGGCGCTATAACATGCCGTTGTGGAAACTTTGGGGCAGAGGTTCATGGTTGGCATCCAGGGAGTGTGTGTGCAAATTGTGGTATCGATCGGATTAACGGCTTGGGAGATTAGCTGGTAACAGACAGACACACACACAATTTTTTGTAAAAAGATTCCACTAATCGGCCTTCTGGTGGCGTTATAACATGCCGTTGTGGAAAACTTGCAGCAGAGGTTCATGGTTGGCATCTAGCGAGTATGTGTGCAAATTGTGGCATCGATTGGGTTAACGGTTTGGGAGATTAACTGGTAACAGACGGACGCACACACAGATTTTTGCCCCAAGAAATGCAAGCATCTGCCTCCTGGTGGCGCTATGATGGGCTCTTCTAGAAATTTTGGTGTAGAGATTCATCGTTGGCATCCAGGGAGTGTGTGTGCAAATTTTGGCATCGATCGGGTTAACAGCGCCGGAGATTTCCTGGTAACAGACGGACTGACACACACACACACACACACACACACGGACGGAGGGCAAAACATATTCTCCACCATGCCTCCGGCCTGGTGGAGACCTGAGCTTCAAAATAAGGGTTTTTTACCGAATTTATTTGATTGAGCCCTGGCACTAGCTTGGAAATCCAGCAGTAAGCGCAGCAGTAAGTGTGTTAAACTTTTAACACTGGTACTAAGACAATACTTGTTATGCTTGTGTTAACCTTGTAGATCGATGATTTTTGCCAAAGAACTGGGTGCAGAGGGAAGTATAGATGAGAGAGGGGGTTGTGATTCATAAAGAAACCTTTACCTTGAAACAGGCGAGCTATTACAGCACAGGTCTTATGCCTTTGTTTTTGAGTAACTGCTGTCACATTAGTGTGTGTGTGTGTCTTACAGTCAGCTCTAGTCTTGGTAAGGTTGTAGTCGGCCCTGAGTGAGCGGATGGTTTTGACCACGGTCATCACAAACTCCATCTGACGATCCACCTCGTCACTCTGCCAGCAGAACTATGGACACAAATTGGTGCAAATATAAAGCACTAAGCATATAAACACAAATGCAGGGAAATCATGGTTCCACGGTGAGAACAGTGAAATCTGCAATCCATGGCCACAAAAACAATCAAGTCTGTTTGTTTGATAAATGTTTAACTGAATTGCTGCTGATTATGATCACCATCATGTTTTGGTGCACTGGCCCTCCTTGAGGAGAGGGAGAGGCTGTGTGGACATGTGTCAACATGTAGTCCAGTTAGCATCAGACTTTTGAAATACAAACATAAAATAACAAATATAAAAACTCAGGAAATATCTAAACATCATTAAAATAAGATCACATTGCAAACGGTATTTATTGGTGTGTGCCAATAAAAAGTGATCTGAAATTTTTGATGAGATACTTTTTTAGGATATTTTAATACCTACTTTTGACGTAAACAGGATTTTGTCTAGCACTCCAGTGAAAATAGCCCAACTGCTGAGGTGCAACCTCTTTTTCTTATTTAGCAACGCTATATTCTCACCTAAATCTGTGACAGAAATTACCAAGAGACAACCTGCTGTACCGGTACATATCAAACTGCATCTTGGCTGTGCAAAATGCTCCGTCATTCCTTTTGCATTTTTGAGCCAAGAGCTCAGCGGCGTTCCTTTTCACGCCTGTCCGTCCGTCTCTCACCTGCTCCGTGTCGGGGTAAGATGTGACAGAGATGCTGGGGGGGTTGTCCTGGGGCCGCCGCCGGGGTAACCTCTGGAAGAGCTCCTCGGAAACGAAGGGCATGATGGGAGCGAGGAGGCGAAGGCCCACCTCCAGGCAGGTGTAGAGGGTCTGTCTGCACACCAGGGCCTGCCTCTGGCACGCGGCGTCCTCCTCCGCCTTGCTGAACACTGGCTTCACACTCTCCTGGGGAGAGGAGAGGACAGGATAGGGGAGAACAAGGGCAAGACAGGGTGGAAAGACAGAAACCAGAGGAGAAAGGAGTGAAGAATGGGAGCAAGGAGATGAGATGAGGACGGTGCAATGTGTACACTGTACACTCAAACATCTCAGGGCTGTTTATGCACCTCTGCTTTAAAATGTATGGCAAAACACGATTCATTTTTGAACAGTGGACTTTGTTAACCGGAGGGTCTATCCTCCACTCTACAACACAAACTTTGCTGAAATGTCTTGTCTCTCACCAGGTAGACGTCACAGAGCTCGTACAGCCAGAAGTTGTAGATGGCTGTGGTAATGGAGGGGAAATCGTAGGCCTGGAAGCCAGTGCCGCACAGGGACACGGCCGCACACAGCCGGGAGAGGATCCACCGGTCTGCTACGCTCTCCTCTCCACACAGCTGACCGCAAAGATGGATGGTGGTAGGGGAGAGAGAGGTAGAGAGAGAGAGAACGAAACACACATCAACCCAAAGACATGCTACAAACAACCCTAGTTGAAAAATAACCATCTAAATCATGGGACTCTGGACTCAATCCAACATGGATTTAGTACTTCACCTAGCCAGCCTGTGACAGACAGACCAAAACCTCCTGCAGGCCATGGCATAGGTAGACAATAGGGAGTTTAAGATCACCTTGCCTGTGAATTTGACGTGACAAGGAAGTAGGTGTGCTCCGCCACAGTCGCTAGAGAATACCAAAACAGTGTGGGTTCCATCCCTTCCACTGGAGTATCTGGTTGCCATGGTGATGCTCCTCTGCAGCATACCTCTCGTCGACATCATTAACAAGACTCCAAAAGCTGCGTTTTGCCACCAGAGGACAGGCTAAAGCCACAAGGCTTACATTATCAAACACCGAGTCATTCGCCGATGGCATTGCACGTCAGAGCGGTCTTAAATACATTATTGGAGTTACTACTGTAGCCTAGTGGCAATGCAAAATTTAGCACTAATCAGTCCATCAGCTTGCAAGATAACCTTGCTCCAGACACAAAGGCAAACCCCCTAGCCTCTTCTAAAAAACAGTGTAAGCCTCTAGTCTGGGGGAGATAACATTAATGTAATAGGTTTGCAAGTTTAACACAGCGGAATCAGTACAGCTGGTGCCTATGGATAAAAAAAGATGTGCCAAATGAAAAGACACAACCCATCACAAGAACACATTTTTTTGGCATTTTATATCGCAGTTTTATTTTGAGACTGGGTGCTTCTATCCACATGGCTTCACAAATGAAGGGCGTAGGCTAGAAATACATTCATTACTTATTTATTTTGCAGGTTAGACGGCTGTCCTTAATACCGACACACCCACAGCTATGGTTTAGGCTCACATGTACTTGGAGATCTCAGTGCTGACAAGATATTCAGATAATGTCTGCATAAATGCACGGATAGCATTTTTTCCCCCACAAACCCTGCAGTCGGAGCCATGTGGGAGATTCGCGAGGCCCTGTGCAATCTGAGACAGCAAGACGAGGCCCTTTTCAATTCCACCAGGTGTGGGAACATGTACATTCGGCTGCGTCCCAGTCCCAGAACTGACGCGTGCGCAGTATTTTTGTTTATTTTTCAAGCACAAACAGAATCAGAATCTATTTCCCCCATGTACTTGCATACGTAAAGAATATTACATACGAGCACACTTACAGCGTGACATAAAACATACTGTACCATCCCACCTCAGCCATTTGCAGTGCAACATAAAACATCAAACCATCCAAAGAAACGTCATAAAAAGACAAAAATCAATACTACCAGTCCAGCACAGTATAATAAAGTGCCCCTGTGTATTTTTAAAAGTGCAGTTGTTACCTCGAGTTCAGTCCATGAATTCAGTTTAGTTCAGTCAGGGTGCCTTTTAGGAAATTATTATGCCATGTGTGATCCGTATATGTGTAAAATATTCTGTGTGAATGGGGGGGTGGATGATCTATGTGTACACTAGGGCTGCAACGATTAATCGATGAATCGCATTCAAAGCATTTATCCAATTAGTTGTGAAGTAGTTTAGTAATCGATTAATCGGTTCCTCAACTAATCACTGAGGTTTTTACCCGTTGTGTGGGCATGATACAAAAAAGTTCTCCCCACTCTGTTTCCTAGAAATGGAGGTCTGAAAAAAACCATTAACATGGTGAAACACAACTTGATGACATCATCAAGTTGTGTTCCACTACTATATTATTTTTTCTGAGAGTGTACAAATGGAACCAAATGGACCCGCTAGAGTCCATTTGGTTCACTTTGTAAAAAAAACTGAAAGAAAAAAAGATTGAAAATGGGTGGAATCCCCTTGGTGATAGTTAAATAAGAGTTATAACGCAATTACTTGATGAATCGGTTAAATAATCACCCGATGAATTGATCATGAAAATAATTGTTAATTATTGCAGCCCTGGTGTACACACAGATTTTCATGACATCAGACGATCTGCCCATCTCTAGTGTGTACAACTCTGCCCAAGGCTAGGGTTTATCACCAATCTAGAGGCCCTATGACTACACTGTGACTGTGGCTCAGGGGGCAGAGCAGGGTGTCAAATGATACGTGGGTGAGTGGTTCAAATCCCGACTCCTCCATGTCTAAATGTCAAAGTGTCCTTGGGCAAGACACTGAAGCCAAAATGCTTCCGGTGTGCTGGTTGTGCCTTGTGTGATTTCCGCAGGCATCGGTGTGTGAATGGATGAATCTTAACGCCCTGGATGAAGGCACTATATAAATGCACATTTTAAATGTATTTTACACTATGACTAACCCTGACGTTCGATAGAGTCTAAATTGAGTCTTAATTGAGTGGGAGGATAAAAGATAAAACGATTAATAATAGATTGCATTTTTATAGCGCCTTTCCAAGCACTTAAATTAAAGATGAACATTTTCTAATAATTAAAGGCTTATTATAGATTTTTTTTCATACAGTACATGTTACATAATGGGAAAACCTTTTTTTTAATGATATCTCCAATACAACTATATTTATATAGCACCAATGCCATCCAATGGGCTAACCAGATATTGGAGCTGGAGACCCAGTTTCACCAGATCGAACAGTGGTTTTCAACCTTTGAGACTAGGGCCCACTTGATTTGACGACATTTTCACCCCACAGACCCACAACTAAAGATTTCTTTTGGTTTTGTCCACAATTCCAGGCTGGATTTTCACAAACGAAACAGGCAAACATACAGTAGATCACAATGTCCCTCTTCTACATTCTCTAATTGTGTAGGCTTCTTGTGGTGCTAATTCAGATGATAAATATTATAAGTCTTGAGAGCGTAAACATGAAACCAAATGGACCTGCAAGGGTCCATTTGGTTTTTATCCTCTCGAGAGTTACTGTACATCTGGCTCACCAATTTTTCATCTGGTTAACCAACTTAGCTGGGGACCATCTGGAACCCTTCCAAGGACCACTGGTGGTCCCCAGACCACTGGTTGAAAACCACTGAGATTGTTAACACAAAAGTTTACTCAACTCCATGGCAGCCTCACCTGTGCTTCCTCTGAAGGCACAAAGTTGTCGCCCAGCGTCTTCATGGCAAACTTGACAGCATTCCAGAGTTTGTTGCAGAAGTGACGGTAGCCAAGGATACGGTTGACATCCAAGTTGATGTCCCTGCCTGAGAGACAGACGGCAGAGAGAGGCGGAAGGAAAACAGTAAAATATTCATCTCTTTGACACATTGTTATTATTTCTGAGTACAATGCTGTGTTGACGCAGGGGATGGTTTAGTGCCTTTTGGCTGTGTGTGAATGTGAAACCATTTTTCTGGTCTAGGATCAGATCCTGCCAACACTTTTTCGCTTCCGTCTCTCAGCTAACTGTCCAATTCTGCTCTCCTACCGTCTGTTTCCCCTTCTCAGGGTTCCCCACGGTTCAGCCTCAATGCTGAACAGATACTGGGACGTTTCTGCATCAATTAGGCAGTCCCCCAATTATAAAAAGCTGATTATTTAATAATGCAAAGTGTTATTCGCGAGTCGTGACTTCCCTTGGATAGTGTTATTTTGCCAGGTTGCTGCTGACTAACGGCAAGTCATTTTAAGCTACTGTGCGAGGTCAGGCCTGAGACGTGTGTTTGTGCCAAGGCTGTTTAGCCCACTGGGGGGAGGGATGTCTTGTGCGTGATGAATGAGTTTCACCTTGGCTCGTGTAGGCGCACAAGGCGAAACGCAGGGCATCGGTGCCACACTCCGGAATTCCACTGGGGTAGTCGGACTTCTGACCCTGTTTGGCCTTCTCTATCTCCACCGGATCCAAGTTACTCTCCGCTAACTGGGCGTAGAGACCCTGGAGGAGGAGGAAGAGGAGGAGGAAGAGATGGGGGAGAGAGAGAGAGGGGGAAGTGTGAAGGAAAGGATGAAAAGGAGCAAGGAAGGATTGTTTATAATGCGAGAGGAAGATGGACGAGAACAGGGACCGAGGGAGAGAACGAGGCGAAGGATGGATGGAGAGGGTGTGGGAGAGAGAGAGAGACACGTTGACAAAAGGGAGGGCGATGCGAGGGAACAGAGGAGAGGGAGAATGAAGGTAGACGGGTAAGGGAGGATGTAGGGAGGAGGGGGGAGAAGGTTAATCCAAATCACTTTACTCACCTGCCAGAAATTGTCAGTGACATTGGTGCAGAACAAATCGACACTCAATTAGCAACAACACAATGACATCCATTGAATACAACGGGACACAGTGGAACACAATAGACAGTGACTGTACAATGTAATAAAGGGGCAATCTATTCACACGCCCGGCACACAGAGGAGGAAAACAAAAAGAGACCGGGGGAGGAGGAGCAGGAATTGATTGTCAATGAAAAAACCCTGGAGGTGCTACGTTTGTCCCAGTTAACGTCCCGTTTCATCCTTATAAGAACTGACTTTTGATGTTTTAATTGGCCGGGAAAGCAGACAAGGCTCTTTGGAAAGAACAAGTTAATCACAGTTAACCCGAAGGCTGGGCAGGTTGGGGGGTTGGGTGGGAAGGGAGGGGCAGCGTTACTGCCGTGTCCCTCCTCCTCCGAGTCCTCTGAGGGGGACAAACATGCCTCCTCCTCCTCGTGGCCTAACGGCCTACCGACGGGAGATTGATGGGCTCAATAAAAACTCTGCCCGCAGTAGGGAAAAGGTGCCACAACTTACATAAGACGTTTGCGCCCTCCGGGGAGCCACGTGTACGACTCAAACCACGTGAAGAGACCAGAGCGAGAGAGAGAGAAAGAACAAACGCAAGCGGAGGGTAGAGGGGACTCCTTACCTCCAGGGAGATCCCGGTGATAACATCCAAGGGGTCGATGACGTTCCCCAGGGATTTGCTCATCTTCCTCCCATGGGCGTCCCTCACCACAGCGTGCAGATACACCTGGTGGTAACATGAAAGCAGCCATTAAAACGGCACAACACTGGAGGCTCCCCATGTGTTGTGGCGTCAGCTATTGTATCTCGAATGTTTAATCGTACCACCAACTGCGGTGGAGAGCCAGCGGTCCACCTCTATTGTACTCATTACACTTCCCTGCTTCTGTTGATGAACACACCTGGGAATGTGGGCCAAACTTTAAATGGAACACACACACACATGTACGCACACACCACTGTTGGTAGAGTCTCTCCGAATCACTGCGCATGCTGTAGTGTTCTTTAGGAAGGCTATGTGTGTATTTCCCCTATAGATTAATCACGCTAGCTAGCACCAGACCGAGCACTAATTACCCCAGGTGTCCCGCTCTGCACAGTTGCCCCGCTCTACTTAAACATAATTGCACCCGCAGGGCTGTTCTGTATGTCATTCTTTTCTCTGGGGACAAAATAAGAAGGGTGTTGTCTTTCATTTTTGGGAGACAGGAGTTTCATGATTTACAAATTTTGGTTGAAGATTAATTGTCACACAAATACTGGAGATTAAGAATTCCATTGTGAAATTTTGGAAATACAAATTTCATTGCTGTTTGCTTTTTAGGCTTCATAATTAGAAATTGTATAGGACATTTATGACAAAAACTTAAATATACAAAGAATGTATATACTTACATACAAAACATGCTCAGCTTCAATAGCTTCAATAAGCTCATGCATTGTAAGCTGGTAAACCTGCCATTTTTGCCTTTTTATACATTTGTTGGAGCACTTTTCAACATTGAAACGGGTATGACTATCATGGAAAATATTTGTGATCATCTCAAATAAATGCGATTGGAGAATTATGAAATAATAAACAGTGGCAGGCCTGCTTGCGCCTTCCGCTCCAGTTCCCACCTCTCTGAAGGGCAGTTTGCCCGTGAGTTTGAGGCCCATCATGACCATGCGAGCCACCCAGAAGAACAGGATGTCATGGCCCGTCTCCAGCAGGGTTCCTGGGTAGAAGACGTTCAGGTCCTGTGTCTGATAACACAATAACACAAATACATTAAGCACATGAATGAATATTTAAAACATGAATGCACCACAGAGACAAAACAAAGAAAATATTGCATTAGGAGCTAATGCTTTGGTTCATTTGTGGATAAAAACAAAAGTACGTAGGAGTGATAAAAAAAACAAGTTATTAAGACAAATAAGCTTATTCGTAATTGGAACTGCAGGTGGGGTTTTTAAATCACAAAAGGCCAATAAAAGCACAATTGAAAGCAATCCAGTTGCCAAGCAAAGACATTACCATAATTGGAAATACAACCAAAATACAGATATAAAACGTTTGCATGTTCACAGTCTTACAAAAAGGCCTGGTTACATAAGGTTTTAATTTCTTTTGGGAAAAGCCATCTCTGTATTATGACGACGTTTAAATTGAAAATGTAACATATGACCGTATCACATGACGTTATAATAGCCGATTGATTCTGTAAAAGCATCATTTGACCAGGCCTTTACGGATCATAGGATACTGTAGTCGCATATATGATAAGATACAATGAACTTTTATTAATCCTTTGGGGGGACATTAGATTTCATAGTAGAAAATGCCTTAATCCTCTAGTACAGGGGTTTTCAACCTTTTTCATCCCAGGGCCCAACATTTATTCAGCATTTGAGCCACAGACCACCATTTGAGGATATTTTAGCCCCACAGACCCCCCAAACTAAAGATTTCCTTTGCTTCTGTCCATGACCATTAATCTTCTAGTTGTGTAGATTAGGACTAATTCACATGAGGAATATTTTAACTCTTGAGTGTAAAAACGAAACCAAATGGACCCGCCATTCCAGGACCACCTGGAACCCTCTTAAGGACCACTGGTGGTCTCCGGACCACCTGTTGAAAACCCCTGCTCTAGTATGTAGTTTTATTTCAAAGGGACGGTGACCGTTTTGTAATTTAATTTCTGTAGGCTTTCTGAGCTCAATTGAACTCAAAAAACCTGAACTTTTAACGTTCAGTACATTTTCTATGGTCTGGGGTTTTCTGACTCAAACAAGTGCTCTGATTTTCTTGCCGTCTGTGATGTCAAACTCTAGAGAAAACTCCAGACCAAAGAAAATCCACTGAATGTTTAAAGTCCAGGTTTTGTGGGTGTAATTGAAGTTGAACTGAAACCGAAACGAATTAAAAAAAAAATAATAATAAAATAATAATAATAATAATAATAATGAAAATTAATGTAATGAAACCTTTAATGCCAATAATCTACGAAGGAGGAAAACTCACTATAAAGCTGGCTTTAGAAGTACAGACCGCACAAGGGATACTGGTTGGTAGCTTAGCAGCACCAGCAAAGTGTTACTAATGAGAAGGCAGTCATACATTAAAAGACAGAGAAGTGGCAAACATTAACCAAGGATGATTATCAAATGTCTCTGTACAGTCCAGTGATTTCCATCAAGGAAAATGGACGTTTACACAGAGGCAGCCAAGTTAGTTTGCCTCTAATGGCATGACATGGTCCCCCCTTCAAAGAAAAGAAATCCTATAAATGAATAAAACAAAGCAAAGATTGTTAAAAAAAAAAAAAAAAAAAAAAACATTAAATGAACCCTAATAAAATACTATCATGCATATGGCTACCATGATGAAGATTCCTACCTCATTGGGCCATCCGAAGATGGAGAATGGAAAAATCCCAGAGGAGAACCAGGTGTCCAACACGTCTTCATCTGAAAATGCAGGGACAGATGATGGAAAGCTACCCACTGGCATAGTACTCAGTACTGAAAAGGTCATCTTTATGTCATGACAGTATCATTAGTATTCAAGCCATTAAAATATCATATGGGTCATTAAAGATTTTGTGGACTTGGCAGTTCATACCACCTTACAGTGTATATCTGCTGTTTTTTGAATATATATTTTTAAGATCTTGAAAGTGTGAGAACCTCAGATCTGCGGACTGTGCCTTTCACAACAAAAAGTTTTTTAACTCAAATATTGCTTCTGGGTGGTCCCCAGGAAGAACATACTGTACTTTCAGATGGCGGGTCGACAGCCACTGACACATTTTATAGAAAACTGTCATGATTTAGAAGACATTTCTGGTCTCAGGTCAATATAAGGAGCGTGGTATAGGGTACCCTGTCTGAGGGAGATCTTGTCGGCGGAGACGTTGAATCGCTTGGCCGCCTTCTCTCTGGCCTCGTCCTCTGTCCTCCCGCTCACCCAGTAATGGCCGTCCATGTCCTGGTGTGGAGGAAGACAGAGTGAGAACAGTTCCAGACCATGTCCTTGGTGTGGACAGACAGAAACAGAGACAGAGGAATGAGCTCCTTGTCCAAGTCTCAGCAGAGAGAGGCAGAAGTTAGAGGACAAGCAGGTCCATGTCCTGATGGATAGTAAACCAGGGATGGAAGAAGGAGTCATGGCTGATTTATCATCTCCAACAGTACGATGGAGCATAATTGAGGGCGTTAAGAACGTCCATGGGCAGACAGAGGGGGCAAAGACAGAGCCAAGAACACCTCCACGAAGATAGAAGATAGGATGGAGTCTGAGTGAACAATGAGGACACTGTGGGACGATTGAGAAGAGGTGCATTGCAGCGCGTCAAATGATTAATCGGCCATCGGAAAATCAAATTAAATGTGGGCAATTGGTTACACAATAAATAATTCAGTTCAGCGATGTGTCATGTAAAATATGTGCAGCATGTTAAGCAATTTTCAGGACGGCCGTCTGGATTTAGATAACTTGTGATGAGCGTTTTGACACTTTATTACCTTATATATTTTTTAATTAATTTTGCTGTGTAGAGCAAACACCCATAAAAGATTGCAAACCATCAATCCAAAGTCAGAGTAAATTAATTAGTGAAGGTTGCGCGCTTCTTCTCTGTATGAAAAACATTATTTATTACTACATGTTTCAGCAATATACCATAGCATTATAATGACAAACCACTCTTTTAATGCAGAGAGAAGTGTGTAACCTTCATTTATTTCCAATTACCTTATTTTCTTTTTACCATTAGTTTATGGTCTAAATGTATTGCATGGTCAATTAATCGCGTGATCAGAGAAATAATCAACAGATTAATCAAGTACTAAAGTAATCACTGGTTGCAGCCAAGTAGTTTTAGCTCTGCTGTGGGGTGGGTGGGCTGGGGGGGCATGAGACATGTGTCACAAACTGGCATCCACCCCGTGGTGTCTGGTGTGATAGTGTCTGCTGCTGCTGTCCTGCTGCTGCTGCTGTGCAGTAAAGCACATGAACCGGCTGAGTCAGCAGAGCCTGAGTGCCCCCGTGTGGCCGATTCTTACCTCTCCAGGTTTCACAGACTGGTCATCAACGGAGACAAAGTAGGCAGGGATCCTGTGGCCCCACCACAGCTGGCGAGAGATGCACCAGTCTCTGAGAGAGACAGAGAACAGACAGAATGATGAGGTTTTAGAATCATAATACCTTTAAACCAGTGGTTTTCAAACAGAGGTCCTTGACAGAGTTCCAGGTGGTCCCCTAGCTAAGTTGGTTAACCAGATGAAAAGTTGGTTAGCCAGGTGTAATTCTTGAGAGCATTTTATGTTTACACTTTCACGAGTTATAGTATTCATAATCTAAATTAGCACCACAGAAGTGTACACAATTAGAGAATGTAGAAGATTAATGGTCATTATGATTTACTGTTGTTGTTTGTTGTCTAATCTAGCCAGGAATTGTGGACAAAACCAAAATAAATGTTTAGTTTTGCGTCTGTGGGGTGAAAATCTTGTCAAATGGTGGTCTGTGGCTCAAATGCTGAATAAATAGTGGGCCCTGGTATCAAAGAGGTTGAAAAGCACAACTCTAAACTGTATTGCCTCTGCAACGTCAGATGTGATCAGGTCTCAAAGACAGATATTCAACTAAGACTATAACTGCTCAAGGGTGAAAGTGGTTAGAAATCATTGTGCTAGTGCTTTCTTTCGGTGTGACAAACTCCTAAGCTATTGTGCCATTATATTAAGTGTGCCCCTAAGTACATCGAGACATATTTAACTTTACAAAGGACCTTCTGGTATCACTGGGGGGTGAATAATACACATTATTTTCACATTAACTGTCAAGAGAAATTGAGTAGGTGGCGGAAGCAGCACTACCATGCAGAAAGTATCAATTAAGAGCACATGCTGAGAAGAAGTGGTCCAGGTGGGACACTGACCTGATGTTGTCCAGCCAGTTGAACCAGGTCTTGTGGTGGTGGTCCGGGATGATCTTGAGCCGGCCCTCCCTCACGGCGTCCGCCGCCTGCTTGCCCATGTCGGCACAGTTGACGTACCACTGTGGCTTCAGCAGAGGCTCCACGATGTCCTTAGAACGGCTGATGGACAGCAGATACACGCGCGCACACGCACACGCACACGCACACACACACCGCAAAGTAAATAATTTAGGTATGGAAGGAAATTCTTCACACATAATGTACTTCAAACAGAATTAAAGTCATAGATGTAGACATCACACAGATGAGCGTGCACGCACACACTCACACACACACACACGCGCACACACACACAAGAAGACATCTCACCTGCATACAGGTACAACCATGGGGTTGTCTTTGATCTCTTTGAACTGGCCCAAGCCCTTCAGAGCCTGTAGCACTGCCTTCCTGGCATCAAACCGCTTCATTCCCTGGAAAAAAAAAAGATACAGAGCTTAGGAAGAAGATATACATAGGTAAAGCTACTATTACATAATAATCAGCCAATAGGTCAACGACACAGCACTGAATTATACATTTTTTGTGTTAAAGTTTGCTGTCTACGATTACATCTTCATCAAATACGCTCTACTCTTTTTAATTTAAAAAAAGGCTTCTTAAATCACCTTTGAGATTAATTCTTTTATGGCTGAGGAATCATCTTGCAAAAAAATATGATGGTTCACTTTCACATAATTTAAAGTCCACTGAAGTGCAGAATTTACTCAGTTTACCGTGGCTTCTTGGAATGGGCGTTCTGATATATGGAAGCTGCTTGCTTGCAAATATCATATTTGTGCTACGGAATCACATAAGTCAATAGTGCGCATAATGAGAAATACAGTCACATACAGTCGATGCAGCCAAAACATCCAGCTACAGTGATTTGAGCTAAGCACCCTCATGCATTTGTGGCACAAATGCTTATATCGTCTGGGCGGCACCTGTCAGCATGGAGTGTTGGGGGGGCAGGAGGTGTAGGACAGGGCTCTTAGTCCTCCCAGTGGGGGCTTCTTAAGGCCCTGATACACGAGCAATATTTTGATCAATATCAACTAGCAATGTCAACATCAACAGGTAACATGATGAGACACATGGCAACAGGCAACACCTCCGATTAAAAGGGGAATTCCATCCATTTTCATTTTCCCCCCCGAGAGTGTACAAATGTGAACCAAATGGACCCTAGCGGGTCCATTTGTACACATTCAGAAAAAAGAAGCCTTAGTTTGCAGAGAATCATTTTCGGAAATGTTGGTAGAGGGCGCTAATGATCTGACTTTTATGAACAACCAGGAGTTGATCATTTTCCATAGAAAGGTGTAGAGTCAACGTTGATAGTTGACATTGCTTGTTGATGTTGATCAAAACATTGCTAGTTGTATCAGGGCCCATGCCTCTCTCAGAACAGGTTACTGACAGGGAGACTTACCAGGTACGGAGCAGGTACGTTGATGAGCAGCCCATTCTCATCCAGGATGTTGTGGAAGTCCAGGTTGTGTCTCGTTCCCACCTCGTAGTCGTTGTGGTCGTGGGCTGGAGTGATCTTCACAGCACCTGGGTGACAGATGACACCAGAGGGCAAAAGGTCAAAATGATGCACTAACGAGTTAGGTGGTCTGGAAGAAGAGGGACAACATGTCAACACATGCAGTATATCACACATAAACAGTAAGCTTAATTTGGAGGAAGAGAGGACAGGGGAAAGTAACAGAGGTGGCCTGGGTTGGAGATTACAGACCACCCTTTTTGGAGCCTGTTACTGTATCTACCTATTATCCTGATCGTGTGTGGGTGCGTACCTGTTCCAAAGTTCATGTCCACAAAGTCGTCAAAAACAATGGGCATGGTGCGGTCGCAGAAGGGATGCTGTACCATCTTGCCCCTCAGGTGTTTGTACCTGGGGTCATCCGGGTGGACGGCTACAGCAGAGTCCCCCAGCATGGTCTCAATACGAGTGGTGGCCACAATCACCTCCTCATCTGGAGGATGGAGAGAAGATAGTTAAGGCTGACAATAAAAATAATACTGACAATATTATCCAAGTTCAAGGCAGTCCCCTGCTCAGTCCCCAACCTCATATTGCGTCACATCATGTGAGATGATAGAACATTTAATAAAAGGGTTTCCCTGGAACAAAATATTTTCAAATCAAGTCTGCAGCTAAATAGATATGAATGTGGATGTCCTTGGCACGAAAATGTTTTTGAGGAAAAACTGCACTATGCAAATTACAGCGAGCAAAATGCATCTATGACAAAAAATGATAAAAGGCACACAGTTACTGATGATGTATCGGCGAGTATCTCTGTTTGCACAATATCCTGTGTTCTTGCAGTCACTCACCAGAGCCAACGATCTTGTAGGAGAAGGAGACCAGCACTCCGAATTCCACTTTGTCCTTGTATCCAGGAACAGGCAGCAAAGTCCTGCCTGTCAACTCCCTCTTGTCCACCTGCAAGACACAGTGCCTTGGTCAAATATACTGCATATTATTACTAACAGAGCAACTGCGCGGACACACACACACACACACAGACCTCAATGTCAGAAATGGCAGAGTTGAGTGTGCAGGACCAGTTGACCAGCCTCTTGCTCCTGTAGATCACTCCCTCCTCATGCATACGGACGAACGCCTCCTGGACAGCGTAGGAAAGTTTCTACAGGGAGAAAGAGACAGCCATGAGAATAACAATCCAGCAGATCTTGCAAAGTAAGATCAAATTAAACTGCATGAACTCTACTCAACTAATAAGAAGATGGGTCCGCCATGATTCAAACTGAGAGTAGATAACACTGAGATGGGGTCTTCTTCAATTTTGATCTGACCTGAATCCCTTTTACTATTGAACAGCCTTATGGGAAAGTGGGAAAAAAATAACGTCCTATATGTCCTGTTTATTGATGTTTGCTGTGTCAAATGCACTGGAAAACTCAGCCAGCCTAACGGATTGTTAAAAATAACCCTATAAAGATGTGACTCAACTGAAGGCGGAGATAACACAGCTATGACTACTTTTACAGTATGTGTGTCCCTGTGAGAACAGCTTGCAACCTATTATTATTACTATTTCCCAGGAGAAAACGGCTATTACTTTAAACAGCGGCAAGTAATAACTTCGCCAGCACTAACTGTGTTGAATGCAGAACTGAAGTCAACGAAAAGTACACAGCCATAGGTAGATCTAGATTCTAGAGTGATCTATAATCTAGACACTTGTATGTGTGCTGCCTGTATACTGCATGTTGATCATGAACAGAGACAAATTCCTTGACAAAGACATAAAGTTCTCGAATCTTGACGGATCTTACAGGGTCCATGGTGAAACAGGCTCTGTCCCAGTCCAGAGAGGAGCCCAGCTTCTTCAGCTGATGATAGATACGGTCTCCCTTTCTGAAATAAAAAGAAGTAAGGTAATAACATTAGTACTATTCTATAGAAGTGCAAATAAGTGCATGAGAAGCACACCAAAGGGTTGAGCAGCTAGGCTCATTACTATCATTATGAATTAAAGGTAATATAGGCAACTTTAGTGTGTACAAAATCTGTGGTTGTAAACAGATTTGAGTCTAACTCTCTAGTTCTAGACCATCTGCAGGACAAAGTGTGTCTGAATGGAAATAGTTGCAGTTGCAAAATGTGTCTATAATATATTTCATTTTCATAGTGCTTGATATGAAATGCCTGCATACCGTGAACACAATAATAACAATAATAATAATTGTTTAGTTATCATCACTGACTTTGCCCATGTTCATAGCAGAGAAACAAAACATATCGATCATCACTTTAGCTTCAAAGGAGGGGTATTGCCAATACCATTGACCTAGTTTCGAAGCCATGCGTTATTCACTTATATCTGCACATTTTGGCTTTGAATCAGGTAAGGTTGGTACAGCCGGTGAATTTGGGCAATATGCTAGGTTTGTGGATAAGGGAATATCCCCTGCGATCAAGTTAAAGGATTTAAAAATATTACACTCTGCCATCACCATGTACCATGTTGAGAGAGCTGCTGTGCTGGAAATTAAATTTTAGGAGAAACTCACAGCAGGTAGATTAAACTTTAGGAGAAGCCCACGGCAAGTAGATTAAACTTTAGGAGAAGCTCATGACAGGTAAATTAAACTCTAAGCTCACAGCGAGTAAAGTACAGATTTCAACAAGCTCACACGGCAGGTACATTCAACATGGTTACAATATGGAAGGCAAGTGTCTAGCGAGTCATTGTTTATGGGATTTCAATGTGATTTGAAAGTAATGATGAAATGCATTTTCTCTACAGCAGGCAGTTTTTGGCAGTACAGTTTATCAAGTAGGGCTGCAACTAACAATTATTTTCATAATCGATTCATTGGCCGATTATTTAACCGATTCATTTAGCCATCAGCTGAAATTTTCACAATTTTCCTGAGAATGTACAAATGTGAACCAAATGGACGCTAACAGGTCTATTTAGTTCCATGTGTACACTCTCAGATAAAAAGGTCCTAAAAGAAAAATCATGGTGAAACACAGCTTGATGATGTCATCAAGTTGTGTTAATCGTTGCAAACCTAATAGATAGAAAATGTTGCTGCGGTCTGCCAACAGGTTGAGAGTCAACGGACTAAAAGTGATCACTTTGCTGGGCAATAAACCTACAGCATAAAAACAACATCTCTCCACCACTCCCAGCCCTCAAAGCCCTCTCCACTCACTCGTTCTTCCACTTCCAGACCTCCTGGATGAAGCCTTCTCTGCCCAGGTCATGGCGGGACATGCCTCGCTCTCTCATCAGCTTCTTCTCCACCACCACCTGGGTGGCGATGCCAGCGTGGTCACAGCCAGGGTTCCACAGGGTGGTCTCCCCTCGCATCCTGTGCCTGCACCGGGCACAGCAGAACAGAACCATCACCACCACCAAAGGGTCGAAAACTGGCCGTCAAAATATGTTGCCAGGAGGTGTGACGGTGCATACCGTCATTATAATCCAAATATACAGCATATACTACATAAGCTTTATTGTTGATATCAACCCGGATTACTGTCTTCTTATTTTTTGTTTTGTTTTGTTTGTCTCTTCTGTCCATTCCAAATTGACAAATCGAATTTAATCTGTTAATCAATCTGTTTAACCAGTGGTTTTCAACCTTTTGAGTTTAATCTCTCGGATCCAAAACTAAGGATTTTCAAGTTTGCATCCACAAGTTAAGAGCGATAACTGGCAAAACGTTGGACAATTCCTCCACATTTTCTAAATGCGTACATTCTTGAAAATTATGTTTAAATATAATTGAACTCTTGAGAGGGTAAAATAATCATTTTACATATCTATAAGGGTCCATTTGGTTACCAACTGTCCATCATTTCGCTACGGACCACCACTGGTGGTCCCTGGACCACTGATTGAAAACCACTATGTTAAACAATCGCATGACCAACAATTACCATCTGGTCAGACAGTCCTGAATGGCGTTGGTGAGGGCATGACCCAGGTGGAGAGATCCAGTCACATTGGGCGGAGGGATGCACATCATGAAGACACCTCGAGGGTTTGGCTCAGAAATATTCTTTCTCTGAAAAGTACGGGGAGGAAAATATTAAAAATATAATTAAATTTGTGTATAATTCTTTGTATGACGATGTGGTGTCACTTAAAATGTAATTTAAAATGTGCAACGAGTTTTATGCCCAAATTACGAACGGCAGTCTGAAAGTGGTTCATGATGACGACTAGCACTTAACACAAAATGGATTTCCTATGGTGTTGATGAGAGGTGAAAACAGGCCAGCTTACGCCATACTCAGGCTTGAAGAATCCCTGTTTTTCCCACCAGGGGTACCAGGCAGCCTCCACATACTGGGGACTGTAAGCATCAGGAAGAGGGCTGACCACATCTGCAGGAGGAAGACAAGGGTTACACATTTACAGTTATAAGTAGTACATAATTTCCTGCACAAAGGCATTTTTCATGCCTCTGCCAGCCCAGTGACAACCATGACTAGAGGAAGGAAAGGGGAGCTGGCTAGCTGGCTGCCATAGGCAGACCTGGCTCCCAAGAGAACAGACTATGTGTACCCACTGCACACAGAAGGAGGTAGAGACAGAGTTACACTACCCAACAGTCTGTAGTGTCCACTGTACCAAGACACACACTTCCCAATGATCACAACCACCCAAGGAGAGTTTGAAAACATGACTAATGACAAAAACTATTAGTACAACAATGTGCAAACACAACAGCGAGATTTGTGAGCTGCTGTGACAGGAGAAGAAAAGAAAATGCAACACAACCACCACAATTAACAATCATTGAGGGTATTCCTGCAACTGCTTTGTTGTTTCAACAATATAATCCCAAAGCGTATTGTCTCATGCCTGGGGGAGAATTTCATTACAAAATGTCTGCATGGACTCCAGGATGAGCTGAATTTGGTCGTCACTGTGACATGACGTGTTTTCTGAGGTCACAGTGACCACCAAATACAGTACACACGTGCACAGGAGTTACACAAGGACCAGTAAACTCTATCAACAAGCGCAACACTGCATCGCACAACAAGAGTAAAAGGTACACACTTGCATGCAACTATCTACACACAGAATAATCACCTTTCTTCTCTCCGGGTGGGGTATCGACGTTGTATGTGATCACTCCCAGTTCCTTCTTCTCCGGCTTGGCCTTTTTCTATCAGACAGAGAGTGGAATAGAACAGGTTTGCTTTGAACCTGCAGTAGTATGTGAAACCGTTAACTTCAATGCCTTGAAACGATGCATTGTTGATCAAGGTTGGGCCTTGGAATTTTGTATCGCAGATGGAAAAACAAGATTATTTTACCAACTCTTCAAAGTGTTGCTTTTTTGTGTAATTCATTGTACTATTTGAGTTATTATCAGCATGAAAACAAAACAATAACTCATTCTCGGATCTGTTGCTCAAGACAAATGGTTTGCACGTAAAGCCTCATTTCCCCCGTTCCTGTTGTCCTCCTGTCTGTTCTGAGAGTCACTGTTATTGATGACTTGCGAGCTGCTAATGTGAATCTCCTGGTGGATATTAGTTCACAGGGCACTGTTCCAACAGTGTTCATATTACCAGGCTACAGTGGGAAGCTAGCGACCAATCTAATGTAAATGTATACTCTAGACAATTCACTTACATTGCCTGCAAGTGAAATAGAAAAGAGAACTACAGCCAGCTGACTTTGCGGATTAAAACTTGTCGTCAACACTGTTCAACAGAAATAAGTTACCTAACTGAAACAGCCCTGTGGCTACAGTATATTGAATTATTCATCTCTTAAAATAAATTCTATATTATTTTTCTGCCCAGAAATGTAATCACTTTTATAAATAAGAACAAAAAATGAGCCAATAAAAATGAATGCCGGCGCAGCCTAATTCATTCACTGTTTCCACGAACATGTCGATAAACGCAGCAGCCTTTCAATTATTGTGTCCTCATTCAGATAAGATAAATTAATTTTCCTGATTACTTCGTCAGTGTACTGTAAAACTCATAAATGTCCAGTCAGACACAATGTGATTTGTGATTTGCTACATATGCAATTCAGAGATATTGCCTCATTTTACTTAATCCAATCTGGTGGTAGATGTGTGGATTTGGTCGAGTTATTATGTAAATGGTCTGGAAACGTTATTATTTTCTAATACCGTTTCCTTAATTCCACTTCCATAATGACTACAATCACATTCCATACTTGCCTAGGAAACCATTTTCACACCATTAATTTATCTTTTTGGTTCATATAAGAACATTATTTTATATTCATTGTGTAACTGTACTTGGACGCGACAATGTTTTTATTGTTTTTGTGTTGCTTTACTTTCTTGGTGTGTTTTAAGCTGCAATCTTGTTTATTTACCTCGCCTGCTTGTGGCTGCTTCTTCTTCTTTTCCTCCATCTCCTTCTGCTTCTGCTGGAACTTCTCCAGTTTCTCCCTCTTCTTTGCGTCCTTTTTAAGCTGGGCTTCAGTCTTTGGTGGACCTGAAAGAAATCACAGTACAGTATTTAAACACAAGCATAATATTCCCGTGCAAGAAATGGAAAAATGTGAATAGTGGAGTGCAAGAGATTTGGATGTCATTTTCTTAGACAGACTTAAACTAAAAATGAAATGATTCAGACTTTTATCCACTGTCTGGAAAACAACAAAATCCTCAAAGCGCACTACAAAGTAAACATTTGAAGGAATGAGTGATTTTCTACATTCCCCATGAAGCATTGCGTATCTGACTAGCTGGCAGATGGGCGGGCAGCTGTCATGTGCGTTTGCCATTGTCTCTGCTGCACAGTAGTTCCTTTTTGCTATTCTGGCTCAAAGAAGCGTCTCTTGTTTCATTAAAACCTGAATAACATTATTCAATTCATCAATTGAACAATTCATTAACAGTGGCCAACTCCATTTGTTCCACCAAAAAGGAGTTGTAACGAAGCCATTACTGTGTTAACTCTGGTAAAAAAAAATAAAAAAAATCAGCACATCAACATCATCTGCGGTAATAACTGGCATTTTTCCCAGCAAACTTTATCCCTTGAACCATAGATAAAGTTCTCTATGCTGACGAAATCGAGAGAGACAAAACCTGTTTGTCTGCTACCAGGTACTAAAAGATGCCTTTTGAATAATTGAGTGTGGATCAGTGGTTCCCCTTTTTGACAATACACATTGTCATACAACATCAACAGGGTAGTGTACTATATATCAGTGGTTCCCAACCAGTGGTCTGGGGACCAACAGTGGTCCCTGAGAGGGTACCAGATGTAATTCTTCAGAGCGTAAACATGATGCATGTTTCATGTTTACACTCTGAAGAGTTAAAATATTCATAATCTCATTTAGCCCACTTAATTAAGAAGTCTACACAATTAGTGAATGTAGAAGATTAATGGTCATTTGGATTTACTGTAAGTTTGCCTGTTTTGTTTGCCTGGAATTGTGGAAAGAAAAACGAAAGAAATTTTTGGGTCTATGGGGGTGAAAATATCACATGGCTCAAATACTGAATAAATAGTGGTCCCTCGTATCATGGCCTATATCAACGGCTGAAAACCACAGCTGTATATGACCTACACACACCAGTAGTGCAAGTTACCATTGACAGCAGCATCAGTGGACTCAGTAGCAGCAGGAGAGGCAGCAGCAGTAGTAGTAGTAGTACTGCTCCTGGGTGTAACAGGCACCATCTTCTCACACAGACTAATCTTTCCCAAGACCTTGACAAACTGGGGCTGGTTGATACAGGTCAGGAACCACCGGGTGACGTTACAGAGGACCTTTCTGTCTGGAGGCTCCAGAGCCTGACACACACACAAAAAAATCAAGGTTGGAAAATGTGTTGTTTATTTGCCCCTCAGCAACAGTAGGTCTACAGGGAAAAAAAGCTTAGCAAGTACAACTGAAATAGGTTTTCAATACAGAGAAATCAACATAGCCAATTTGTCGGCAGGGTAACAGGGTTCAACTACAAGAAGAAGACACAAAGTATGTGGTGTATGTCTGTCTGTACAGTGGTCGTCCGACATTACAACCTAGCTTAAGTGGCATACGACTGAAATGTATATCCAAATAACTGTGCATGCAATGTTGCAAAGTTGTTGAAAAGATACTTGTCTTCCTCACATGTATTGACAGAGTTTACCACTCCAGTATTCAACATGCATTTGTGCTAAAACAGATAATCATCTTAAATGGTAAATGGTGCATTTATATAGCGCCTTTATCCATCGTATTCAACCATTCACCCACACACACATGGCAGTGGAAACCATGCAAGGTACAATCGGCACATCAGGGAACAAATAGGGGTTCAGTGTCTTGCTCAAGGACATTTTGACAATGACTCAGTGGGACCCCGTGTTTGAACCGGCAAACACGGGGTCCAAAGGAAAGGAGTTTAAAAGAAAGTTTGTAAATAATCCAGTAGATCACTATGTCAAAACCAGAGCATAATTACAAAACGCACACAAGGACATGCCATCCGGAAAACACCGACATGTTTATGATTGACAAATGTTTACTTTTGAGATATAAGCACTCGTAATTTTTAATTATGTTACAAGCTATTGCAGAAAGCCATTATATTATATATGGTGAATTGTATGAATTGCTTCAAGAAATGCACTGATTGCTCTGCAAATGTTACACAAAGTAGACAAATGCAACTGTAAAATTGATCTTTGTTATGAGGACATTTGCATTTTTTGGGGGGCTCTATGGAGCTTCCAGCTCCATAGAGCCCAGCACAGTGGAAGTGACTTACATATTTGAAGGGCAGGAGGACAGCCATGGCTACGGCCATGTCAGCCAGGGTGATGCTCTCTCCCACCAGGAAGGTTCTGGGTTCCAGGGCCTGGTCTAGAACCTTCAGGACACGCATCATCTCCGCCCGAGACGTCTGCTGGAGCTGAGAGTCAACATTTGTACACTGAATCTTGGTTCTCTACCAATACGGCACAGTATATATGTATACAGCATGTGTATGTAGGACTGTAATATATAGGTTTTGTGTGTGTGCGTCCAATCTATCATCAATATCAAATAGCAACTCAACTGTAAGTGTTCACAGTTGCACTGTATACTGCTCTACCTCTGCTCTATCACCAAAAGGATTTGTCTGCAAATAATTTAATAAAATCAATAAATCCAGTTTTGACTGCTGTCAGCAGCCGGGTGAGAAATACAAGAGCTTTGTTCTAAAATAGATTTGGTGCTGGTGTTCGACATTCGAGAAGGAACTGCTGACAGCTGTCAGCTGCAGAACACATCTGTGAATGAGCACCTTCATAACGGCTACCACCACAGTCACATCTTAACCCGTTTAGACTCCAGCAATGCTTATTGGAGCCTAAATACTACCTAACTTTTGATTATTTCATTTTTTTTTGCCATGTCCTAACTGTGACTTTTTAAGTAAAATAAAATCACACTTATGTGATGTTAAGGGACGCTCATATCATCATACATCAGCCAATCAAATCATCACATTCTGTGCTACAAACACCCAGCCTCCAAAATGAGCAGATCTGCAAGTCGTGTGGATCTGCTACTTTTGATGTGTTTGTAATTTGAATTACGCTGTAGCATGATTAAGTAGGTGTTGGTTTTGGAAAAAACACACAAATTTAGAATATAGGGTATGTATCATCGTACCCGTAAGTTATGCCCACTAAATGGTAAAAACTACTTTCTGGTCTTGACAGCCCATACATCCAAACAGAAAAGTCCTATCTGATTGCATTCAACAATGTTAAACTCACCAACATTGCAGCTGTACGGAAAGCTTGAATTATACACTATTTGAAAAGTGTTTTGCTTCGTTTTCTGTCGAGAAAGTGTCACAGTTTGGAAATGCTTGTTTTCAATAATGCAACTACAGCTGCCTCCTGCATTATGTGACATTTATACACAGGTGGCACGCAGGACCGTTGAGTAATTTCCAGCAGTTCAAAGCTCCAAACTGCAACAGCAAATACTGCTTAATGCTTTGCCACTCAGTGTCTAGATAGATGAAGGAGGTGTGTAGTACTGGTGGGAAAATTGTGCATGTGCACATTTCTGACAACAATATAGACAAAAATGGCATTGCCACTACTTCCCAGCTTGAAAAGTATACCGTAGGTGAAACAACGGGTCTAAATGGTTAACTGGTGCAGAAGAATGAGGCTCCTTAATCTCCCTCTCACCTTCTTATCGAGCCCAATCATCCCCATCAGTGGAAACACCACGGCGCAGGACACTGGCGTCAGTTCGTTGTCCGCAAAGCTGAGCCACTGCCACACCTGGCTCTGCTGCTTGGTGTCCAGCCCGGCCCGTTTCCCCTGAGAGGCCAAGTACCAGGCCACCGCACTGGAGCCGCACAGGACGGAGCCCCCTTCCCTGGCGCCCAGCACCAGGGCAGGTCTGGACCGCACATTTAGGGAGGCCGGGGGGTCCGCTGTGACAGTGCTGGGACGCGGGCTGGAGGTGCAGAACTCTGCACTCACCAGAGCCAGAAGACTCCTGAAGTCGTCCGGGTGTGGGGACACATAGAGAGACGCCATCCCTGCGCAAACAAATTCAAAGGGGTTTTATTGGCATGAGAAACATATTTACACCACCAGTGGTCTTTGAGAAGTATCCAGGTCGTCCCCAGCTAAATGATGGAGAGTTGGTAATCAAATGGACCTATAGTGTATATCTTTAACTCTTGAGAGCGTAACCAAATGAAACCAAATGGACCCATGCTGGTCCATTTGGTTTCATTTGTACACTCTCAAGAGTTACATTGTTGTTAAACATTTGAATTGCTTAGTTTACAAGACACCTACAACTAGAGAATGTAGAAGAATTATTCATTTTGTCTAAATACATTGTGAAAAGAAGTCTTTAGTCTTGGGTCTGAGTGACCAGATAAATGTCATCAAATGGTTGTCCGTGGCTCAAATGCTGAATAAATTGTGGTCCCTGGCTGGCATCAAAATGGTTGAAAACCACGGACATATACAGTTGGAGGTGGTACGAAAAGGCTACAGCATTGTATGAACAAACAAGAGCCATTACAAGATGGGTATCAGTGGGTAGTGGTGGTGAGTGCCTTGGTGGGCGTGTATGACATGTGTCAGCCAAGTTGAGCCAACAACTGCCACCCTAAAACTGAGTCCAACCACTTGACATACAGTGAATGGCAAAACAGGAGACCATGTCAAACAACTCCGAGATAAATAAACATGGTAGATGCAAAATATTTCGTGGTAGCAGAGTACCACTTCGTAGCTGTCTTATCTGTGCCAGCCCAGTGGTTTCAATTAAGCCGACCTAAGCCATGTGAAACAGACTACAGAGACTATTAGCTAATACAGTAGCTAACTATACAACAGCTCGTCACCAAACTTTTAACGTTACTTTAATATTTGCATTGAAATTGTGGCTCAGTCTCACGACGTATACATTCGTTTTCGTGTTTTCCTCGATGTAAACCAAATATGCCACGTGATAGAATAAGGTGTTAACGCAAACCTATTGTTAGAACTTGTTGTTCATACCTTTGAATGAACCAGTAAGAGACGTCAGCTTATGGTTAGCAACACAAGGGAGACGCACATGAGCACCCGCTGTCTGACGCAATGAACCAATCGTTGTTGTTCCGGCCAGAGACGTATACAGAGTTACGCAAACTCCGTTCACTTCATTTGGGCCATTGCAATGGCGGATCTTCTGCATAGACGTCCATTGAGAATGGGGATAACAAATAGGGACAAATCCTGGACCAGCACACCGGATCTGCAGATGCGTTGGATCCATGCAACGGCAACCATAGACGTATGACGGCAACGTTTTGTAGTAATAATAGAACATAAACATTACCCGGACTTTAGTTGCCTAAATAGCTTTTATTTGAGACGCCTTCGTTGAAAACACCGTATTTCCGTCTAAAGTTTGTCCCTATTCAGGCTGCATGAATATAGCGATCAGTTTCTGACACCTCAATGTCGCAACTCTTCTACTAGATGGCTCTGGTTCCGGGGTTTCTTTTTCCTTAGCATTTAGATGATTGCCTTCCAAAGGAACGGTTTATCACTGCCACCTACTGGAATGGTGTGTGAGAGAGAAGTGGTTCCCATACCCTTTTCATGTCAAGGACCGCTACATTGGCACTGATTAGTCAGAGGATCCCCATTTGCAGAGATATACCAGGAACCACCTCATTTCAAGGACCTCCATGTTCATCTGCGTCTGTAACCCCTAACCCGGTGTCCATTTGGTTCAATTTGCACACTCTCATAGATAAAATGAACTGCAAATTCACTACTGTACTTGTTGCAAGAAAAATATATAGAATACACCCATCCACCCTGCCATTCTCCCAGCCCATCCAAGTGGGGCTAAATCTGGCCAGTTTCACCGTGTAATTTGTGCAGTGGAAACTCATACAAATGGGGAAGCATACCCTTCTGAGCTTATAGATTGTCTATTTTCAATTTCAAATATACTGTAATACGTCTTCTAATGCTAGTACTGTAATTAATAGGTAGAGTCACAAATTTGCTGGAGCAAACCCAAGGACAAGAACCTGTGGGAGCCCACTTTGAGAACAAAATGCTCTAGTTACAGCAAAATATTCCTTTACATAAAACAAAACTCTAATTTGCCAAGATACTCAGATTATGTTTTCAAGTCAACCTGGATAGCTGTTACAATGTGCTGACACAGCACTTCTCTGCAAGTCCTGACATGATTAGCTTAGAGGCATACATGTATTAATACTGGCAGGATGTCATTAATTGATTGAAGTATGTGTTAACAGTTTGCAGAATGACCTACATTTTTAGCACAACTCAGTACAGAAGCTGTACTAAAGCCTTATAATTGTTTAAATGAGGGTCACCATAACAATTAGACATACATATACATATTGTTGCAGAGATGTTTGTTCTATAGAGACCTTTTTGTCAGCTGTGCAGTTGCTGCCCCAAAACCCACTTTCCCACTCCTGGCATATGACTATGAGGCAAGGAAAAAGCCTGGGGGCATGTTATACTTTCCCAAAAGTCTTGCAATAAGGATTAAGGTTTTGAAGCATAGACAGTCACAGAAAAAACAACGTCCCTTCTTACTGTTTAGGGTAATACTTGAGGTACCTTAACTGCCACATAGGCAGCTTATTATCCAGTCTGATCAGAATCCTCATATTGCTAATAGCTGGAATCATAACAGACAATAAATTCATACAGTGTGGCATGTGTCCTGACAATGATTTAGGTTAGCATGGAAACCAGAGAAAGGAAAAGTTTATTTTCCTGTGACAGATTTCTCTTGTTCTTGCTTGGTCTGGCACTACATTTTGCTCACCCCAGAGTTGAAGGTGATGCTGTGATGTTGGAATCTGTTTGTAAACACCCCTTGAAAATACATTTTCCAAACTGAAGTTCCAGACTAATGTCTATACAAGTTTAGATGAGATTATGGACATCCACCCCCAAAATTGAAAGAGAAAAGACTTGGACACTCTTGGGCTCCAGTTGTCACACACTTGGACACACTTGGGCTCCAGTTGTCACTGCACCTAAGTGTTGCTGTGATGTTTTGAGCTTAACCCTTCCTCAGGCTCGTATCAACTGCAGATTGATACCAGCCTGAGGTGCAACTCCATTGCATCTCTAATGATTTCTGTTTATATAAACACTATGTGTTCTGGCATAGGCCTATTGGTTCACTTGCTCTACCACTAGATTAGTAAGGGCAGCATCTGAAAATCTGAGAACTAAATCATTACCAAGAAATCTCTTCACCAATGTGTTTCTAAAGGTGTCTAATAACATCTCCTAAAAAAATTAAATTCAAGAGTACCAATAATCGATTTTCTAAAATTCGAAAATGTTTAATTTGGCCTTAAAAGGATCCCTGCCTAATAAGACAAATATGCCTTAAAACACTATACTTGCCTTCTATAACTAAAACATGCAGATAAAAACACATTCAATACTATATTTCTTTCATAAATAGAGAATCTTTCACTCAATAGGAGGTGCTCCGGTCGCAGGATGATGATGTCACAGAGCATGTTCATCCATATATTGCATAGAGCTGGGTCACATGTGACATCATCATCCTGTGCCAGGAGCAGTTCCTGTTGAGTGAAATATTGTTTATGAAAGAAATAAGATGCCATTGGTGTTTTTATTTGTTTATTTTAGTTATATAGGGAAAGTATAATGTTTTAAGCAATGTTTATCTTATTAGACAGGGATCCTTTTAAGTAACTTGTGAGCAGTCAAACTAGGGGTTTTTCATTATTCTGTTTATTTATAGCATTTGTTTCTCACTACAATCATCCCTTGGTGGAAAAACTGCCCCACACCTTATTACATTTACATAAAGTTGTATTTATTACAATTCGTTTAACATTAGTCAGAGCAAACAGTGATTCCACCCTGTTAATGTTTGAATATTCATCCTCAATGCCTTCATCATGAGCATTCTTATACTATTATATATTCTCAATAGCAGGTAATGGCTTGACAGATTCACAAGCTGGCTATCAAATGAACTTAACTTTGTTCCCCAAGTGAAGTAGTTGTGTACATCTTTAGTATTGTCTTAATTTACCTTCTGAAAATGAAATTGAAGGAGAGCATTAAGCTCATGTGTGTTTTCCTCCCACCCACTGTGAGTCTAGTACTGTACTGTAGGTTATAGTTCTGCTGAGGGAAAAAAGTTTCCTTGAACATTATAGCTTTGGAACGTGTGCTGATCGTACAATGGCCATTATCTACTCTTCACACCTGTATCAAGTGTTCTGAGTATAAGGACACAATTGTTTCCACAACTTGAGTTGAGTTGTGTTGCCTCATTAGTGCATTAGTTGGTTTGATAAGATATTTATAAATGAAAACCACAAAGGAGGAATTATGTTAAATCAGCATTTAATTTAATCAAACACACAGAAGCAAATACCCAGGCCTATTGTATGTGTTGAAATGCAAATAGGCAAATAGTTGAGTTGTGCAATTTCTACCAAAGTTCAACAGCAAACTTGCAATCAGGCACATTTAAAATTGTGGTATTGCATGGGCTCTACCTTTCAAACATATTTTGTTATAAGCCTAGTAAGTGTACAAAGTATAGTTTAATGTATTTTGCACAAAGAAAATGTCTTGCTGCTGGCCCAAATTATTCATAGCATCTATGAAATTGTACACAATTTTTGCTGGACTCATAAAAGTTTATAGGTAGCCATCTTCTGGACATCTGGATTACTGTGATCACTCTGACTTCGGCCCAAAGACCTCCATCACTGTATTAACAAGCACCTCCACAGTTCCCAAGACCAACTTTCCACTCAGCCTCACCACGTTCCCCACCCCATTGCCCCCTCTCCATGCCAGAGTTCCCAGCCCTCCGCCCACAGCTTTGGCCTGACCACCCATCTCTGACAACACCGCCCCGGCATACTCCTCGATTTGTTCCCAGAGGCAACCCCCAAAGAACCGAAATACCCACCAAACATTGTCCACCGCCCCACAGACTATCCCCGCTGTGTCACAGGCCAGTGTGCCCACCCCCGTCACCCCGAGATGACAGCTAGAGAGCAGGGCTTGCAGCAAGGGAGAGGTGCAGCGGTACAGGAAAGAGAAGATGTCCTCTCCTAGGTCCGCGACCGTGTCTATGACCGACCACACGCCTGACACAAGGTCAGAGCCCATGAGGTGGAACAGCGACAACACATTTCCTGGCAGAGCACAGAGAACCCCAAGATCCTCCTGGAGAATATATGTCACCTGCCAAGACAAAGACAAGACGTGAGTTGAAGAGAATATTGAAATTGCTTGTGGTGATTCAGAGAACGATTCTGCATCGATGCAGCAACGTGACATATAACAATACATATATACAATAATCAAAGCCTAAATATAATTAGATATAACAATTTTACAATTTAGGCATTTAGCTGACGCTCTTCATCAGAGCGACTTACATTAATGTAAAAACATTGCAATACATCATACAGATTACAGTTTACAATTTAATACAATCTAAGCACTAAAACATGGTAATACATTAGTCATCCTATATGTAAGTCACTGGTGTCTAGGTCTAATGAGGTGCTATCTAAACCACCTACAGTACAATGGTACTGCAAGTACTATGGGTTGGTATGTAATACAAGTGCTATGAGCGGAGATGGAGTCTGAAGAGGTGTGTTTTCAGACTGCGGCGGAAGATAGGGAGTGAGTCTGTTGTTCTGATTGCAAAGGGAAGTGCATGCCATAGTTTTGAAGCCAGGAGGGAGAAGAGCTTGGGGCGAGGAGAGCGTTGGCCAGGCATTTTAAGTGTATTTGCTCTAGGGCACATACTCAATGTGTCAACAGGAATGCCACTGGGTCAAAAAGGTCAAGTTTGGGTAATAAAGGTGGTTGGGTAACGACCTTTATTACTTGCAGAGACCCCTGCAGAGACACAGGGGTAATTAAATGTGCACATACAACATGCACTGCACTGCTGAAGGTGCAGAGAGTCGCTGTTTTCAGGCAGCTGGGGTCTTGGCAGTTGGAGAACAGGGAGCAGAGGGGGAGATAAGATGCCTGCTCTGAACATGATTTGGTGTAACTAAGTTGATGTCTTTAAATAAAATGACAGCAAAAGAGGACATGCCTGGACTCTTCTTCACTCCACGCACAAGGTTAAAAGTACTCCTATGTACTACAATGAAAATACGACACAAGCATGAGCGTTTTGAACTGGAGTGACGTATGATAATATATTATATATTATAATGTGTATATTATATATTATAATATGATTATATGTCGTTAATATTGTACATGTTATATATTCAGTATATATACAAACTAACCAAAATGTCAAATGGTGAATTTATACCCACATTTGGGGCATCAGTATTTAATTAATTGTTTAAAGGTAATTGCCATCTTAGCCCATAGCACTTCTGTATGTACAGTATACAGTATGTATATGATGTATCTCTTTAATGTGTCTTTTATGTAAGTCACACTGGAAGAGCATCTGAATGTCTAAATTGTAAATTGTATACCATAATGTACTGACAGCACAACATCCGGTGCATTAGACTCAAAGAGTCCAGCTCCTTTACTGCTAGTAAGCCCAGCATGCTCAAGCAACCCCCTATTGATCCCCTTACTAATTCTGAATGCTGCAGCACACCTGGTCTTCAATCTCCCTAGACTTTCACCTCTCTCCCATTAGTAATCCTTTAATGTGGTATCTGGTTTCCGCCTGCATCCACATCTAAACACTGGTGTTGACCTACAGAGCAGCCAAGGACATGGCACCCATTCAGGGCATGATCCACCAATACATCCCATCCTGTGCACTTGGATCAACGAACAGGACATCTGCCAGCCCCATTCCCTAAGACTGCATGGGACCAAAGCTCCATGTGTTCTCTACTTCTCTTCACCCTCCTGTCTTCTAAACTGTACGTGGTACTAAACAACCCCCTCCTCCTCCTCCCCCTCCCACAGTCAGGACTGCAGTCTCACTCCTCATTTTCCACTGCAGTCTGCAAGCTCATCTCTTCAGACTTCACCCCCTACCCTAGCACTGCTCATTCCTTGTATTACTACTGTACTTGTTGCCTATTTTTGATGGATGCAGATTATACTGTGCATCTTGAAGATGGACTGTATACGTTGTATTTGTTACTTGTTTGTTAATTGTATGCAGGTGATTAAGATAGTGTGCTGTTTGCTTTGACACGTCATGTTATGTGCCACTAAAGTGTTTTCGTTACAGCATATATTTACCCTGTCATTTGCCTACTATGCTATTTACTTTGATGTTACACTTTGTAAGTCGGTCGTGTGTGTGTGTGTGTGTGTGTGTGTTGTATAGACACGCTGCATAATATATGCATTCCCCTGACACCAATGTTTAACTTGGTGTGAGTCACTCTGGACACTAGACATGAGCATCTGCAAAATGCTCACATTGTAAGCTGTATGTGGATTACCTGTCCTGGTAGCTGTGTAACAATGGAGACAACTGGGCGGATTGGAGCAGTGATGAGGTACACAGAGGTGGTCAGGATATAGAGAAGAGTGCTGCTAGAGTTGGTGTCTGTCTCCAAGTCCAAGGCATCCATGGTAACGTTGTCTTGCGGAGATCCAATAGCCTCTGTTGTGGCAACCTCCAGGCGAGTCGTGTCACCCTCCGCCACCTCACCATTGTCCTGTGAAATCACTTCTTCTTCTGTTAAAGTTTCTGGCATGATGTCGCCAGCCTGAGCTTCCAGGGGCTCTGCATCAGCAAAGGTGGCCTGTTCACCTGCTGCAACCGGAGCATCTTCTGCTTCCTCCTGAATGTTTTCATTGGAGTCTTCGTCAACAGTGTCATCAGAGCTCACTGTTTCTGCGGTTTCAGACAAGGCATCTGTGAGGACATCCACTATTCCTGCATTGGCCTCCTCGTCTGCTCCTCCACATGCCCCAGAGAAGAGCTCCACACCACCGAGCATCTCCTCCAGCTCCTTAATGGCGACAAGCCTCTCCTGTACCCCTAACTCTCTGACCAGCCCCACGCTGAAGCCAGCCTGGTTCTCAGAGCCAGAACAGCACACTGCGGTCCACAGAAAGCCAGTCTCGCACGTGCCCTCATCTCCGTCCTCTGCAGACCCTGCTCTCCCCCTCCCAGTCAGGATATAGAGGTCACCCCCGGTAGAGTCGCACTGGGGGGCGATCTGGGACCGGACCAGGCCTGTGACCCAGGAGTCCCACAGCTGGACAGGGGAGTCTGCTGCAACTTGAACGATATCATCTCCATTCTCTGTCTGGGAGAAAGAAAATGGTTTGGATATTAACTGAACTGTGCAAATGGCACAAAATAATTTAGTAATTGATCCTGCTTTAATCCTGCTACACACTAAATCACAGAAGCATAAAAGCCAAGCCATTAAAACAGTGTTGAAATAGGTATGGGAAATGGGGGAAAATATTTTAAAAATAGATATTTTGATGATGAAATAAACAATTATACAGCATAGCAAATTAAGAAAAATGTAAGTTAACTATGTTTAAGAATTGTGCTGGTTTTGTCCCAAAGCAAGCAGCAAGCAATCTTTGAGTAATTGAGTAAATTATTGACCTCAGAGGTCAAATATAGAGCAACTATATCCTGCCAAAACCAACCAAAACACTTGCTGATCAATCCAATGGATTTTCATTGCATGCTCTGTTTTCTATCACTGACACAGCCATGTCCAGAACTTTGCCATCTGTTGCCAGTCAGTTGTTTACGGTACACTGCACACTTTGTAGGGCCAACTCTGTCTGAACCTGCATCACCCACAAGCATAATCAACTTTGTCACATCACAGCTTTACAGATGGTTGGTGAAAATAACACCTGTTTACAAGGTCTTTTGTGATTGTCATCCAACGGCATACTTTACATGGATGTTAATGAAGCAAATGCTTCCATTCCAAAACACTAACTCGCAAGAAATAATTGTACCATTCTGTCAACTACAGAATTGTCACGCATCATTTGTTTTCATTGTCTGCACTCTGTGAGTAGGTGTCGCATTCTTCAAATGTCAGCTCATTTCGGAAAAACTCTCTCCAGACATAAACATGCCCTTACTTACCACCAGCTCACTCTCTGCCCCTTCTTCTTCCCCTCTCTCTGTCACCCATCCGTGGCTGAGGCGGTAGCCTCTGAAGACAGCAGTGGCACAGGCTGGGTCATAGAGCGTGGCAGATGTCTGTCCCCCGGGCAGGCTGTGGCACAGTGGCTGCAGTGGAGGCACTGTTGCCTCCGTCCGCACAGAGGCTCCCTCGGGAGGCGTTTGCCTATAGAAGCAATGGCTGCAGCGAGAGAAGTCAGTCTCTGAGTGGTCCTCAGCTGCAAGAGACAGGCCCGGGCCCAGGGCTGCCAGCAACAAGACAGCTACAGCCCCCGCTATTGTGACAGGATGCTGCATGGTGGTGGTGAGCTCAGCAACTCCCCCTCTCTCTCTCTCTCTTTCTCTCTCTCCCTCTCTATCACGCACACACAGAGGGTGGGAGGAGAGGCTTATAAATTATCCAGAGGTTTCCGTATTTAAACGGACAGAGATAATGGTGGTAATGGTGGCCAGTGCGTTGGCAATTTTCCTTCCTGTCGATGAGTTTCTTGACTTTCCTCAATCTCTCCTTGCTTCTCTCTCCTCCACTCCATCTGTGCCCATGGCTGTCTTCTTGTAACGTCTGGTTAAGTGTGTGAGTTAGAGAAGGTTAGTGTATGTGCTGCAGATAGAATCCTGCTTACCCTCTCATTTCTCTCCACACTGACAACCTCACCCCCCTGTTCTGTGTCCCTCCCTCCCTCCCTCTCTCTCATTCACTTTCCCACTGGCTGTAACTCTCCACCTTACCCCACCATTCTTGTTCTATTGGTTACACCTTTCACTCCCCTGTGCTGTCAAGGTACACAAGCCAAGCCCACACATTGTATTGTAACAACTGCCAAATCTGCATTCCCTGGTAATACCCTTTCAGGGTGGGTTAGACAATTGATTGACAAGCCCGGGTCGCTTATTATTTGAGATTAAGAACACTCCCTTTTTCTTGGAGCTATCACTGGGTCAGTTCAGGTGGTTGCGAGGAGAAACTATATGATAGAATTACATAAGTACCGTACATTGCTACATTGTGTTTAAAACCATAAGTGGCTTAAGGAAATATTTCTTCACCCATTCAAATTGTAATCCTATGAAAGCCCAAGTCATATGGAGGGGTCATAGTCCCAGCCATGCATTGTATTATACTGAAATCTAGATCCCTCTGACAAGAACAGGGAAAAATAAACTCTTCCGTCACCCCGAGGTCACATCTGTCTGCCTAAAATATGACAGAATCGCCAGCTTGAGAACCAGTTGGCACTGGTTCACTGCTTTCCAAAACCGTTATGAAACAAAAACAGATCTGGCATCAGACAGCACAGCCTTGTAAGGAGCAGAACTGAAGGTGATCCCACTTCTCTTTTTGACCTCTGAAAGGTGGAAAGCAGCCAGGTAGCTGTCATTTTTATGTGTCATTACATAATTCTTAGGAAATATGACTCAAGTGAATTTAAGTGCACACAAAGATGAAAAGATATGAGGAAAGAGGATTCTTCATACAGTTAACATGAGGTTTATATAATACTGTATTTCTGATTTCACAGCCAATCTTAAATCATTTTTGTGTGCTTAGTGCACATTCCCAGTCTGTGTATGCAGTGGGTGTGTATATGCATGTAGGGAGCATGTTGCATACCTGGCTGACTGACAGCTTTGGTATGAGCTCTACAGGGCGTGAGGCTCTGGGTGGGGCAAAATGAAAGCACCAAAGGCACTCCACAAAACAAGTTCAGGAGATAACGTGCAAGTCACTCATTGCTAACGGTTTTAAGGTTTGAAAACTTTAAAAGTGTGCAAATGGTCTGTGAGGAGTTAGACACATACAACCACCTCCCGCCCTCAAAACATCTGTTAGAGATGAAAAGCGCCTGTGCATGTGCAGCATGTTGTTGTCCGCGGATTGCACAGTCGGTGAAACCTGAACCCAACCTGTTCAGCTATCGGAAAAAGCCCCCGAGTCAGCAGAAATGTTACAGTTTTAATGTAATGTGATATGATGGGATACATCATGGGCACAAATGAAAAGGTTAATAAAACATTTAAAATAATTCCAAATGATAGCTGCACTTCATGATTCCTTTTAAGGGTAAAGCGATTAAACTTGAAGGATGCATTTGTACGGTTAAAACCATCATATCTATCTGTAGCTCAGTTATCTATTTAAAATAAATTACAATTCCAGAGATCCAACAATTGCCTGTAATCATACAGAATACTGCTTTGCTCATATTAAAACTGACATGTGGTTAGGCGGTGGTCAGACCGCCATCACCGTTATTTTCTGCAAACTGTGACAGTGCTTCTTACATCACAAAGGTTAACATGCGCATACATAGAACACCCCTTCAGACTGGATGTTTTAGGTGTGATGGCTGAGCACAGGCCTGAAAATCTAGTTTATTTGGCCTACCTTCACTTAGTACTGCTTTCTGATAAATGTGCACATACCGTGCATGGCATACATGCACAGTATGAATGCACATGTACAAGGACATCATTATTACAAAAATCTGGTCAGTCTTTCTCCCAGAATTAATTAAACCCTTAATTAAGCTCTATATACGTACAAATAAAAACTATATAATAAAATCTTTTTACATTTTTTTAATTGCCGACACTATTCCATTTTCGTTACATGCTAAACCCTTATCCCTAATCGCTTATTTCATTTTTACTATTTCGAAAAAACTTTTTGGAATAGTTCAACATGTCAATCTATTAACACGTTGTGAGCTTGTAGACTGGCCATTTGAACTACTGAAAATGTTTTTTTTTAAATAGTTTAAAAAGGCAAAAAAGTTAAGGGATAAGGGGTTTAGCGGTAACAAAAATGGAGCCTAGGGTTAATGTCCTTAATTGCAGTCTGTGTAGATTGTCTGGTTTTACGAGAACCATCAGTCAGTTAGAAACCATGCCACAGACACGGTCGCACCCAAATAACAACTAGAGGACAATTTCTTTTATCCCTGATATTTAAAACAGCTAGTTTGTCGATTAATATCTGATATAGTTGATGTAAAAGATGAACAGCCCTGTTGTATGTACTCTGAATGGGAGAGTTTAGCAGTGGTGTTGCAGTTAAACAAAAGTCCACAAGAGGTCGCTTGGCTCTGCTTTTGTAAAATGTGAAATGGGTGGTTTGGTTAGCACTGCATAATAGAAGAAAGAAATACATAATATAAAATTGACACATTCTAGCTTTTTCTTCACAAACACCCAAACATACAACAATCACACACACAGGCGTACACACAGTTCACTCATTGGGGATATCGATGACTAGCTCTGCCTCGTCTTCTCCTCTGTCTTCATCTCGGTCGCTGTCTCCGTCGCTCTCACCCTCCTCCTCGGCCGCGTCTCCGCTCAGCATTTGCCTGGGCACCCAGCTGAACGGACCGCTGGTCCCCGGAGACGCCATCGGAGCCACCACCTAACCAGAGCAGAGAACCATAGAGGGAGAGAGAGGGAAGGAAGGAAGGATGACGACAGAGAGGGGATTAGATGAGGGAATTGGTAATAGTTCTATTCAGTAGATATAACATGACAGTCACTAGTACGTATAAGAACATCTGCTGTGATGCCTAAACATTGTGGTTGTGAAGCCAAATGATTTAATCATCAATATAGTGGAAAAATACTGCTTTCTTTTCCAGGCTTGAGTGAGTGGGGAAATGGGAAAAACAAAATACCAAAACTTTATACAGTACCTCTAACCATAATGCCACAGGTGTCTGAAGTTCTAATTAAGGACATGGCAATGCTATAATAATAAACTAGTGTTTAGGCTCTTGGTAAGGTCTGGTATGGTATAAATAAACCGAATTATAATATCCTTTAAGTCCTTGAGTGGTCCTTCATAATCTAAACATTTTGTCAATTGTCACTTCCTGTATAGTCCTGTCTTCATCCAGAAAAAGAATTGACACAAAGTATTTTTAGGTTCAGCAGTATTAACCACTGAATCTTCTAGAAGACTCCATAGCTGAAACCAGTTTAGCAAAGGCATGTATTGAAGTGCGTGAATATATTTGAAAATGTGCTTATCACCAGAAAAACTGACGCTAGCGGATATGTATGTAGTAATGTTATACGCTTTTTGAGAGCAAATGATGGTTTATGCAAAACCACTGAGGAATAGTCATTAATGGTCCAGTGGGAACGAGGGCTAACATGGGACTTTATGTAATATACTGTATCTTTGTGTACTGTCCTAAATAGCTTTTCCTCTCCTCTCTCACCTTCCCTGTTGTCTCTTTCTTGTTTTTAGTCGTCTTTGTTTTTCTTTCTTTCTTCATTCGCTCAGCTGGGGGAGCCAAATACTCTGGTGGGAAGGGCATCTGCCCAACACACACCGAGTGAACACACAGTCGTGGACGCACGCACACGCACACACACACACACACACACACACACACACACACACACACACACACACACACACACACACACACACACACACACACACACACACACACACACACACACACACACACACACACACACACAGGAAAAAGACACACAAGCATGCAGACACACACAGACACACAAATAGTCACAAACACACAAATGATGGAAAAAAGACAATGAAAAACAGAAATACAAAAACATTTTGAAAAATAAACAAAAATTCTACATAAACTGTAACAACTTAACCAAATTATATAAACAATGCCAAATAAAAACAGGACATAATGTTGTTCTGATGAGGAGATGGCAATGGCATCATACTGGGACAACGTGTGACAGGGAAGACTCACTGTGTTGAGGTAAGGTCCTGACTGCATGGAGTTGACACCAGGGCGAGACATTAGGGACAGATGTGAGGACGACGAATGTGGAAGGCTTGCACCAGGACAGCTCCTCCTCCTACAAGGGGCACCAGAGAGCCATGGTGAGTGACCAAGACATGTTGTGGCTGTCAGTGTGAGAGTGTGTGTTAACTACAATTTACAAAACTAGAAATAATTGAACTTCTCTCAGACAGAGACCATACTGGCCCTCATTTAGATTACCATTTATGTCTGACCTACTGTAGATTTTCTGAAAAACTCAAAAATGTAATTTTATATACTGTTCAAATTGGATTACCGTCCTGAATAGGTTTGTGTTTGAATCGTGTTTTCAGTTATTATGTGACAGTTATGGGACCTGTTGTGTATGTAGACCAGTATAGCCAAAATCCTAAATAAAACACATGAAAACAGAACAGATAACGATTTCCCTACCGGCTGTATATGGTTCTAACCACATGAAAAAAGGCTGATCTAAAGTTCACACCACCACATGCTTTGTATGGTTAGGCTTGTAGATCAACTAGATTTGACATCTTGACTTTAATGAAGCAGAGCTACTAGAGTAATGGCCCATCCCAGTGTACGGGAGGAAAATGTATCCATGTACATAATGCAAGTGATGTGCTGTCAGGATCAGGACAGGCACTTATTGCACTCGCTTTATTCTGTTGTGTTACTTTGCATGTCATGCTTTGTCTGTATTCTAATTCCTCCTATTCATGCACTGGCTGAATGTGTTAAAACCACCAACCACTACCAAATGTGTTCCATCACCACGGCTCACACATTTCATGTCGTCAATGTCAAACAAATCAATAAAATGAAAGAGTTGGACCACATCTCATGCATTAGCTGATTGGAAAACCCCAACTCAAACATCCCCTCCTGCCTTGATTTATTTTGTCCATTTTTATCGCTTCATTATTTCAGATCAGTGTGGCTTTTCCATTCCTTTCTGATTGTTGTCTGCGGACAAATACAATCTGGAAACCAAAGGTTAGAGAGCGCACAAGCAACATGGGGCTCAGATTCTCGCACTCAGAAGGAAGAAGAATATGGTCTGTGCCGTCAAGCACCCACTTAACCAGTGTAGCCAAGTCTGCTTTTTATACTGTAAGTGACTTTAGTCTTGTTTTTCAGTAGTCACTTGTACCTACTGGCAGTTGCTTTGCTTTGCTTTGCTTGGTACCCAATATTGTTTAAACCAGTGGTTCTCAACTACATGTCAAGGATCCTCAGATTGATATGCATTTGGCTAGACAACCATCTAAAGACGTTTTGTTCCAGAATGTGCCACATTGTTGTGACGCGTTGTGAACTTTACTTGTAGACCAGCAATTTTCAAATTGTCAATAGGATCAAGTGGTAAACTTGTTTTGTTTTTCGTAGAGCTCACTTCTTTCCACCATCTCTTTCTCTCTCCCTCTCCCTGGGCCCCTCCACATCACTGTTCTCAGAGGAGGCTGTTGCATCTGAATCTGGGACAAAACAAATGGCATTGGTGACCCAGTTGAACAATGGAAAGGCTGCAACAATTGTGCATGAGTGCTGAAATGCAGACATGCACATTCCTTCATATTTATAGATTTCTTCTAGATAAGAAAAGATGAGAATTGAAAAGAATCACCTGATGAGTCTTCGTCCACCCTCTCATACTGTAGCAATCTGTCTAGGAGGAAGCTAGAAAAGATATAACATACTGTAATCCCTGTGCATCTAGCAATAGCGAATACATAACTTGATTTAAAAGTGCAATTGTATTCCCCCAAAAAAAGAGTATATATGTGTAGCAGGTGGCTACAGCCTCTGTCGTGATGGCCTCCAAAGTCTAGTATCTGCCCCTGGACCAAAGGGATGTCCTCTTGGTCTAGTGGTTAAGATGTTGGACTTTCACGTGGGAGACCCGGGTTCGAATCCCGGGCGTTACATTGGTGCCGTGACCCGGATCGGGTTTCCCCGTGGAAGGAGATCAAAAGGGAGGTGAGTGTAGCAGGTGGCTACAGCCTCTGTCGTGATGACCTCCAAAGTCTAGTATCTACCCCCGGACCAAAGGGATGTCCTCTTAGTCTAGTGGTTAAGATGTTGGACTTTCACGTGGGAGACCCGGGTTCGAATCCCGGGCGTTACATATGGAGAGCATTGACTGATGTTAACTCAAGATTAAGGAGCTGCAATTTGAAACACATTACATCCAAACATGTGACACCACTCACCAACATTACTGCCTGCTATACATGAAGCTTAAATTATCCTCTATCTGCAATGTGTAAAAAAATACAATACACACTGTGTATATACATTATGAGACACTTTCCGCCAAGATGTTCCGTGCAGGTGTTGGTGTTTGGAAGCACTCATTTTCAATAACACAACCTCCTGCTGCCTCCTGCATTATGTGCAATTTCAAAGCAGGTGTATGGACTACAGAGGGCTGCTGAGTGATTTCCAAACTGAGGATTTTTTTATGAAACAAAAACATTGCAGACAGCAAGAGGACAATTCACACTTTCCATACCCTGCAAATGTGCAATGTTGGTGAGTTTAATACAATCAAATATGACTTTTCTGTTTGGTGTTGTGGAGCAGCTGGTGGTCCAGGTGCATGCCACATTTAAAGTAGGCTTTGGCCTGACGGCATGTCTCGTGTGTTCGAATTCCGCTCATACTGCATGTCTATCCACTTCTCTCTCTCCCTCTGTTATGTGACTTGTCTCTGTCTATCTTCACTTGAAACAATCAATGAAGGCAAAAAGCCCCCCAAAACCAAACCTTTAAAATGTTGGTGATGTAACTCTAGATTAAACATAGTTTTATATATTTTTACTCACCTTTTATCCCTGGAGACTTTAAGCAGTTTCCTCTGTGACCGCCTTAGTTCCTCTTGGAAACATTCCTGTTCCTGAGTGACAGAAAATTAAATTTAAAAAATGAGGCCATAAAAGACTAGATGAAGAGATTTGTTTAAAACCCAAGTTGTGCAATTGTCTACTTTATACTCACATAGATCAGAAACTTTAACTTGCGTTTGAGGTTTTTATATTTACGCTTATAATCCACTTCTACATCCGCCTGGCCATTCATTTCTGAAAGAGAACACATCCAATATATTAAAAACCGGTTGGCAAGCAGCCCATACCACTTGTTTAGTTTACTGCAATACTGCCAAACATCAAGCGACCAAAACCTCAAGGATGAAGGTTTCATTAGTTAGAGAACACTAGTTTAAAGTTCTCAACCAGTGGTCCCTACCCCTCAAGGACCACTGCTAAAGTGATGGATTTTGGTAACCAAATGGGCCAATGTAGATCATTATCTGCACAACAATATAACTGAAATCGTCATCTACACTCTCAGGAGTAACATTATTGTACATTATTGTAAATACTACTTAATTTACAGGAAGTCTACACAATTACAGAATGTAGATCAAGTCTTAGTCAATATTTCCAGGTGGTCTTCAGCTAAATGAACTCTTGAAAGAGGTAAATACTTGATTAAAAATGTATAAGAATTGATATTTTGGTGAGTTTGCCTGTTATTTAAACGAAAAAATATCTTTCCTTTTTGGTCTGTGAGCCTACACATCATCAAATAGTGGTCCGTGGCTCAAAATACATATTATTTGGGCATTATAAAAAGGGCTGAAAACCACTGCACTAGAAGTTGCTAATGCCTGTTAGCTAAGGAAAGCATGACCGATCACTACTATGCTAGCATACTGTCTTGAAATGAATTGAACCAACAGCCAAAACGAAGCCGTATTAATTTGTAAAAGAATCGATGAAAATATATATTTGTCTTCGGAATCTTCGAAAGGCTAGTGGTATAATAATGTTCACCTCTAGTTTGAGTCTGCTGCCTGTGCGACATGTTCTTTGTTTACAACGGCGACGTCATTTTTCTGCGTCGTTTTGGGCAGAGACATCTAATAGAAGCGTTGCGACATTGAGGGGTCAGAAACTGGGCGCTCGGGCCCTGAATAGGGACAAACTGCAGTTGGAAATATATTGTTTTCACGGTGGCATTGGCGCGGCGCAAATAAGAGCAGTTGGCTACTGTTTTAAATCAGGCCATGAACAGCAACGACTAAAGTCTCTAATGTTTGTTGTACTGTTACAAAACATTCCACAATAAAGGGATTTAAGATCATTAACGCACTGGGCTGCGGCTGCCTGTTGCCTGTACTGGACTTTACCTGTACAAGCATTCTCAATAGAAGAGCCGCCATTAAACTGGCCCCATGAAGTGAACGGAGCTTGCGTAACTCTGTCTATACTCTGGGTGGAGCCTTAATGTAAATGTAAATTCTTTAATCAATTCCGCTGCTCCCCAATTGAGGACAGTGTGCGAGTGTTTTTTTACTTTTGATGTTGGGATTTTTACCCTCTCCTACGCACCTGTCGCAGTAGGTGTGCATAGGTTTTTTTCCTGTTCTTAATCAATTCCTGAATATCTGAATTCAAGCGTTAAAGGTAGGGACAGGGTAAGAGGCATTTTTGGTTAAAATAAAAACATGTTTTGGTTGTTTTTTCAATGTTTACTCTGTATTAAATAACAAGGATCTCCCTATCTGTCCTGCTCATTTTCATTTTCAGGTAGGTGACAATTAAAAAAGAAAAAACATTCAGGGCAGTACTCATTTAATTATCTGGCTAGAGTAAGAGTATAGTGGCCATTTAGCAGCTTAAATTTCCACTTAGAATGTTTTGATTATTTGTGGAATAACTTACAATTCCACTTGTTTTAAAGGTATATTCAATCAGTGATTTCACATATTATTATCAAATATTACTTTAGCCGCCTTCACAAAACTGACCTCACTGTCAAAAACCCATAGTTTCAGTTTGGGCTTTGGGTAGGTAGGCGTAGGCCTAGAATTCTAGGTAGGCCTAAACTCCTAAAGGCTTCATCCAATCAGGATCAAGTGGGGGGCTGCCTTGGTGCACATGTTGTTGGCCTGTAGGAGTTACTCACTGAAGAGTGTATGCATGTGCACATCTTGTTACTGCAGCAGACAGCATGGCTATCTAAATTACCCAAAAGCCAGACCACCAGCTGTTGGCAGAATCAGCTGTTGGCAAAAACAATGCCTGTCAGCAGATTGGTTCTGGAATAGCTCAATTGTTCGCCCACTTCCTTCTCCAGAGCAAGGAAGATTTGAGACGGAAGAGATGTGAAGTCACGTGAATAGATGCCGGGGCTGTGCCGTAACACCTCAAATGACAAAACCCATACCCAGAAGTTCTAAAAATACATGGCAGTGGCTGGGAGTCCAGTGGACAGCTTGTAAACAAACATTATTTATGAATGATTGCAACCTTTTGCAACCTGTAATATAATTGGTTCAGGAATATAATATAAACAAAGACGTATGATAGGTCGTTCATCGTTCATAAATGCTGTTTATTCATGAGCTGGTCCAGCCGGCTCCATACACCGCCATGTATTTTTGAAACTTCCAGTAAGAGTCAGGGACCGATCTAGGCATGGGCACTGGTGGGGGGCAATGCCCCCTTAAATGCCCGGACTGTCCCACCAAACATGATGGCATGCAACCCAAAGATTTTTCAAATAAAGTTCTTAATATTAAAATGATTTATGATGAACACTATGCTACAAATTAACTACAATTGTCGTACCACTAAACGAACACCATTTCATCATTGAAAACAGAAACAATAGTTTTATGCATGTTGCAACTTCAAAAACTGGTGTTATCATTGATGCTTACTTGCCTAATATAAGTCCAGTAACTGAAAATGGCATGGGTACGGATTGCGCCACAGGGGATGAAGCCGCCCCCATACCATTTTCTCCTGTCCCCCCAATTGGGAACTGTTACATCTGGGCCTGCCAGTAAGAGTTTTACTTGAGGTGACGATGATGATGATGATGTTGGTGTCTTTTCCTTATATTTAATCCTACTTCCAGATAAATGGGAAGGCCAGTCACAAATATGGGCGTCAAATTGCGCCAAAAAGCCATTGTTTGAAGCTACCCCCCGGGAAACAACATGGACACACAACTATTCCAGACTCATACTAAATGTCAGTGTCATTATGACTCTGGCTTATTAGACAGGGTATTAGGCTATGTAGTCCAACTGCAATCTCTTTAATACTGGGCCAAAATATTGATTAAAAAATCACACCAACTGTGTGAACTGAGTGGTCCTGCACTGCTGTGTGTGCTCTGTATTTGTGAAGTTTTTGCTCTGTTGGTGGCAGCGGCTCAGGGGGCAGAGGCACCGGATGGAAGCTGCAAGGTTGCCGGTTCGGATCCGACTTCCCCCAGAGTTAGTGTCGTCAAAGTGTCCTTGAGCAAGACACTGGACCCCTAATTGATCCTGTATGCTGGTAGGTAGGTGCCTTGCATGGTTTCCTCCACCATAATGTGTATGATAGTGTGTGTGTGTGTGTGTGTGTGTGTGTGTGTGTGTGTGTGTGTGTGTGTGTGTGTGTGTGTGTGTGTGTGTGTGTGTGTGTGTGTGTGTGTGTGTGTGAGAGTGAATGGGTGAATGTGATGCACAATCACACAGCAAAGTAAAACGCCTTGGATAAATGCTCTATATAAATGCACCGTTTGACGTTCAAACCGAAATGTCAGTTATACCCACGTAACCCACCTCGACCGCAATGCAAGATCAGTTTATACAATCTTTTTTTTCTCCCCAGTGCCACCCACTGCATAGCACTGTTACTGTAGTATAGCTTACACAGTACGGTAGGGCAGTGAGTTCTTTCTGTTCACCCTGCCTGAGCTCAGCACACACTGGCAGGACCCAGCGTCATGCATTATAGATGAGGAACATTCTCAGCAGGGATGAGTAATGCAGTTTCTGCAGGGGAGCAAGAATCTGCTCCCTCCCTCTGCTCTCTCTCTCTCTCTCTCTCTCTCTCTCTCTCTCTCTCTCTCTCTCTCTCTCTCTGTAGGTAGACATAAGGAGGTGGAGATTGGAAGATAGATAGTGGTGGTGGTATCCATACTAAAATTAAGGAGTTGTCTGTCTGTCTGTCCGTCCGTCTGAATGAATGTCTGAAACAGGCATAAGTCGTCACTGACTACAGCAATCATTCTGAGTTTTCACATGCTCATTGAACATAACATTAGGAAGAGACTAACGAAGCCCTTTTCTGGAAAAAAACAATTGTTAATTAATAATTAATTTAATAGTGCATAATCGGCAACGTCCGAACGCCCCCTAAAGTCACGCATCACATCACGGGCACCGTTTTCGGTGTAACCCCACTGTCATGCGGAGTTGTTGCTGGAGGAGCGGTGTTGTCGGAGGAGGAGAACGCTGGCACAATGTGGATTTACGATACGCCGGGAAGGAAGCGTGTTCAAACTGGACAGTTGTTTGTTTGCCATGTCGCTTTTCAGTTTTCACTCGCATGTTCAAGTGGCGGGCAGCAGCATCCCCACCATGATGATAAGTTACGGAGGGTAACACAAGTCTTGCGTCATGGAAACGACAGCAGGCGCATTTCTTTCCCTGGCCACCTCGCAAACGAAAACGGCCCATCTACAATCGCACGCGACCGCTTTTCTGTTTATTATATGATGTTGAGTTGTACAACAGCAGGGACATGCACATTTTGCGATGCGTGTGTGCGTGAGGGAGGGTCGGCGATTCGTTGTAGTCATTGTGCTCGAGGAAATGCGAGGCTGCATGGAGGATCGGCAATTCGTTGTATGTCTCAGTCGTGTCTATGCGAGAGTCAGCGCTGTTATAATCATGGTGGATTATATCGTTATATTCTATTTTGGTGTCGAACGTCGCAACACTTAGGGGAAGATCGAGCGTGCCGCGGTGGGTGGAAAGGGGAAGATCGAGCGTGCCGCGGTGGGTGGAAAAGGGTTTGAGAGAGAGAGAGATGGGCCGGGCTGTGTGCCATGATGGCGAACTGCCTGTACATGTCTATGGAGTTGTCGCAACTCTGTCTACTGTCTGTAACACTCTGGCCGTTCAAGGGCATGCAGAGTCAACGTTGCGACATCAATGGCATGTAGAGTCACAGTTGCGACATTGGGGGGTCAGAAACTGAGCGCTCGAGCGCTGTTCGTGCAGCCTGAATAGGCTACGTCCTACTGCTCCTCAAACACCGTGTCGAGTAGACTAAAGCAGCCGACACGCCGCGAGTCGAGGTTATGTTTTATTTTCTTCATTGACTATGTCCCGGGGACCACCAGTGGTCCTTCAGAGGGCTCCACGTGGTCCCCAACTACATGATGGAAAGTTGGTTAACCACACGTAAACGTTTGCCAGCGGATATAAGCCTCCATTTGGTTACCAACTTTACCAAATGTCCCATCATTTAGCTGGGGACCACCTGGAGCCCTCTCAAGGAAAAGGGATAATCCCCGAAGCACTGCATATAACGATAGGCCATTAGAAATGTCTATTGTTCTCCACTGGGCGTCAATTACAGTAAAACTGGACAACGCCAGAGTGTGAAGTCAAGTCTTTTGAAAGTGTTGTATTAATGCACTTCATTCTATCATTGTTGTTTATATATTAAAGCTGGGGTGGTGGACCCGCCACTCTCAAGAGTTAAAATATCCATCATGCGAATTAGTCCAAATCTACACAACTGGAAGATTAATGGCCATGGACAGAAGCAAAAGAAATCTTTAGTTTTGGGGTCTGTGGGTCTACAAATATCCTCAATTGGTGGTCCACGGTGTTTTATCTTTGATATCTTTGATATAAAAATAGGTTACTGTACAACACATTAAAAGGTACCCAGAAAGCATCAGGACCCCTTAGGGATTGTTCCATTTGGTGGTCCCTGGAAACACAAGCACACAGCGTGCGGCACTTTGATATGGATGGGCTACTGAGTGTGTGTGTGTGTGTGTGTGTGTGTGTGTGTGTGTGTGTGTGTGTGTGTGTGTGTGTGTGTGTGTGTGTGTGTGTGTGTGTGTGTGTGTGTGTGTGTGTGTGTGTGTGTGTGTGTGTCCACTTTCTAAACCAGTGGTTTCATGATGTTCACACAAACACCTACTTAAATGCAACAAAAACATTTATCACCAGTTAACTGCACCTTGCTTTGCTATCACTGCTTCCCCTTTTCCCATGATCAAGTACAACTACAGCAGTACTCCATCAAAATACTTACATTATTGTTATTGATATTAAATCACATTAACCACACTCTAGATCATTTGGTGTTCATATATTCACAACGGGTAAGGTCCTAGTTGATATTAAATATAAACAACAGGCCTAGTACAGAACACTGTAGAGAGAGAGAGATTCCATATCTGGCTGGGCTTGGATGCAGACAGAACAGAATGTACCCTCCCTCAGAGGAGAGAGAGAGAGAGAGAAAGGGATAAAAAGGAAATGCTGACTGTGTTTTGAGGCAGTGCGCCCCCCCCTCTCTCTCTCTTAGCTAATATAAGTCCCAGCAGGCAACGGATACTAGCCAAACAGCATCCCTTTCTGCAGGGCCATATCAAAGCATATTGTCATCCTCTGTGTACTAGTAACCATATGGTGGATATCCTCTTCCCCCAGACAATATTAAAAAGCACAGTATAAAAATAAACCATGTTATTTGTCTCCCTTCCAGGCAGACCCACTCCCATGTAATATGAAACTCGATATCTGTAGCTGCTGCCTGGCTGCTACTCGGCTGGTTTCTTGCTCCTATCTCCCATGCTAGCGTCTCCCCTTTTGTTTCCAAAGATACTGGCAGACAGAAATAGAATGTGTATGTGTGTGTGTGTGTATGTGTGTGTGTGTGTGTGTGTGTGTGTGTGTGTACGCGCGCCGCGTGTGTGTCACCATAAATCGCTGCCGCCTGCCAAGGCCCTCCTGGGCTGGCAGCTTAAAACCCCCTGCAGGGCCGGATCTAGGCATGGGCATGGGGGGGGGGCAATGCCCCCCTAAATGCCCTGACTGCCCCACCAGAGGTGTAGTGGAGGGTGGACGGGGGGAGGGACGGCATCCCCCCACTTCTCTCACGTCTAAAATATTTTTGGGGCAAAAATATGTTTTTTTGACTTGTCATTTACTTTTATTGATACCATCTTTCTCAATATGCTATACTTGTCTGTGTCGGTACGTGCAAATGCACATGTATGTGTGCATGCACGTGTTGTTAAGAGGCGCCCCCCCCCCCACTTCTAAAAGTCCCACTACAACACTGTGCCCCACCAAACATGAATTGTATCCACACAATCCAAATTCCAAAGATATTTCAAATTAAAGTGCTTACAGTATTTTATTTAAATGATTTGAAACACTACTACTGCTACTAAGTAACTACCGTACAACTGTGGCACCACTAAACCAACACCATTTCATCATTGAAAAGAGAAAACTCAGAAGATCTTGAATGATGCATGCTTTGTGCCTGTTGCAACTTCAACAACCACTGATGTTATTGTTGATGCTTACTTGCCTAATATAAGTCCTGTACAAATCTTGTTGGTCACAGAGAGAATTTAAATGAAAATGGTATGGGGGCAGCTTCATCACCCGTGGCGTGAAGCGACACAGGCCATGAAACCGTGCCCATGCCATTTTTGCCTGTCCCCCAATTGGGAAATGTTACATCCGGGCCTGACCCCCTGCCTCTCTCTGTCTCTATGTTAATGGATGCATACTGTGATATCCAGTCAAGCACGTGGAGGCGAGAGCACCTGCTTATTGGTGTGACTTGGTGTTTGTCATTGTTAGCATACCTTTGTCTTTCCAGATTATTTCCCACCAGGATCGTCTAACTGCGTATGTCATCAGGGCTTTTTGGCCTGGCAGATGTTTTGGCCGTGACAAACTGGTAGGTCAGACAGCGCAGTGTTTTCCAAAGAGGGGTCCAGGGTCTCCCAGAGGTCACTGAGGATTCTGAGGATTCCCAGCCAAATTAGTGACTTCCCCTTAATTATTGCATTGCAGTCAGTGACTATTGAAATTGTTGCAGTTCATTTCTAATCGAATTTTGCAATAAGAATTTTGCAGTTGAATGAGTACAGTAATCTCTATAACATCCATGGAACATAACCAATGGCATAATTATAGTCCCTGTGATATGAAAAATATTTTATTCAGTTTGTCACCTGGTCTGGTGTTTTTGTTTTCCTGCCTGTCTCATTTGTCTGTCTGCCTGTCTGTCTGTCTGTCAGTTTGAAGCCCCAACCTCTCTTACATTTATGGTTTTCCCTTGTCCCTCCCTCCCCTAGCTCCCTCCCTCTCTTTCAGTGCACTTCCTTGAATCGTTCCCCATGCTTATTCCCAAGAGTCCACCCTGTGTGTTTTCTGATCCTGTTGGAATGCACCAAAATACCATTAAAGACACCAACAACAACTTCAATAAAAGTCTTCTCTCGACCCAAAAGGTAAGCTCTTACTTCTTATTATTGTTTTGTAACCTCGTTATCCTCACATAGGTCATATGATATGACAATACAACTGGCAGCCTGCTGACATGTGCGTTTTCTCATAAAGTCACAAACAACTTGATGGACAGTTCAATCTCGATTTAGGAGCCACATAAATTCAATAACCATCTGTCCGACCTTCACAGATTTTATTGTAATGATAGAACAGAAATCATTGAAACGACCTGTCACCATTTTTGCAATGCTTGTCTTTCTTTTTGTGTCTTCTGCCGTTTCTCTTTTATGTGTGTGTGTGTGTGTGTGTGTGTGTGTGTGTGTGTGTGTGTGTGTGTGTGTGTGTGTGTGTGTGTGTGTGTGTGTGTGTGTGTGTGTGTGTGTGTAGGAGAAGCTTATCCAGGCTATTAAAAGGATCAAACGTGAGTTAGATGAATCCAGGGAGGCGGAGAGATATACATATTCAGAGGCCCGTCAAGTGGAGGTATTACAATATTAACTTTGGCTCTTAGCTGCATGTCCCATTTTCTCCACTATCTCTACTGAATAAAGGTTGTAAATGGCCACTCAAAGTACAATTTGGCCATTTAGCAAAAATATAATATACCGTACTGCATGAGTATTAGTATGAGTATTATTAGTATTAGTTCTCATTTTGGAAAAAAAAATTGTATTGTTGGCAGAATCCATTCCATTGGCACACTTCCTTGGATGGTTGTGAATCATTTTTCATCTGCATGTGGGTTTTATTTTTTTTTACAAATATCAAAGCGTGAAATGTGAGAAAAAAATAATAAGCGCACATTCTATTATCTGACAAATGTGTAAGCCACCATGCCAACTTTGTCTTTGATGACGCATTATTGTGTAAAAACATGTTTTTTATACCTGCTTTCTACGGCAGTTCCATGATTCCATTTGTTGCATATACTGACTAAGTGCTAATTTACACCACAATTCATGTAAGTGTACAAAAAAACCTTCTGCTTCCAATTCCAGTGCAGGTTTGAATACCTGGAACGAGAGGTCAGGGCTGAGTTTGACAACCTCCACCGCTTTCTGGATGAGGAGGAGCGCAGAGACCTGGCACGCCTGGACAGGGAAAGGGAGAAACAGCTGAAGTTGTTGAAGGCAAGAGAGCGGAAAATCTACGAGCAAGGAAAGAGCCTGGAGAGTGCCATTCAGACACTCAACGCCAAGCTGACTGAGGACGATAGCCCTAAGCTCATCAGAGTGAGTCCACTCACTGTGAATACTAGTGCTGAGTGAGCATAGTGTTCCAGCAGGCCAATCTTTGATTAGAAATTAATAGTTTGATTCTTTATCTGGTGTTCACGCATGCATAAGGGCATGCTACAGTTAGCGATTGTTATTATGTTAGTTAGTTAGTTTAGTTTATTGTCCACAATGTGGAAATTTGTCTTCGGTCTCATATACAGCAAACAACAGAACAGGGCCGGAACAGGACAACAACAACAGAAACACTTACAAAGGGACAAGTACAAGACAACAGTGGCAAAGGAAGTACAGACAGGTTCAACGGGACATGGTAGCATTTAGTACATTAATCGCATTAGGAAAAAAAGAGAGTATAAAGATGCTACTGTTATCTTTTGGTACTTTATACCGTTGACCAGAAGGGAGTAGTTCAAACTCACTGCAGAGGGGATGGGAAGGATCGTTTGCTATCTTTGTAGCTTTTTTCACTTAGCTTTGTCACTTAATTGTTTCTCTCTCTTACCGATTATTTTTGAGGCAAGGTTAACTATTTGTTTATTTGTCTTTACCAGCAGTTACCAGCCCCAGGCAGGGTCAATCATTCTCCATGTTCGGTTTGTTCACGTCACTTAGCAATGGGATATTCAACGACATGTGTTGAGTGGGCGTAGTAGTGGACGGGGCAGGGAATGGGTTTGAAGTCAGTCCACTAGAATATCCTGAATGCTTCCATGCTGTGGTACTTGGAAAGTGCAGCATGTCATGTGTCTTTAATGCGACTCCTCATAAAACAAATGTCGCCCAGACCTTCGCCCTGGCACTCATTGAATAGTACTAGATAAAAGGACCATTTGACTTTTCATTTCACAAACCTAAGCGCTTGTTGCACAGCAGACCTTAGTTGTCAGCTGTTTCCTCTGTCCTCCGTTGACACTCATTTGATCAATTATAGGCATTGATTGGTTAAGCAGTTGACTTGCCAGGTTTCGCAGGTCTAAATCAATTTCTCATCCGGAGGTGGGAGGAGACATGGCAGCCGGTGCTGCAGATAGGAATGAATGTGATGTGACAGTGGCATCTAGAGCTCACACTGGGGCAGTTTTTAATGCATTATCAAACATATCCCCCCACTCCCACTCCCACACCTTAATTATGACATAAGAGCAAAATGGACATCATATTAATATGGTTGGTCAGTTGCTGTTTAGCATAGTGGCAAAGTGTTACATTTTGCTGTGCTATATTGGCTACCATCTATCTATCATAACAGACATCAATTTCCTAAATCAATTTTTCTCATTACAGGAAATCCAGGACCTCGTTAAAAGGCAAGTCACGTACTCTGTCTTAGCATCTCTGTTCCCTGTTCCTCCCCCAAACCACATCAATCCTCTACTGTATGAATTCCTGTCCTCTCCATCCCTTTTCTGCCATCAATCTTCATGGAGCTTATTTCAGACATCTGACATCTCTCTCCTCTCTCGTTCATCTCTCTCTGCTCCACCGCCCACGCAGGTCTAATGTCAGCTTCGTTCCCCCACCGCGGGTGGAGACGGAGGTGCGCTCTGGTCATTTTGTGGGTCCAATTCAATACAGGATATGGAAACACATGAAAAGCTGCCTCTACCCAAGTATGTCCACATATAACTTATGACGTCAACATACAGTATCCACAATACAATTTACAGCTAAGTAGACAGACAGCATATGAACGTAATATATGCATAATGTATGCAATGTTGGTTGCATACTTGACCCTTGATTGACTGATTGATTTAACACTATATTAACCGTCTGCACAAAGTACAGATGTATTGTCCGTTATACAATAATATATAAGGATTACACAAAAAGCCCCCAAGGGCTTGTTTTGTGGTCCTAAATCCTAATAGGTTAATCTTGTACGTGTGTATTGAATAGTACTGATATATTGCAAGAAAAATGTAATTTTCTCCCTACAGAAATTGTCAGAGAGCCTTCCACACACAAACAGCTAAAAACATTCTTTAAAGGAATGAGCAGCATATGAACACAACTTTGCCCAGTGTGCATTTTGATACCAGGGCCCCGCTATTTATTCAGCATTTGAGCCATGGACCACCATTTGGGGACATTTTAGCCCCACAGACCCAAAAACTAAAGATTTACTTATTGCTTTTGTGCACAATTCCAGGCTGGATTTGGGAAAGAAAACACTCAAACATACAGATCAAAATGACCATTAATCTTCTATATTCTCTAGTTGTGTAGACTTCGGCTAATTCAGATAATGAATATTTTAACTCTCAAGATTGACATCATCTAACCCATCACTTTCTATCATTTAGCAGGGGACCACCTGGAACCTTCTCAGGGACCACTGGTGGTCCCCGGACCACTGGTTGAAAACCACTGTGTTATAATAACATCAGTGAAACTCACCTCCTTCCTCCTCTGCTTGCCCTCCATGTACAGACATCACCTCGGTCACCTTCGACCCGGACACGGCCCACCCCCTCCTGACCCTGTCGCCATGCCGCACCAAGGTGTGGTTCGAGGAGGACAAGGAGGTGACGGACTGCCCGGCCAACCCGCGCAGGTTCAACTACTACTACCACCTGATGGGACAGCAGGCGTTCACCAGCGGCAGGCACTACTGGGAGGTAGATGTGGCCGGCAAGACGGCCTGGAGGCTGGGCGTGGCGCAGGACGACGTCAAGAGAGGGCAGGTGAGAGAGGGCACCGGCAGCGACTGCGGCTTCTGGACGCTCTCCCTGAAGGGGGGCACCGTGGTGGCCTGCACCGAACCCGAGCCCACCGCCATCACCGTGTCCAAGCAGCTGGTGCGCATCGGCGTCTTCCTGAACTGCGAGGAGGAGGAGGTGTCCTTCTACAACGCCATCACCATGGCGCCGCTCTTCACCTTCAGCATGGGGACGATCCCGTGCCCGCTGTACCCCTTCTTCAACCCGTGTGACGCGGACGACGGGAAGAACGTAAGCCCTTTGAAGATCTTCAGCCCCTCGCTTTGATGAGAAATCTGTGGTGACTTTAGCTGGGACGTTCAGGTTTTTTTTTTCCTCAAACATTGGCATAGACACAATTAAAGCTTGTACATTTTTAATACCTAGCGGTTTCCCTTTCATGCCCATGGGCGTGATGGGTGGGCAACTGGCCATTATCTGCCTCTAAATGCCTCAACTGTGTTGAGAGACACAGACAGACTCACACACACACACACACACACACACACACACACACAGACACACACACACACACACACACACACACAGACAGCAGATGTGTATTTTTGCATACGGTTGGTGGGTTTTGTCAAAGCAAATATTTGGCCAAAGTAACTATAGAATTGTGCCAAATGGTCCAAATAAATGATTCCCTTTTAACCCACGGTTGATGAAGCCTAATTATGCCACTGACAGACACTGAGACAGACAGAGAGAGAGAGAGAGAAAGAAAGAAAGAAAGAGAGAGAAAAAGAGAGAGACGCTAACACATAGCAGCAACAATAAGAGACAGAGAGAGAGTGAGAGACAGAGAAAGAAAGAACACTACACACAGCAGCAATTTGAACCACTATAATGTTGAAGAGTGTGGTGTTATGGGCTATCTGGGGGCGGGCAGTACAGTTGGTGTTAACTGCACTGTAATGTTACCTTTAGCCTGCCTATTATATTAATATCTCCATGTGACTGACACCCACTCCTCTGTGACCGTGGCCTGGTATGACTGAAGGAGCTACAGCATGCACCACAGCACAGCAACTGGCAGTCGGGTCTGGCTGGTGCTGAGGGCCTGATTGGCTGACAAAGTTGAAGGTGACATGCAGGGAACCAATTACACAGCTGAGTGAGATAAGCAAAGTCCGGAATTCAGAATGTACTTGAGTCGAAGTATAAAAGTAAGTATTTGCACCAAAGTACTCATTGTGCAGAATGGCCCATTTCAAGCATTCAAATGTATATATACTGTAGGAATAACTTATATAATAGCAGACCAACAAGCTTTCAGTGTGTCGCATCGCAACGCATTGTGAACTTGTACGTCGGCTATTTTCGAATGGCCAAAATGTATATAATGATGAAGTGGTTATACATGTTTTGTAATAAAAGAAAATAAGAAACTACCGTAGTATCTATTGTTTTCAAATAAATGTAGTGGAATACAATTTGGAGCCTAAGTTGTAGTGGAGCAGTAAACGTAAAGTAAAGTATTGGAGTAAAGGTATTGGAATACTGGAGATAAGTGAGACGAAATGACGTCAGTCTTTCACACTCTTTCTATAAGGCGTGCATACACACTGTGCACACAGTGACACTCACACATTAAGTGTGCCACATAACTAATGTGTTACTTGCGGTGTTAACAGCATTGATAAAAAGGAGAGGCTTTGAAACTATTCTTCCCTTGTACAGCATGAATAATAACAGGACGCAGTATATGTCATAATGTTCTGTTTATTCTTAGTATCTCTTTAGACATGAAATAAAGGAAGAAAGAAATCTTCTTTACAAAACGTCTGTGTGTGTTGTTGTGCAAAAAAGGAAGTGGGTACACAAGAGAAGAAACATGTTGAACATCACACCAGGCCAAAAGGACGTGACAAACACCCAACCAGGGAGAAAGAACAGCAGAAGTAAACACAGATGATCAGGGCAGAGATAGATAGCTCACATAGTGCAAGAGGAGTGTCGCTTGTAAAAAACTATAGTGTTTTGTTTGTTTCTATAAGCAGGTAGCTTCTCGTTGCCAGATTCACTAGAGAAACTTGATCTTCATGTCATTAAATGCAAAACCAAGGGTTCCTTCGGCCTGCTAATATATACAGATTACACATGATATAAAGCCTGATAACTTGTATGTAAGTGTCAGGCATCGGACATAGCCGTTCTACTGTGAGCTTGTAGATTGGCTTTTTTCGGTGTGCGACACAGCACAGAACCAAACCTGGCATATCTTTCTTTGACATCCACACATCATTGATTCGTTACTACTAATTCTTAACAGCGGACCGTTTCTTCACATGTGACCGCCTCTCCTCATATTCTGGCTGACCCCTGCCTGCCCAAAGTTTTGACATATACATATCTTGACTATCTGCCTGCTCCCACGTTTTTTGACATCTTGTACACATCCTAACTTATCTCTCGACCGACCTTCTCTCAACATCTTCATCTTCACAACCTGACTGTGGCCAGAGAATTGGTAGCTAGCTTGAAATTACAGCTGTAGCACACTTAAAATAATGATTTTGTACCACACACATGCATACTATTCAAACACCCTAACATACTATAATATCTGGAATCCATCTATTGTTATTAACTTACACACACAACCTATATGCCTCTCAATTCCTACTGAAATGGGCGACGCCTTAACTGCTATTATGTTTTCTTTGATTTTAAACCATGACAGTCAGATTGACCAAGTACCAAGTTCAAGTATTTTCAAGTGCAGACAAAGTGTGGCCCAAGTGCATTATACTGTATATAGCATATTTCCTTTTACAGCAAAACATCTCAGGTCTCCGTCTAAATCCATCTCGTATTCCAGGAGTTCTAAAATTGCAGCCTATTACACTGGCTAGCAGAATGCATGCCCCCCTATTTAACGTCTTTAATATCACCCTGTAAGAATGTGTAATGAGCCCCTCTTGGGCCTCAGGACCACCAGCTGAGAAACATGGACCAGTCAGTGTGTTTACAAGCTCACTGTTCTCAACACCCATTCTAGAGATCCATATAACTGTTTGTGTCATTCTAGGAGGTTGTGTGGATCTAATTTAGACCTGGGGCAGCAGGCAAATGCTGTTCATTATCTACAGAATCAGAAAACCAGCAGTGAACTAAATCCCTGCAGCCTATTGTGACGTATAATATATGTAACAAAAAGGTGCCATACGGAGAGACAAATGCCGAAATTGTACTCTCCCATCATACGATAGTGTTGCACACAGAAAGTAGGCAATTTACAAGTTCACAACGACACAACGTCATACAACTAATCATAAATCAGGTTTAAGTAGGCCGACTAGAGCCACTGAATATTTCAGGCACTAAAACAAAGGCAAGAACCACTCGGAGCACCTCAGCGTTACATCTATCCAATACAGGCTTTCCCTTGTGACATGAAACGCTTTCACACCCATGAGAAAAATAATAACTAAATAAAACAAACGTCACTTTTTTGTTTTTGTTTGTTTCTCTTCACATTGCATGACAACAGAAGCAGAGTAGCAGACATACATTGGATACCTTATAGTACCCACAATAGATGGAGATACTACACACATACAGTAAGGTCCAGTTTCATATTCAACAAAAGTGCTGATACTGTTTCATGATGCACACATACTGTACAGCCATAAACTCAACACAGTTACCCACTGTCTCTCTCTCTTTCACACACGCATGCGCACACGCACGCACGCACGCACGCACGCACGCACACACACACACACACACACACACACACACACACACACACACACACACACACACACACACACACACACACACACACACACACACACACACACACACACACACACACACACACACACACACACACACACACACACACACACACACACTCAATGCATAATGAAGGACAATGCAAAATACTGAATATCACACATCGATTCAACACACAACATATTTGTCTTTTTACAAGACGATATAAAATCTGTTTGGAGGACATGTCATGGGCATGCTGCAATCAATGCTTTCTTCATAAAGTGACATAGAATAGGTTAATTATTTGAATACAATACGGAATACTGTGAGTGTTATGTTGTGAGTATTGTCAGGTCGGAATGGAGTTGATTTAACATTGCCTTTGATGGATGTTAACAATATTTGGTTTAAAAAGTTATTAGTGAATATTAGTGTATTTACTAAATAGCATTATGTGTATATATATATATCATCTATATTCTGCATTTAGGTTTGTAAGAGATAGTTTGGATTAGTTGTCTTCTTTTATCACTAAGCATGATACAACAATAAAATTGCATACAGTAAAAACATTCAACCTTGAAGGGGGAGTCTTTAAGTCAGCTTACACATGCAATATTTACAAGGCTGGACCAAGTCAGCGGGACAAGGGATTGATTCTGTGTGTGCGTGTGTGTGTGTGTGTGTGTGTGTGTGTGCGTGCACACGAACACGCGTGCGTGCGCATGTGTGTGAGTAAGTGGAAGTGTTGCCAAAAACGTATTTTACAATTCCATTTCTGATCCTTGCGGAAGTGGGAAATGTCCGTACTTATATGGGTCTAAGACCATCATTATTAGAATGCCTTCAGTCGCTATCCAGTATATCTGACCATTACACATCTATGACATATTGAGCACCATGACCTTTCAAATCTGTACATGTTTTCATCAGATTGTATATGTTGTTCACTGATTATTGTATGATGAAATACGACAAAATCTTATCTTATGCATGGCTTTCTAAGATGTTGTTGCATCATGTTTTTTTTTTACATTTGTTTTAAATGTGTTTGTAAGAAAATTCAAAAGTCATTCAAGTTTATAAAGAAAGGCCATCATTTGAGTTTGCTGAAGAGCTGTGTATACTAAAGTTTCTCATACGTTGGAGTAAACTGTTTTTTACGGGCCATTTGTAGCTCTCATTTTGTGCTTCTCTCGGGATTCTTAAAATGCTCGAGTGCTGATTTAACGCAAGTAACCAAGCAAGTCTCGTACCATAGGTGTGGTCAGTTAAAACACTGAGGTAGAGATATACCTTTTCTGTGAAGCAAAGACACATCTGAACACTTCCAGCAATAGAACACAGGAAACAAAATCCCATTATACTACATTACATTGCACTTCGTCCACGCACGGCACGGAACCCTGCACATTTGAAACCCCACGTGACACTGCTCCAGAGACAATATGGTTGCTGTTGTGAAGAAACCTCTTAATATCTCCACTCCATATCTCCACACTGGGTCAAACATAGCCAACCTACTCTATTTCTTACTACTTTTGAATTAGAATTCTGAAAGGTAACAGCTTCGTCCAAACACGAGGTCTCCACTCAACAGCAACAATATGGTCGTACTTTGGTGCATGGCCTTGCAGCACTGTTTTGCAGCAGACCCACAAGCACAGAATATCAGCGGTGCTCTTGACATCAGTCTGAATGTGAAGGCAACAACATTTGCGAAATGTTGTCCTATGTCTTAGATCTGTTGAGAAATTGTGTGTGAACATGGCCACACGTTGCTACAACAGCTGATCTTTTACAGAGCCAGTGACAGTGACAGTGTGTGTGTGAGGAATGAAGGGGGGAAAAGGCAGAAGGAAAGATGGACTGAGGGAAGGAAAAAAAGAGAGGAAGGGAGAGGGAAAAAAGAGAGGAAGAGGAAGAAGAAAGAGGCAGGAGGAACCTCTACGTATTTCTGAACAATTGTCAATGAGCAATTAGCCCACCCCACCCCACCTGGGTTGAGACTTATAATTAGTCATGTGCCTGTGTCCCAAAAATAGCTGATCTACTACAAGCTCATAATGTGTCATGGTTTTACAGTGTGAGCTTGTAGATCTGCAATTTCCGGTAGCCAACAATGCACGCAACGAAGAATAATTGCTTTCATATTTCCAGTTTTTTCTCCCCACTCTGTACCAATTAGCTCAACCATTTCCCTAAATCAGATTAAATATTATTTAAAACATATTTTGATACATTTAACAAATGTACTATTACTATTAGAAAGACGGATATCATGCCTCATGAGTTTCCACTGAGTCCTTCTGCAAATGTAAGAATAACAAGCTGTGTCGTTGCAACCGAGGGACAGCTAAAGCCAACAGCAGAAATGGCTGATCCAGACACGAGAAGACATCAATAATAGAAACACGAACTCAGTGGGAGGAAGGATCTGGGGTGGTGTGTGGGGTGGGGAGGGGGGAGTCTAGCAGAGAGGCTAGGCTGATGTTAGTGCTGTAAGTAGATTAGTATAGTTAAAGAATAACGCCATGAACCTTGTGATCGTACAGCAGTACAGATGTTTCCTCGAGAAGAAGGCTAGCTGGCACATTTCAAATCCATTTCAGCTTTGAAGGTGGGCGTTTTTAAAGTGCCTTCTTTCCATTACTTTGGGACACTATAGTGGAATATGTCCCTGTATGATCAAAGGACTCTCTTGGATGTGGATGATGCAGAGTTCCAAATAAGAACAAGAATGCCATCGCACGCAATATTGGAGAAACTTTGAGAGGCTGTAAAAGGCCAACACTTTCATTATGTATGCTTGAGAAATAGTTTCTGAAGGTTTTCATGCTGTTTTAATGTTGCTTTTTTTCCACATGCTGACAGGGGAGCAGGCATCTTAAATGCGTGACAAATGTTATTTCATGTCACCATTGGCTTTTTAATGATGGGGAGTTCTGTTGATGCTGCCATGTTAACTCATGCGTCTGAAATGGTAAGTTGTAAACCATTCTGTCCACCTTATAACGTGTTAGAAAAAGTCCTCGGGGGTTTGTTGTTTTCAGCTGTAAACTCTGCAAAAGGATATTTATTTGCAGTCTGGCAGTCATACTGTGAAGTAGACAAATTAGAAAGGAGCCTACAGCTGTAGAAAATATGCAGCAAGGAGTATACACTGCAGTATATAACTAAAAAGGTATTAACAATCATCAAACTGCTCATACAACTACTATAGTTTAGTTTTAAGTGTACTGTTTCTGTGAGATGGGAGGTATCTAAAAGGGTTACGTGTTAGGTACAGAGAGGGGAGATGCCGTGATTTAGTTACTTCTACGTTCAGGCATTAGAAGTGTTATTGTATTGAATGTCAAGGTCCTTGCCCCGACTGCTATGGTTCCTTCATTATTTGGTAGGGTCGTGTTCGATTGTCTACTGTGGTGGGAATATGGATGATATCTGTGGAGCTTTTCTTGGACCTTTGCAAAGCCTCTTCTCAGGTAGAGGTGGACTCGGTGGTTGCAGGGGCATCCGCCTTGGACTCTAATGCTGGACTGGCAGAGTCTAGCTCTGGGGTTTTAGCAGGAATTGCCTTTTGGGCAGATCCCCCGATCAGATCAGCAGGCTCTGGGGTCAGTTTGGACTCCAGAGCAGGCTCGGGTGTACCGTTGGAGATTGGAACCGGTTCCGGGGTGGTTGGCTTCGGAGGCTCAGGAGTGACGGCCAGGGCAGCCTTGGGTTCGGGTGATGGAGTGACCGCTTTGGGAGAAGGAGCCAGGGGTGAGCTGGGCTTGGGTTCAGGACTTGGGCTGGGAGCAGGAGCCTTTAGTTCTGGCGTTTTCGCCTCTGGGCTGGCCTTGGAGATGGGACTCGGGGGAGGCTTGAGGACAGGGCTTGGGATTGGACTGAGCTTGATGTCAGGAGTCTTGGCGACAGGGCTTGGGATTGGGCTTGGACTGAGCTTGACTTCGGGAGTCTTGAGGACAGGACTTGGGATTGGGCTAAGCCTGACATCTGCTGGTTTGGGAACATCCAATGTGGGTTCAGCGGGTGGATCAGGGGTTTTCTTGGGTTCCGCAACTGGGCTAGCCTTTTTCTCAGCCACTGGACTTGGCTTAAGCTCTGCAGCAGGCGGCGCGCTGGGCTGGGTCTCGGCAGTGGGCGGGCTTGCCTTGACGTCCGGAGCAATAGAGATGCTCACGGCCTCAGACTCTGGCATTTGATCGCCGGCCTCTGTGTCTGTGTCCAGTGGGAGGGCGGTGGTGTTGAAGCCCACCCCAGAATCACTAGTCTCAAGGTTATTGCCAACCTCCTTGGACGACACCTCCAGACCCTGTGAAAAAAGACAAAGGACAGAACATTATATACTGTCTTCAGTTGGATCCAAACTCAAGGCTGAGAGACCAGGCAACTCCATGAGAACTCACTTTGATGTCCACTTCAGTACTCTGAGATTTCTCTGTGTTCTCAGCCTGGGAATGTTTGGAATCCTCATTGAGTTGGGTGATGTTCTTCACTACCTGTGAATACAAACACAAACATGCATAAAGTTGAGAGACATGTAAAGGACTGTTGAGAATCGAAGAGGTTCTTATTGTGTTCTCTGCAGTGTAGATACCAACCAGCCAAATAAGCAGGTCTGTGAGGTATTTCTATTTCCCTAAACTGACCTGCCGGAAGGCATCACCGCCCTCCTCGTCCTTGCCGGCATTCTGGGCGATCTTCTCCAGATCGGCAGCACGCTTGGCTCTCTTCTTCACCTTGTACAGACAGGACAGCAGGCACACCAGCAGCAGGAAGGCCAGCAGGCCCAACAGGGCAATGATGGCCACATAGACTGCTGGCAGTCTGTAAGCTGGGTGTAGGGAATGGAGGGAGAGAGGGTGAAGGAGACACAGAGATGGGCCAGGAGGGTTTACATAGAACAAGAGAGAGGAGACATGAGAAGAGAATGATGGAGATAGGGGGTGGTGGACAAGGTAGGAGAGAGAAGAGGGCACGCAGGGGGAAGGGAGGGGGGCACATGTGAGATGACAACAGGCGAGGGGGGAGGAAGGGCGGAGAAAGGGAGGCAGAGAGCAAAGGAGTGGGAGAGTAAATTATTCAACTGACCTTTGTATGAAATTCAGAGAATGAATGCAACGAATGAAGGGAAGGAATGATAACCCTTTCCTCTGTGGCGTCATTCTGTGGTACTGGAATTTTAGAAGCATTATGACCAATCTGGGAACCCATTGGCAAAATAAAGGAACAACAGCGTCCTTTTTTCCTTTGAATTTGAGACAAGTCAACAGTCTTTCTCGAGAGACTACCGGTACTTCTGACCGTACCTCTAGTCTACTGTTAGCACTACCCCTTTGATCCCAATACTAACCCTAATCTCTAACCCTGAGCCTAAACATAACCGCAATCACAGAGCAGTGCATGTTCACCAACCTGGTCGTCCTATGGAGCCCAGGAGGTGCAGTTCCCCAGTCCAACCCCTAGAAGCTAGCTCGCACATCTAGAAGCACTAGGTTATTAAGGTCAAACCTGGTCACGACTAGTAAGCTATAAGCAAGTAGTTGCAATGTGCACCATGTGGTTCAAATGTGACCAGCAGGTCCAACCTGGTGCCATGTGTGCAACACATCCAGGTTGACCTGGTCTCGACTAGTAAAGCAACGTGGCTTCGACCTCGTATGTGGTCGTTAGTGGATCTCTCGCCTTTCCTGGAGATTTAGACGTGTATATGATAAGGTAATGGAAGTAGGTTGTGGTCCTGCTTCTGTTAATCAATAACCCAAATTCGAGGCTAGCAGTACATGTGTGGTGTCATCTAATGTTCATGCTTCATCATGTTCTGATGAAATAAACATCATGGTGGGCTCTCGTACACAAGTAGAAATGCTTTATAGTGTGGTCCCGTCTGAAGTGTAATGTAATTCTGAACATCTTGCCTAATGGCAGTTCTGTGCCAGTCGCTTTATCTCTTGCAGCAAAACACAGATCCAATTAAAATAAAAATGTAATGCTCTTCACAAGTACGGTCGTAACTCGCAGCTGTCTTAACAACTATTCTATTGCATATACCGAAGAACAGAATAATCGAGTAGCACATTTCTATAAATATTAGAAAAACATTATACAGATATAATCAACAATCAATTACACCCTTTTACTGCATAATATTTAATGTTATTTAATGTAATTTTTGCCTTTTGCCTGTTGGTTAGCCGGGTGTAACTCTTGAGAGCGTTAACATGAAACCAAATGTAGGTCGGGGGAAGCTTATTGTCAGTATCAGCCGTAACACGTGGGAGTCTGTCCCTCGGCAGGATGACAGATGGAGTGCCACGCCTACCATCAACTGCCAGTACTTACCGGCGTTACCACGTGACTTGTCCCACTCAAGCCGATATAACCCATGGACTTGTGGTCCAATTAATTAATGAATTAATCATTTTCATAATCAATTAAATCGATTATAACTCAAAGCCTATGCTTCACATGCAAAGGACTACCCGCCACCTCCCTCGCTTACGTTCTACTTTCAGGTAAACGTTGGCGACGACAAATTCACTCATGTCAGTGATCTTGAAGTCTCCTGCATCAGAACTGGTGACCTGCTCCAGAATGACCTCAGAACCCTCCAAAGATAGACGGCCTTCAAAACCCAGCGAAGCCAGAGCCTGGGGGGGAAGAGATGATAAAAACATGACGATTTGAGTTAAAAAAAAAAGTTTCAATTGTTGAATCATCCAACATGTCCACCTATGGGGAAATGAGCAGACTGCTCATTGCCCCCCATAGGTGGAAATGTTTAATTTATGGATATTAAATAATAACTTGATAGCATAACATGCAATAAGTTTAGCAGTACTTACACTGGTGAATTCTCCCTTGTCCAGCAGGATGTGAGGCTTGGGGTCAGATGCAGGAATGTACTGGATAAGGGCTGTTGAGCTGTTAATGATGGTGTTGAACTTCATTTTGCCTCCATAAGGAATATTGAGGAAGATATGGTGCTCTGAAAGAAAAATGAGGAGTGGAACAAAGATTACACTATAGAAGAATGACCTGCTTGCTGTTTTTACAACAAGACGCTGCTTAAACACATGATTCATTTAATCATCTTGCTCAAATATTGAATCCTTTCTGTGTCCAGGTGGTGTAGGGGTTTAGTTCCACCACTGTAGACACTGAACCTTTTTGGGAGATTATTATTCATTGCTATTGGAGACAAGGTTTTCATATTCATAATCAAATGGGCTACATGGCTCGTCTCTAATAGTGATTATTGATACACTACTCATTTACTCATTATTTTCAGTGTTGCTAGACTGTACTATGCCTATGCTATCCATATACTTACTGTTATAGGCCATCTATATGTAACATATATCAGCCTCATGCCCACAGTCAGTAGCCTGCATATCTCTATTCTTAAACGATATAATGGTCATTATCATTATTGTTTGGGTGAGTATATATCTTCCCCCTCCTTTTCCACCTTTAACCCACATCACCTTTAACCAATCACTACATGTACAATACATATTCAATATTTTGCCAGATATTCGCCTGTTTTCACTGACTGTCCGCTTATTATGACATGCTCAGACAACTGCATGCGAGAGATGAAGCTCAGATAAATGCCAATGAGTATCTATATTCTATCCTAACAAAGACATTGCACACCATTGTTTTTAGTTTTTTGCATTTCATCGTACACTTTTGGCATGTGTGAAATAATTGTGAGACACAAAATGCTGCAGCAGAACATGACCCCGATAAAAATCTGAATGTGTTGTTTACTAGGAGCATGGATCATCTAATATGCATTAGTCTGATGGCGCCCATTAAGACAGAGCTCTTTAAAAAGCCATTATGGCAGACAGGAAGCGAGGAGTAACAACAAGAAGGACAAATTACCCTGATAGTATGAGGAGATCGGGGGCAGGACACTAAACATGCCCCCTGCTGGCCAGGGACTGCCCTGGTCCACCCATAGCCTGATAGCCTTGAGTTCAGCTTCCTGAAGCTTGAGTCTGAAATTGTCCACTGTCTGTGATTTTTCAAGGAGGAGGGGTCCAAACAAACCAGAGGACTGATCTAAGTACCGAAGTCCCACAGATCAGTACTCCCATTAGTCCGAACATGCGCTGGAAATCCACTATCAGCTGCAACATGCTTGCGGTTATGGTGAGGATGAGGGTTAGAGAAGGGTTTAGGCATGTTTGTAGCAAACCTAACCTCAACCTAACCTTGAGGGTCAGGGGTTTAGGCTCTTAGGGTTACGGTTGGAGAAAGGTTGCGTCTCGTAGTTTCGGAACAATGGGAGGTCGCAACAATGGGAGGTCAGAATAATGACATGGCACCATTGTCAATCATGGGGCTAATGGGATAGCCTGTTTGCCAACCACACAAACACAGCCAACGAGCGCAACTAGTATGTGAACAAAAGCAGGAAACCCACAACTCTGACTCTCATTGGTAAACACATCTTGTTACTGAAGGAAATCAGCAGTTGACAATAGAAGGCCAGACCAAGAGACTTGGTCTGAACCAGGTCGATGGGTCTGAACCAGGCTAGTCCACCCATGCAACTCCCAGTGTGTCCCTGAGGGACGACAGGTTGTGTTTAACTGTTGGAATGTCTACCTGTTGATTCACTATGAATAAGTGTCAGACAAATGTCCTAAATTGTCTAATAAAAATCACACTAACGTGTGAAGTGAGTGGTGCTCTGCTGGGTGTACTCAGTATTGGTGAATCAGCACCCCCTTTACAGTATATCACCAGATTTATTCCATCCGTTTTTGACCGCTCACCCTTCACGTCGAGGCAGACCTGCCTTCTGATGGCTCCTGTGTTATCCCTAACGGTGTAGCTGCCTTCATCAGCCCCGGTGACACGAACGAGGCCAGTGAAATGGTCGTTGACAATAATGCGATTCTGGTACCCCTCTGTTTCTACGCCCGCAGCAGTCAGCAGTACCTGAGCAGGCCTGGCAAAACACATTAACAACATATGGTAAGTTATTGGTCATGGTAAGGTCAGGTAGGTTAGCTTGTCTACTTCCTTTGTTGAAAGAAGAGTTGGCATTTCAACTATCTGGTTTCAGTTTGGTTTAGATTGTAAACCAAAGCAATAATAAACTTGCTTTGAAAGCTGAATAAGGAGTCAGATTGGCCAGATTATACTTGTCATTACAGCGCAAACATGAGGATCTGAAGACGGTGGTCGATACAACATCGTAGTCACATTTTGAGTCTGTATATTGAACTAGCAAGGTCCAATGGCAGGCTCTTCCAGAGTCTAAAAGCTTTTATTGCAAATGCCCAGTCACGGTCACCAATGTGGATTTAAGAACAATTAGAAGAGTCAAGTCAAGACCACAGATGGAACATGAGGTTTCAGCAACTCCACAAGGCAGCTATAGGTGCCCCTGCCAGACCATGAAGAGGTTTAAACCTTAAAAGCAATAAAAATAAAATAGCAATTCTAAAAACAACCATCATTTCTGTGCACATTACTGGGCTATAACACTGCTGTCTCTTACTCCTAAACACACTGTCATTATTTCATACTATTCACTGCCAACTGCAGCATAAGTCCAAACCCATGCGGTTTTCAATCCACTCACACAAACACAACACCAGCTGATTTCATTAATGAGTTCTCATCTCTCTGGTTGATGTTGTGTTAATTACCAAAATCAGCTGCAGGTGTTGTGTTTGCTTGGAAGAAAACCAGCATAGGATGTCAACAGGGAAACAATACTATTTTATCTAATGACCGGAATCAGAAGAATATGTTTCACAAATTGCAAGTGAAGTAATTTTGTAGTTGTGTCAAATCTCTCCGACGAAATGTTTGGTGGTTGGGAAAATAATGGACTGCCCTATAGTGGTTGCATTTGTTTAATTACCACACTTTTTTACAGTAAGCACACAATTCTGCTGACATACTTATGTGTCTGGTTGGCCTCGATGTTCCTGGGTTTGTACTCCAGCGTGATGCTCTCTGGTGGCGTTGTGAACTCTCCCTGAAGTTGGATGTGGAAATCATCTCCATACTTCACAATCTGTTCGTGGGAGCAATCTGGAAGGAAGGAGGAAGCAGGAGGCGAGAGAGAGAGAGAGAGAGAGAATAAAAGAGCAGTGAGGCACGAATATCACGGAGGCTTGAACAAGGAGGCGAGGATGGTGCCCAAATTGAGGGAATGGGAGTATAAAGACAGGATGAGGACAGGCTAAACAGTAGGGAGGGAAGGATTGGGGGGTTGGTTTGACAGTTAAAGAGCTGCATAATTATTGGCTGGGGTTTCGCAGCACACTGTTCAGAGTGCTGCAAACACACATATTATGCAGGTGCACGCACGCACGCGAGTGCACGTGCACATGCGCACAAACACACACACACGCGTGCACGCACGCACGCGCGCACGCACACACACACGCACACACACACACACACACACACACACACACACACACACACACACACACACACACACACACTGGTGCCTGTTCCATCTCTCTGCACATTGCCGACTCCATATGGCGTTACTTGCTTCCACATCCTGTTACACTGCATTGGGCCTCTTTTATTTTTTGTTATTTTTGCAAATTGTGAAATTGGATTTGTGTAAGATTACTTTTACAAAAGATAAACATGAAACACAAAATAAATTTTAAATGTTTGCATTTTGAGGCCCCATCAATAAAATGATGGGGCACTAACCCACAGACAAAACGCAGAAAACAGAAAACCGGTTTAAATGGGGTCACAGCATGGACAGTCAGACTTTTATTTGAGATGTTTTGCCATAATGGTATATTATGCCCAAAATAGGACTGCCAGGTTGAAAGTGGGTAAGTGCAGAGATCAATTTCAGGCCCACAATGCATTAGTTCCACGGTGCCGAGTCAAACGGTGTTGTCTGACCGATGCGACACAAGGGCAGATCAGATGTCTACTCTGTACGCTTTACAGGAGATCAGATAAAAACAGTCTCGACCCAATCACAGGTTATCTCATATCTCTAATGTCCAAACATTTCCTTCCAGTAAGTGACGTTTCTCCTTGACTCACAAGAGTTATAGGAGAGAAATAAATGATGAGAAATAGCCTAATGGGATTCAAGTGTTGTGGTTTAGAAAAGGCATGTGGCAGGCGTGTGGGTTTAAGCTTCTAGTTACTTTCTAATTCCTCAGTCACTCAGACCTTGGATTTGGTGGCGGCAATGGCTCAGGCTTAGAGTTACCGGATGGTAACCGCAAGGTTGTCAGTTCAAGTTATTGTCAAAGTCACTGAATCCCTAATTGGTCCTGATGAGCTGGTACATGCCTTGCATGGTTTATGCTCCCATAAGTGTGTGTGAACAATCTAGTCAATCTAAAGCGCCTTAGATAAAGGTGCTATATAAGTGCACCATTTACGGTAGCATTTAGAGTGGACCATCTTAACTAAATTTCTAAATTTTACATTTTATATTAATTGATACATGTGGGTGTCATTAACAGTACTACTGAAACCCTACCCTAACCAGAACACCATTGGAATTATGATCCATTCAATGTTATTATATTATTCCACAAATCATGTAGCTAGTGTAACATTTAACACGGATGATGTCACCAAATTGCAATCATCCACCGCATTGATTTCAGTTTTAGCATGCAATATGTAATCTGGGACTGGGAAACAAGTACGGTACGGTAGTTCGCAGTGGAACATCGAGTGAAATTGTACTCTTATTCTGCTCAATCTTGTCACCGTTTCTCAAAATTAGAACCAGGATTTTAAGGGCTTGATTAAAAATATTCAATCTACAAGTGTATATGCTGGCCCTCAAGAAACTAAGTATAGTTTACAGAATAGAATTTCTGCCTGCTCTCATGGGGTTCTGCTGGTTTTGGGCACTGCAGTTCCAATGCACTCAGTCTTTGTTGCAGGTGCTAGTACTGCTAGTACTCCTCCTGGACTCCCTGCCAAGTGAGCTTGGTGCAGCAAAATGAGGCTACCGTCTACTGACATTTAATATGTCTGGTAACTACCAATATGCAGGATATGATATCACTATCCCTTGTATAAAGCATTTTCAAAATGGAGTTTAACAAATTTATGGCGAAGATGAGATGATGATGTCATTCATGTGATCAAATCGGCTCCTTTCCGTCTATTTGTTTGGTCCACTTATAGTCAAAATGATTTGTGTACAATGCGTTCTTGAAAGCCAACAAACGTGTGCATCGATGTGCTAGCGTAATTACTGTAAGATTGGTACAGAATTGGCGTAGCCGATCCTTTTTCGCAGAAGCCCGACTGTGATGGGTAAACACAGCTGAAGTTAATAACGTTAATTTGACGGTGTGTTCTCATTTGGGTGTTGCTCTATGCCAGCCTGGACAGCTTCTGCACAGCTAATTCCATGCTGGCACACAGTAAGCCTGGCAGGAGAACACCATGACTTCTCTGAGGATGTACATGTTTTACTAATCAATGCTCTGCTATGACTGCTGAACATTAGACCCATCCGACTGTTTTCACGCCAGCACCGAAACACAGATTTTGGGACGTTTGTTTTCATCCCCTGCTCCGACATTCTTTGATACTTTGTAAATTCGTTTTGGAGATTTCTGGCAACATAGCACGCTATCGAGATCCCCATGTGAAATGCCATCTGGTTGTAAGTACTCACTTAGGGGATATCAGAGTGTGTACCCTGACTTCCTCAGCCAACCAATAGTAGCCTATATCTCTGGTTTCAGAATAATCACATACAATGTTCACAATTGTGTATCTCTGGTGGCGTTGGCTGCTTAGACATTGTGCAAGCAAGATCAAACAAACTTTCCAATGGTAAACACATTGGTTTCTCAGCAATGATGTCATTTTGTTCTTTAGACAAAAATGTGTTTGAGCAAGTCTAAGAGTACAGTACAGAGTCAGTACAGAGTCACACACATGAATACTTAATAAAGATTGAGTGCCATGAATTTTTTCTACCCTAAAACATGATCATCAGGTATTAATGTTATATGAAAAGTATATTTTTTTTCCCCCAAAAATGTACAGTGATTGTAAAAACTGTCATTTTTATGATTCCACCCAACGAGGTATGCCTGGTTTGCCTGGTGGGTGGAGATGGGTGGAGATCCACCTGAACCTAAGCCACACCCACATTTTTAGTTGCATGATAAAGGGGGAGGAGTTAGGGGAGGGGCTGAGCATGTGATGTCACTATATTAAAGTTTTTTTCATTGACACGTTTGACTGGTAAGGTTCAGCCCCCAGGAAGAAACCCTAAATACAAAGGGAAGACATCATTGCACTTTAAAAACACAGCTCTATTTACATACTGTCACCTCTTAAACATGTACAAAATTGGAAAAAATACAAAAATCACAGCACCCCCTCTTTAAAGATACTTAAAGTTATTCACCTTCCATTCACTTCTATTCCAAAAGGTGTAACGTCTAGTTGCAAGGCAAATTTGTGGAGTTTGACTTTGGTGAACATTGACGAGGATCTTGCATCAGCAGGCCATTACTACTACCTTGTATTGCTTGCACATTAACAGTATGAACGAACATACATACCATAACAACACCTTCTGTCAATTAAACAAACTCCCAATTAAAGTGTTATTGCACTTCATCCATACATTGCCATGGCCTGCTGCTACTATTATAAAAGGCAATATTACAGAGGGTTCTGAGGCAATAGACATGCCAATAATCCGACATCACTAACCCTAACCAGAACCGCAGTGATGCGGTTATTGCTAACTTGCCTTGTACAGTAGGTTGGACTGAGTGGATATCGGATCAACACGTAAAATCATTTTACACTCTCAAGAGTTAAAATATCCATCTTCTGAATTAGCCCAAGTCTATACACAACTAGATAATGTAGAAGATTAATGGCCATTTTGATCTGCCTGGAATTGTGGACAAAAGCAATATAAATCTTTAGTTTTGGGGTCTGTGGGGCTAAAATCAAATGGTGGTCCGTGGCTCAAATTCTGAATAAATAGTGGGCTCGATACCTCGGACGATGAGCGCGATGCGCTGGACGTCATTTGGCTCCTGGTTCTTCACTGTGTAAATGCCCTCGTCCGTTTCGGACACTTCCTCCAGCATCAGGAGCATCTTGTCCTCATTGAGCTTGGCCCTGGAGCCCACCGCGTTGCCTCCCCGCATCAGCACCGCCTCCGGCGCCCGCTGGGGCGAGTTGGTGCGGAGGAACGTTACCTCCGCCGCCAGGGAGGTCAACGGGATGTGGAAGTCATGTCCATGGAACAGGACCTGAGACCTCTCTTCTGGAGGGACATTCAACATTAGTTACCAGAGAAACATGGAAGGGCAGGGGTGTAGTGGAGGGAGGACGCGGGGGGTCGGCGTCCCCCCACTTCTCTAAAATATTTTTGGGGCAAAAGGAAAAAAAAACATTAGCATGGTGAAATACATCTTAATGACATCATCAAGATGTGTTTCACCATGTTAATGAGTTTCCTTTTTTCTGAGAGTGTACAAATGGAACCAAATGGACCCGCTAGGGTCCATTTGGTTCACATTTGTACACTCTCAGAAAAAAAATAATAAAATGGGTGGAATTTCCCTTTAAGAGGCGTCCCCCCACTTCTAAAAGTACCACTACAACTCTGTGGAAGGGCAAGTAATATGCACATGGCCTTGAATTCATTCACTAGTACAAGAGATTAAATCTTACCTTTCACAGGGGCAGAAAGAGCTATGAGGGGGAAAAAAAGACAGAATATCACAACGCTAATTCAGATCTAAGTTATTGTCCTACTATTGAGATACAGCTTCTTTGTGTCTCTAGTCTTTCAACAATAGATGCCTTGAAGCTAAATAAATAGGGAATGCTGAATTTAAACATCATCTTACAACATTTAACTGCAAATATATTGTCCTTAAAATGCATCTTTAATTATCTAAACCCTATGCTCAATTAGCTGGAGTCCCCCAGGGAACTAGTACTAGACCAGTCCCTTTGGTCCTTTACAACCAATATATATGACTAAAACAGCCATACTACAAGTTTAAAATGCTGCTATGGCCGTAGATGTTCTTTTTTGTGAATATTGCCCCAGAATAGGTACACAAAGGTAATTATACTAGACTTTGTTTGTGCCAATGAATTCAGTGTAACATTCCAGTTGATGTAAAAATGAAAAATACACACACTGACAAGTAACAAAAGACACAACAAGACACATTTCTGTTTTTAAAAGTATATAGTACAGAAGAACACACAATAACATGACTTGAACTACAGTACCTGTAGTGAGCAGAAAGCTCAGTGCGACCACAGTGACCATTGTTCTCATCTTCTCTTGGGCCTAGAAAGACACACAGACACAGAGAGAGAGAGAGAGAGAGAGAGAGAGAGAGAGAGAGAGAGAGAGAGAGAGAGAGAGAGAGAGAGAGAGAGAGAGAGAGAGAGATGGAGAGAGAGAGAGATGGAGAGAGAGAGGGAGAACAAGGTCAGATTTGCTTATACAGTACAAACATGCATTACAGTATAAAAGAAAGCAGTAAACCTATTTCTTGCAGCCTAATAATGTCCTCAGCATACCGGTACTTCTTACTGTCGGCTGCTTCACATTTTGATTTGAGTATTTTCTGGTCACTGGGGGGACCTTCTTGCTTTTACTGCTTCACCTTGCAGATAACTGCTCAGATGGCTCCAAAGAGCGCGCAGAAGGGAGCTGTTACTACAGTAGGTGTCCTGCTCACAGACACATGTTGAAGTGTCAGCCCTTGGATTCCCAGACAGCCTATCCAGTATCCATTCCTTCCTATATCCTCTCTCCTGTGTGCAAGTGCCAACAAAGACAAAGCAATAATACTAGACATCAAATGAGAGACACACACAAGAAAAAATACAAGGGGTAACATGGGTGGAATTGATGACCATCCGAAAGCAGCTAGGGGCAGTATGAGTGCATACTGTGAAAGATGCCAATTACACAGAACATACAGATATATACTCAAATATTGGAAAGCAGTGTCAGGAATTCCATTGTCTGAAACATAGCTTGTGTATTCTGTCCGTCATGATGGATTTGTTCTGGCTCTTCCGGCTCCCGGCTCCATCTCTTGAAACATCTCAGTATACCAGGGCCCTTGTTTCATCAGAGCAACCAAATATTGGTTGCTATCTTCCAAAATAAGTCAGTCCAGTTGTCTGGAGTTCATTTCAAAGGAACAAAAACAGCAAGAATACTATCTGCTCTCAATGCAAGTCTGTAAAGTCAAAATGAGTGCCAGTGATGAATCCATATTATGGAACATTGCGCTGGCTGTGCGTTGTGGACATTTAGACAGCGAAGCAGACGTTCTCTGAGTTCTATGGACCTCTTCAACATCATCGCTCATTGATTTAAGTGACTCACACATTACACATTCCCAGCAACAGGGCGATGAGCAGACATCTGTGCTCATTGCTTGTAAACACATCTGCCCTACACCAAATGCACCCCCGCCGCCTCCCTCCTCCGCCCGCTCATCCCGACAATACTAACAAAAGTAGGCCTATACCAAAGGCAACCAAACTAATAATGTACAGTCCTTTGTAATGCTCAAGGATTGCCAGATTCACAGACCTCCATATAAGGGCATAAAAGTGGCAAAAATCTCCACATGGGCATGTCAGATCGGTGGTGTGACATAGGTGAGAGGGACGTGCAATGGCCTACCCTCTATATTTGAGTGCCACATGTTGGCCTGTTAGCTCCGGATAGCTCAGTTTGTTGAGCTCTCACCTTTGGACCACAAGTTCATGGGTTCGATTCCAGCCACTGCCAACTCATCGAATGAGCACTGGGAGCTGATGGTACTCTAGTCTAGTGCATTGTAACAGGGATAGACTCCCATGTGTTATCTGATAGCGACAATAAGCCAATCTGGACCTACTACTACTATGGACTGAGCATCTATTACAGTAAACAGGCTACACATAGTCCTGAGGCATTTTGCTGCATTTCACATCGTCCACCCCGGTCTTTTATATGCAACCAAAAGACAAATCATGCGGTTTGTGTTGTTTATTGATTGTCAGCCACTGCTACACAAATTGCTGCATATACACTTACACTAATGTATATATTTGTAATCCTACCTAAATACTGTAAGTCCCGAATGGGAATCTCACATTGCTATAAGTTGATGTTTCAAGGCCTCTGTGTGGTTTATCACACAACCAACTAATTGTCTTTGCCCCATAATCATTACATTGACCATTCTATACCATAAACAGGTGAACACCCTTCCTTCCTCTCTTTCCTATTCCTCTCTCTCTGCTTTTCACCGTTTCTCTCCCTGCATGCTTTAAGTACCAAGTTTCACTAGGAATCAAATTAGGTTATCTAATAGGCCAGTCTAAAAAACTCCCTAAAGAGATTCCAGCTGCAGTCAATCTTTGCGGTCTGCAGTAAATTCAATTGACCCCCCGTTGCCTAGAGGATATTATTGGACGTGGAGACAAAAGTTGCCTGTGGAACACTACCGTCGCTTCTAGAAAACGAATGAATGTGTCATCGTGGTTTAATAGCATGTCTTCGATTTCATTTAAGTCCAGACCTCCGAGGCTATGACAAAAAAGATGTTATTTTAACTTCCAGTCTTCTTCTTCTTTTACAGGAGTAATATATTGGTCCGCTTGTGCGTTTGACCGATGACCAACTTGTATCCATCTGACCACCACCAGGTCTATTGATTACATGCCTCAATATGTCTGAAGTAAAACGGTATTGTTTGGCTGCAGCTACATAGATCTGTAACTCTTGAGAGCATAAAATGGTCTTGAGATGCTCAGGAGTTGAATTATATTTACGGGTCCGAGAGACTAAACTTAACATCAAATGGTGGTCCTCCTAAAATCCAGGATAAATATTGGGCCATGGTATGAAAATGGTTGAAAGCCCATATAAGCAACTAAATATGCTAGATAAGTACTTGTTTTTCTTGACACTATGTGATTTAATTACTCATTTGGGACATACTATAGCCAAGTATTCATTGCAAAGCATGAATGGAATGAAAAATATAAATTTGTATAAATAAGTATGAAGTTACAATTGAAAGTTTTTTTTTTTCAGGGGCCACCAGGTGGGACAAGTGCCTCTCTCGCACGCACCTTCCTAAAATCGCCAATATTTGTTGTGTTTTCTACACATTATATAGGATATAGTAAAGACTGGGTCGATTCCTCATTTCAGAGCTGTTTTCAGAGCTGCTGTTATTTATTGGAACATTGGGAAAGTTGTTGAGGGTCTGAACTGTGCCTGTCTGTCTGTCTGTCTGTCTGCTGCTAGGGAGCGAGATGCAACAGCCCAAGGACACTGTGACTGTGATTCTGCTGTGGTTTCATTCCTGGAGCCAATAAGGGAGGGGCCTCCACACCTGCAGTGTTCACAGCAGACAGTCGGTGATAACACTGACTGTATTCACTGTTTAGTATTCACTATGTAGGAGAGAGAGAAGCGCTGACGTGATGCTGATAAACACATGGGACCACAATAGAATAGAAACAAATCCCCAGGGCTGTTTTGCGTTTTAACTTTCATTGAAAAATAGCAGGCGTTCACACATCATAGCGCGCCACCCTATTTTTGGGGAGAATGTGAGAATGCAGCACAAATCTTTCAGTATGTTCTGTCAGAGGGAATGTTTTGTAGAATCTACAATGTCTGGACGAAATGGGTTAATGTCTGACTGTTCCCACGTATTATTGATATGAAACAATCAAAAGATAATATTCCGTGTCTGTGTGCATGCATGTGTGTCTGCATGCATGTGTTAGCGCTTACGGTATAAAACGCTACAAATACAGACAAAAATAAAACAGAGCTTGTATCTAAACAAGATGTCTTCTTAACCTAATTGACATTCTCAGCATTTGCATATGCATCCAAACATTAAATAACCTAACTGAACAGGTAACATCCTTGTATCTGCCATAGCATCTATCAGAATCCAGCGAAAAGAGGTCATGCGAGGACAAGCATATGAAAAATGAGGAGTGCTGAGGGGGGTGACGTATTTGTGGCGGCATGAGGAAATGGGGGGTGAGTCTACTACAGTCGTGACTGGGGGTGGGGGGGTTGGGAGTCAGTCCAGTCCATAGTTTAGGAACCAGGAGGGAGAAGAGTCTTGGATGCTACAGCCTTGCTCTTCATGTACAACGGCTATACGGTCAAACCATGCAAACCATCCCACTCACATGAATTCACATAATCTGGTCAGGAAATCGGGGTGGCCAATCAGGAACCTAGTATGCAAACATATTTGAATATTGTGTCCTTATTGGCCACCCTGTTTTTCTGGAGTAGGGAAATGGTGTACAATTGAGCTATCTGCTGCTGACAGGCTTTTTTTTGCCAAAAGCTGATTTGATCTGGCTTTAGCCAGGCTATACGAATAGCACTTCACAGTTCTTGTAAGAACTGTAAGTAAAAAAAAAAAGTCAATCAGCGCCTGGCCTGGCGTCGAAAAACCCCAAATGGCTCTTCCACTTTTCGGGTTTCTGCCATCCAGCAGTTGGGATGGTTCACCTGGATGCTTTACCACAGGGGTAAATAGTAATAAATAGTGGGCCCTGGTATGAAAAAGGTTGAAAAGCACTGCTTTACCAGACTACCTATTGAACATATGCATGTCCAGTCTCATCCATCTGTTTTTGTGTATCCTAACATACCAGCGCTATTTCCATGAAGGTTCCAGGAAGCTACTCAGCATTAATGAGAGGAATTAACATTTGTGTCATAATCTCCACGTTCTTCCAAAGAGAGAGGGCCACAGGCCAAACGTCTGCACTCAGGCCGGATCTCTCTCTCTCTCTCTCTCTCTCTCTCTCTCTCTCTCTCTCTCTCTCTCTCTCTCTCTCTCTCTCTCTCTACCACACATTAGGCACAATTCCCTAAAAGCCTTCTTATGTTATTACATCTGAAACAAAAGATGGAACAAAACAACGTCACGCCGTGTATAGCGTCTCTGCGAGCAGCTTGAATAACGCAGTCATTTAACCACCTATACGCCCTCTATATTGTTTGTAAAATAGACCTGAGTGTACTTGGTGCAATCTTTTTCGAGCTACACCAAATCTCTTGACCTAGAAAACACCCAATCTACAAGCAGACAAGTTGGTATCCGCGGCTAGTGTTCAAGTGGTGAATAACACCTAACACATTCTTCTTTTTCTCTCTTTGAGTTCTGTATCCTTGTTTGACATCAATGCATTATTGCGGAAACGCAGCTTCCATTAACTGGGAAAGAAGACGTTGACCATTAACTTTCATCAATGTTTAATTAGCATGGCAAACTGACATGGGGGATGGGACTGGTCATTTGGATGGCGATGATGATGGTCAGTGATGGAGGCACGGCGTGGGTCATGTCCATCTGTGTTTCTCAGCAGTGAGTGAGCCTATACGTCGTGGAGGGACCAGAGCAATCTGCCATTTCCAGCACACAACTCGCGAAGCCGAAAATAATCCTAAAATGTTCTCCTTTCCTTTGGGGAAACGGGAGGAGATAAATGAATATGCATGCGTGCTCGCAACCATCCAAGGCCAAAAAAAAAAACAAATTCCATGGCTCGCCGAGCACAATTATGAACACACATATGCACACGTGCGCATGCCCACCCCACCCGCCCGCACACACACCAGCACACATGCACACATGCACGCGCACACACGTCCTCTCTGTCCTTTGGGCTGTTAACCATGGGCTCACAGACAAAATGTGCCATCATGTACTATCCTTCCCTTGCTCCCCTCAGTACCTCTCATTCCACCGTTCAGCTCTACTGAATTCTCAACTGCATGCATTTCTTCTTCTGTGTTCCCTTTCACCTCCATTCTATAATTGTTCTGATTTCTCGTGTCTTCTAAACGTCGAAGTTTCACTGTGTTATTTTTCTGTGTGCTATAGTTTTTCTGTGTCATCTATTGTCATCATCTCTTAGTTCTAATCTCTTCTCTCACTTGCATCCAACCCTTTTCTGTCTGTCTGTCTGTCTGTCTGTCTGTCTGTCTGTCTGTCTGTCTGTCTTTCTGTCTGTCTGTCTGTCTGTCTGTCTGTCTGTCTGTCTGTCTGTCTGTCTGTCTGTCTGTCTGTCTGTCTGTCTGTCTTTCTGTCTGTTTGTCTGTCTCTCTCTCTCTCAATTTAATTTCAATTCAATTCAAAGGGCTTTATTGGCATGAGAAAACCTGTGTTCACATTGCACACAACAGTACTACAATATACAATCAAGGCAACAATGATGTACATTTGGAGGTCAGAATCCGCAATAAATCATTTTCTACCGTGTACCAAGTTCACTTGATGCTAGAATAAATACAAAGATTATGCTTTAGGGTGGTTGTGCTCTACCTGCTATCCTTCTCCTGTCACAGCAGCTTGCAAGCCTCTCTCTCTTTCTCTCTCTCTCTCTCTCTCTCTCTCTCTCGCTCTCTCTCTCTCTCTCGCTCCCCTCATGCCCTCTCCATCTCACCCCACTCTATATCATGTAATCACTTGCTTTTCTATCTTTGCGCCGTCTCCTCTCTCCCTGTGTTATCATTAATCTGTCCTACTCTAACGACATGACTGCTCTCCCATGACGTCTGTCCTCTCTGTCAGTCTCTGTCCTCTCATTCTCCATGTCTCTCTCTCTCTCTCCCTTTTCCTTTACCCCTCTTTCACAGCATCTGTCTCTTCCATGACACTCATGCCCCCCTCAACTATCTCTCTCTCTCTCTCTCTCTCTCTCTCGTTTCCCCTTCAACCTCTCCTCCTCCTTGTCTTATATAATCCCAGCCAGTGCATCCCACTCTCAAATCAAAGCCTGTGCCTGTCTTCCTCCTAACTCCAGGCTCCCCTGCACGCCGCAGACTCGCGGACACACACACACGTCCCTTTGTCCATGGGGCTTTAAAGAGGCGGAAAGGCCCTCAATGACTGCAGATGCGGGGTCACCCACAAAGATGCCCTCTGTAATACCTTCATCGTTTCTCTTTCGTTCTCACGTCCACCCGACACGTGGAAAAAAAGCCCAGTGGTTATAAGCATGGCAAAGTGCATCTCTTGCTCTCTCTCTCTCTCTCTCTCTGCAAAGTGAGGACACACGCACCGTGTGGGGGAATTACAAGCCACACACTTTTAAATACACACACTGAAGCACTATTTCACTCCCTCTCACTCTCTCTCTCACACACTCTCTCTCTCTCACACACACACACACACACACACACACACACATGCGCACGTGTGCACACACATGCACACAGTGACTATTCTACCTCTACAGTGCTTGATATTTATAATTCACGAGAACAGAGGAAAAAATAGTATTCATCTGAATACTGTGCATGGATCTTCTTTTGCAGATCTTTCACAATTCAAAATCAACGTAATCTCTGAGTGAATTCACATGGCGGCGGTGGTGGTGGTGGTGGTGCCTGCCTGGGTAAACTACACCGGCTACACCCTTTAAGTGCAAATCCATTTATCAATCTGCAGAGTGCATTTAGAGAGGCATTGAGCAAGGCACTGAACCACCTGCTCACCACTTACTCTGGCGAGTCGACTTTCTAATTATCCATGACCCATTTTCCTGAAAAACTAAAACGGACCCTCTGAACTGGATGATGATGATGAAGACAGGTTTCACCACCATATTATTTGCTTGCACCTGTCAGATCCAGTGAAGATCAATGCAGACATACATGCCGGGGCTACAGTAGGGGGTGGGTGGGTTGTGGTGGGTGCCTGCAGGGTGGGCTCTGGCTAAACAGAGATAGTTACACATAGAATACAGCTTAAAGTGTGTTTATGGTAGTGGCTTTCAAACAGTGGTCCGGGGACCGAGGGTTCCTCCAAGTGGTCCCCAGGCTAAATGATGTATAGTTGGTTAACCAGATGTAACTCTTTGAGAGCGTAAACATGAATCCAAATGGACCCTTGCGGGTCCATTTGATTTCATGTCCACACTCTCAAGAGCTTCATCATCTGAATTAGCCCCAAGCCTGCACAACTAGAGAGAGAGTGTAGAAGATTAATGGTCATTTTTGATATGTATGTCTGACTGTTTTTCCCCAAAAAACAGCCCGTAATTGTGGACAAAAGCAAAAGAAATCTTTAAGGGTTCTGTGCATGGGACTAAAATGTCATCAAATGGTGGTCTGTGGCTCAAATGCTGAATAAATAGTGGGCCCTGGTGTCAAAAAGGTTGAAAACCACTGCTATAACACAGCTGGCACGCTCAGAGCCGGCGCCTTACTACTAGGTGTGTAACTATGCACCAGCAGTGTGGCATCAATAGGCTGCTGCTGCAGGCAGGGATGAAAACAGGACCACACCACTATAGCGGTTCTGGGCTTGCACCCGCATAGTGACTGCTGCTCCGCAGTACAGCGGTGTCGCGCGACACCCATGGCGTGATGGAGCATAGCGCTCCTCTCATTATGAAAACAGACTAGACTGTAAGCACATGCAGCAACTAAATGTTACATTGGATACATTCCACCACAGGCGCGCTGTTTTTATGGGGGCTCCGGGGCCCGGGCCCCCATGAGAAATTAAGGCATCAGGGCTCGAGCTCCCCGGGCCCCCCGACACCCACCCCGACCGACCCCCACCCCACTGCGCTTGTTCACACATCGGGGCCATGGTTTCGGGGGTGGAGACTTGCCTATTGTATTGTGCAATGCATTGACGTCATAGGCAACAGGGCCATCAATGCTAATCAGTCTGTGTGTTTTATCATGCCAATAAAGCTCATTTGAATTGAACTGAACAGTCTTTTGTTTACCTGTAGGGTATAAATTTAAGCTAGGGCACAGTGTTGTGCTTACATTTTCTATTCAATTCAAATGTTTCTTACTTCATATGCTAGTTTATTTAGTTTTGTTTAGTTATTTAGCTTTTATTTAGTTTCAGTTAACGGATATATATATATATTTAAACTTAAAGACATAACACAAGTATACTGGTGTATTGCAGGGTTTTATAGTTAACTAAAACTAACGAAAATTAGTTAGTTAGTTTTAGTTAACTATAAAAACTTTAAATTTTAAACTTTAAAGTATAGTTAACTAAAACTAACGAAAACAACTCTCTATGTTAATTATGTGTTCTAACTAATTGCTTCAAAATTGAAAGCAAGTAGTTAGAACACATAATTAACATAGAGAGTTGTTGTTGGGGGGGGGGGGGGGGGGGGGGGGAGGCGGGGGGGGGGGGGGGGGGTCGCGGGGAGGCGGGGTTGATGGGTTTTTTTTTGGGCCCCCATGAGGACGGACGCAGGATGACGCCCCTGTTCCACCACCATTCCAAAGATCATAAAACTTGTATTTATTAATATAATAATTATTATTACACCTGACCATACAGATACTCTTCAAAGTCAAACCCTCATGCATTTCGGAATTAACTAAAAGAAAAGAAAAGAAAAAAAAGCCCAAGTTTTTCTTTTCTTCCCTAGTCTACAGTAGGATGCTATCCAATTGGGCCGCCATGCAATGCGCACATTTTTAAAGGGGAATTCCACCCATTTTCATTTTTAGGTCCTAATAGAAAATCATTAACATGATGAAACACAATTAACTGATGGCATCAAGTTGTATTTCACCATGTTAATGATTGTTTTTCCAGACCTCCATTTCTAGGAGACACAGAATGGGGGAAGCTTTTATTTGATCATGGCCCCACAACATCTCTAAGTCTAAGGTATATTAATGGCATAGGAAAATGTTGAAAATGGGTGGAATTTCCCTTTAATAACCTGTGCCTAATTGACAGAACCATACGTAATGTATAGCCTATAGTATCACTGAAACATGACTCATACGAGCGTCATGTTAAGCATGGCCAAGCCTATAGAAGTTGCTATAGATCTATCTATAGTAACTTATTTTCTGTCGCCTACTAGATCGTGAAATTAATTTTAAAAAACGTATCCTCTTGTCATCTTCAAATCTCTAGATCCAGATAATAAAGCCTGGTCCTCCAGTCTTGGACCATTCAGCACACAAAATGGGATGGGCACATTCTTTCACATATACTCTTCCATAGCCCGACAAATGCTATCTAAATGAAAAACAAAATGCACAAAAACATAGACCTAAAAAAGTCCATGAAATAGAGCTGGGCGACTAGCTGGGACAGGCGATATTCATGTCTGTCTACCCAAAAACTGCAGAATTTAACCCGTCACACGCCACCATGCACACATCACATGCACATGGATGGAAACATGCGTGTGTGAGAAATAATCTTCTCCAGTTCACTTACCTTCAATGGCATGATTTGACTTCTCTAGCGGAGACTTGATATGAGATCATAAGTCAGAACGAATCGTTGCCTTACAGTCCACTCTCTGTGTCTCTCTGAGTCCGAGCGTGTCTCCCTCTGCTCTGCTCTCTCCACCTCTCGCCTCCCCAACTGTAGAAAGGATGAAGATTGGGAAGATGCTGAGAATATGTCGGTCTCTGTTGCTGCTGCTCAGTATCGGAGTCACTCGAGTGATGTCGGTAAATATCGGCCTCACTCACACCCTGAGGTGCCTTTTCCTCCTCGGTGTGAATTAATTTAATTATAAAGAGAGCCCACAGCATGGTGACGTGACCCCGTTATAAAGGCATTGCAGACGTGTTGACAAAGCAGAAGACATGAGAAGGATTTTAATTTTCCACAGCACAGGATATCCTTGTTCCTTTGCAATCGCACTATGGATAGCATAGTTCAGTGGTTTTCAACCTTTTTGATGCCAGGGCCCATTACTTATTCAGAATTTGAGCTACGTACCACCATTGAGGACATTTTAGCCCCAAGTCCAGGCTGGATTTGGGAAACAAAGCTAGTCTTATGCATTCTCTTGTCGTGTAGACTTGATCTAATTCAGATGATTAATATTTTAATTTTAACTCGAGAGTGTAAAATGATTTTTTATGCTCTCAAAGAGTTACATCTGGTTAACCAACTTTCCATCATTTAGCCTGAGGACCACCTGGAACTCTCTCTGGGACCACTGGTTGAAAATCACTGGCATAGTTGGTATGGACATTATGCATGAACTCCCCTTTCTATAGGAAAGAACCGATCTAAAATATGCATTTTAATCCAGCATATCATTCTATCAAAAATAACTGGTATCTTATATCCACGTGGTAGCGGTGGCCTAGTGTATGGCTGTGAACAAACTCTTGGAGGGAAACACATGGAGGGAAAAAATAAGTTAGCAGGTGGTTTCAATGCCTTGCTCAATGGCACTTACAGGCACATCTTCACGCACATTGCAGAATAATGATCACTGCAACAGATAACGTATATAAATATTATATAGTAATATTAAAAAGCCTACAAACCAGAAGCTTGTATACAAAAGGTTTATTTTATTAAAGACAGCAGCGATAATATGATATAGATACTTTTTTTTGACACATGAAGCAGCATCGGTACAATCATGTCATCTGTTCATCAGTTTGAATATAAAGACATCCACCATCTGAAGAACGTTTGCAGAACATTCATAACTGTATGTAGAACTTCTGTTTTAAAGATACATTTCAAGTTGTTCTACTCTAAAGATTAAAAAAGACAAATAAAATAGTTCAGCCTTTAAATCAAATGCAGGTTACAGTTAATAACGGTCTGCTCCGATTTGGACGGGAATGTATAAGCATCCAAGGTTCAACTACGTCTTTAGTATTCTGCATTAAAAGTCACTGACAGTGAAGGCTACAGTAAGCTCAGCGGTGAGGTATCAGTATGCCAGCATCAGGAGTTTAAAATGGGGTCATATGTGGTTTAATTTGCCTGGACTGTGGAAGAGCAGTCCATGCACCTAGGTTCGAGTCTCAATCCAGACTACTTTTGCCACTATGTCTTACCCCATCTCTCTCCCCCTTTCCAGTCATAATACTGTAAAATCTATCAATAAAGGCAAATAAATGGTTAATTAGTTAGTTAATTAACACCTGCTTCACCCGTTATCAAGCGATAATTCCCACTAGGATGCTGCTTATTAAGCAGAGTTCCTCGACAAGGCATGTTGTCTGGGAGCCAACTGACACGATTGCATTGATAAAGACAAAATCCTTGATCAGCCGGTTGGCCGCCTTGTTTTCAGCCCTGTGTCAGTGTGGCAACGTGCTTGCGCTTATGTTTAGGATTAGGGCTAGAGGAGGCGACATTGTCCAAAACGACCGGAATAAAGTAGCTGAATGTGCGTTAAAACGGACTGCATCGCAACACACTCGCAATGCAGCCTGGGAGCGGGGCTGAGGACGCTTAAGTCAGACGGCTGGCAGAGAACATGCCTGGTCGAGGAACTCTGCTTAACACTCTGCTTAATAAGCAGCCTACTGGGAATACTTGATTTTCGGTAGAATCCGCTGTTTCTACTCTACACTGCTGTCCCTATGTCTTCTTCTTGGCCTTCCCTCTGCCTGCTGCTGCCTGGGGGTTGGAGTTGGCAGCGGAGACTGACAAGGTGTGGGTCTCCAAGTCCACCTTCTGCTGAAGGATCCCCGTCAGGATAAACTCGGCGGTGACGATGGGGATAGAAGCAGAGACGGCCGTGCGGCACAGTGCCCAGTCCGCCTCACACGAGATCACCACTGTGTGGTCCTGAGACAGATTGAGAGAAAGAAATGGTTATTTCAGGAGAAGACAGTTTAAATGACTGAACCCTATAACGCCCGAAGACTGGGAGCTTCAGGCTAGGACTTGTAGGTCATCTATTTTCAGCAAAGAGAAATATAGGAAATACATTAGACATTTTGCGATTGACATAAAAGCAGCAGAGAATAACAAGATGCTTATTAACTTATCTCAAAACATTCTCCCAGTCGAAGGGTACCTTGTGTTTAGTGGGCATCTTAGGTAGATATTTAGCTCCACTGCAGCAAATGATGTCTTTCATATGGACTGGCTCTGGCAGAACTGACTTTGTGACATGGATTTCATAACCCTGAGCGAGGGAGGGAGAGTTGTAGTTATAATCTGTTATCATAATCTTACAACATCAATACACATCCATGTGTCAATTATACATATGGCCACTAGCATAAAGCGATGTTTTAGAAAGACAGAAAGGACTCCAAAGAATACCTGCTTTGAGTTGACATGCTGCCACCATGGACAGGTCTTTCTGATAATTAACAAAATGTGGTAATTTTTACATCTAAAGTTAAAGTCTAACTTTAGAGTATTTACAGACTGTCTGTCTCTGTGTATCTGTGTTGACGCATCCCAATAACTAGCCACCATGATATGACACAGGAGGCTCCATAATGAGTGTGTAATGAAGACTCAACACACAGGCCACTTCCGATGGGGGGAAATGCCGGTAAAAGACAACCACTACATTACAGCATGAGCTCCACTGGCTTCCCCACAAGCCTCAGAAAGATGGGAAACAACAAGCTCAGCGATTATCCACCATTTACATTTTCAGGACACCCAGGTTTGAAATGCATTAGGCCACATTTGATAATGAAAATTATCACTGGGACCACAATCGATAACTGTTAATTGAGCTCCAAGAAGGCACAAATGGAACAGTAGGAACTGTAATATTTTGTTCCATTTGTTTACTGAGATTTACAGGCTCGTAAGGTCTGCATTAACATGGCAACTAAACCATGCACCATGTGAGTTGTAGTACTGTATTTTGGCTAGTTTGTAAAACGAGCTGACCACACAAAATAGGGGGAAAAATACTACAAAAGCATATTAGCTCAAAGCAAACAAGAGAAAGATGTGTCATCATCGCTGAGTCATCATCGAGGCCCAGATATAATAGACACACACGCAAGCACCCAAAAACGAATAAATGGGTTTCACACACGTGAGTTAGCCGATACCTGTAGGAGAGGCTGATTACTGGCCGTCTGTAGGGATTCCTGGAGACAGAAATTAAACTTCTTTTCTTGTTCTGTGTCCTTCACAATGAATCCATTAGGAGGAAGGAAACTCCCAGCTTTACCACACTGACAGAGAGAGTGATACGTTTTAGTAAATTAGTAGCAGAAAAGAAAGCCACATTACTTACACAATGTCAGAATTTGAACATGGTTAATTATATTTTTCACAATGTTGTGATCACATTATTAGTAAGGGTTATCTTAGAAAACAAAATGTGTATTGTTGCACTCTTTGCATCTTTTAGGAACAGGTTGATTGCCTACCATTGCAACAGCAGCTCTATGATGAATAATCAAATTGCAAGCATCCATAATGTGTGACTCCAATTTTTGATGGGGTGCTAGCTCCTCCTATATATTTCAATGATGTTTGTTTTAAAACGCCACTGAGAAATTAATGTTTTTGTTTTGAGGGCTAAAACAAATATCACCTGTTTAAACTAGTATTATGTTGTAATAAAATGTTGTGTATTTGATGTTGTAAGGTGATAAGAACACTCCTCACTTCACGTGATTTTTAAATGTAGGCAGGGTTTAAATGCAGGCAATCCAATCCAAGACCCAGTGACTTAAGTTTAAAGTATAATGCTGTGATTCTCTCTCTCTCTCTCTTTCTTAGACTTAGATGACTCATGCAGAGCCACAGCATGAAATATTCCTCTGTGTCCTTATGCAGAAGATTATCACCTGCTGGATTCTAGCTGCTGGGAAAAAAAGATTGCAGATGGTGCAGATTTTCTGTATGATCAGCACAGCGTTATTAATGCAAACAGAATAGTAATTACGTAGTGACCCATAGAGATTGATGCAAGTTGAGAATGGTATTGTTCTATTGTCATATTGTATTTACTAAAAGACAAAAACAAACATGCAGTTCATCACAGGATTGTATTTGTGCAGCCTTAAAGGGGATTAAAAAGGTTTAAACTGTCTGAGTTGCTCCAGTAACTTCATCCTTCTTCTCTGCACATATATATACTGTTGGTATGCATCACAGAGTGAATGAAAAGTTGGTACCCCACGGACCAGAATTAACAGTCAACATGACAACTAACCTTCTGTAGCCACTGGGTGTCCACAATGGGGATTCCCCTAGCGACGGCACACAGGAACTTGACCGTCCGCCGCACCTTGTCCGTAACCAGGTAGGTCATGTCCCACACGTCCCGGGCCAAGCTGCCTCCCAGGCGAGACAGAGCCTTCTCCCCTGTCTCATCCGACACGCATGTGAACAACACCTGGGAGGAAGAAAGGAATGTTTGTTCTCACTGAAATATTGTGAGGGTGTCCCCAGCGTATATACTGCATATAACACATAGTACATGCATAAACTTAAACCTTAAAGACTGTAGCTGCTTACAGTATTTATTTATGATGTATTATTATTGCGGTTATTGTAGCAGCCCATTTCTATTGGGTGTGGGGAAGGTAGGGGTCACAAGACATAGCCATTGCTTTTATGGAGCTCCCCAGCCAACAATTTTGAAAACTCCTATATACACACTGGTATATAATATAAGATCAGAATTCGTTTTGGAATATAAATCAAGATTATTAGTGGATTGAAAAAGAAAAAAGTACACATAAGCATGGACAGCAATCAGACACTGACCTTGTAGTCCTGTTTATCTATCCTTCCAGATAAGCGAGGAGTCTTAACCACAGGAGAGGAGTCTGTTGGAGGCCGTCGCTTCCTGGAGGCATTAGGCGTCTAACAGGGAAAGGCAAGTAATATTTATTTTAGATGTTTTGACTGTTTTTTTTATACTTGTGCACATACATTTAATAAATATGAGATGACAAAGATGAGGCAAAGGCAAAGGTCATTAGCCATAACAATAGAAACTTGGGTACTCAGTAAAACACTCAAAACACTCAAGTTATTCAAGTTACTGTTAACATAATTCATCCTGCATGCTTAGTTGATACAAATACTTTCTCGGGCTTCTGAAGAACACTTGCATTATGTTGCAATGAAAACATTTTAAAATATATAACTAAAATACTGTTAGGTGGAGGAGGTCAGAACGATACACTGATTTATGCAATCACCCATGATTACCTGTGATGACACACTGGCATCCTGGACCATGGAACTGCTAGACGAGGCTTCTCCATCCTCCTGCTCCTCTTCCTTTATCTTCTGAACTGCTGACGGCCGGCCTTTGCCTCTCTTCCTCGGAGTCTCCTCTTCCATTTTCTCACTCTCACCTTTGGACTCCCCGTCGACGGATGGCACTTGTTCGCTCTTCCTCCCCTGAGCTCTGCCCCCGCTGCCGGCTGGGCCAGGAGCAGATTCATCTTCCTTTGCTTCCATGTCCTCTACCTCCGCAGCTGCTGCCTCTGCTCTCCTCCCCCTCTGGACTTTCCCCTTCCCTTTGGACATTTTGGAACTTTCTCCTTGTTCTTCCTCTAGCTCCCTCTTTTTTCCTTTTCCTCTGCCAGGCTCTTTAGCTTCAGCTTCTTCTTGGATGTTAACAGCAGCTTCAACAGGCTTTGCCTGTCCCGCTTGACCTTCAACATTGCCATTAGGTTCTGGCAAATCTTCTGTGGCACTTTGATCCACCTGAGTTGTTCGGTCCTCTGAGGCTGCAGCTGAGAGCTCAGCATCACTGGCCTTAGCTCGCTTTCGCCCTCTGGTGGTACCAGGCTGCTGGGAATCTGCCTTCTCCTCAGTGGATGGAGGAGGATCGTTACAAACAGCCGCAACCTTCTGACTCTTCCTGCCCCTGGCTGAGGTTTTAGGAGCTGAGGCCTCGTCGTTCTGACTACCCCCAACCTCAGCCGTCTCAGGCTTTGGAACGGTCCTCCTTCCTCTTCCTCGACCTCTGCCCAGCGAACTTGCCCCTGGCGTGGGATCGTCGTTGCTCCTGCTCTCATCTGGCCGCTCGCTCTTGGCGGACTCTCCGGTCATTGTTGATCGCCTTCCACTGGATCTGTTTCCAGCAGGCGTCCGACTGGTTCTTGTGGTCCCTTGGCCCGGACCCTGGCTGCTGATGCTGGAAAATGATGTCTCAGAGCTGACGGAGTTGGAGGAGTTGGAGCGAGATCTGGTTCTGCGGAACGGGCCATCATCTATGCTGTTCTCTGCAGACACGGCAACGGTGGTTGTTCTGCTTTCCCTTCGCCCTCTTGTGGTACCAGGCTGCTGGGAATCTGCCTTCTCCTCGGGGCCTGGAGAAGGATCATTAGACGCAGCCTCAACTTTCTGAATCTTCCTGCCCCTGGCTGAGGTTTTAGGAGCCGAGGCCTGGTCATTCTGACTACCTTCGACCGCAGTTGTCTCCGGCTTTGTAGCTGTCCTCCTGCCTCTCCCTCGACCTCTGCCTCTGCCCCGTGAACTTGCACCTGGCGTGGGAGCATCGTCGTTCCTCGCTCTCATCTGCCTCGTCGTTCACAGCAGAGGACTCTCTGGTCACCAGCTTCTTTTGTTCCTCCCTCTCTTTTCTTTCCTTTTCCAATCTCTCATTCTCCTCTCTTTCCAATCTCTCTTTCTCTCGCTCTCGTTTCTCCTTCTCCTCTCTTTCTGCCTTTTCTCTCACCAGTCTTTCTTCCTCTTCTCTTTTTTCTCTCTCAAGTTGCTCTTTCTCCTGCTGTAGTCGTTCCTTTTCTTCTCGTTCCTTTCTCACCCGCTCCAGATTCTCTTGTTCTTCCCTGTCTTTTCTTTCCCGTTCCTCTTTTTCCCTTTGTATCTTTTCTTTTCTTTCTTCTTCCTCACGCTCTTGTCTTTCCCTTTCTATTCTCTCTTTCTCCTCTCTTTCCTTTTGTATTTTCTCGTTTCTTTCTTTTTCCTCCTGCTCTTTCCTTTCCCTTTCTATTCTCGCTTTCTCCTCCCTTTCCAGTCTCTCCTTCTCTTCTCTTTCCGCTTGCTCCCGTTTCTCCCTCTCCTCTCTTTGTGCCGTTTCTCTTGCTAGTTTCTCTTCCTCCTCTCTCCTTTCCCTGTCAAGTTTTTCTCTCTCTGCCTGTTCCCTTTTTTCTGTCTCCTGTCTTGTTCTTTCTTCTTCTTTTTCCCTTTTTTCCGCCTCTTTTCTCTCTCTGGCATCTTGTTCCTTTTGCTGTGTGCTTTGCTTGGAGGATTTCCTGCCTCTACCACGTGTCACTACTTCAACCTTTGCCTCTTCCTCACTCTCTCCGTCGCCTCCCTCTGCCTCCTCTTCTGGGACTGCCACCCTCCCTCTCCTCCCTCTGCTGGCGGTCTGACTCTTACCTCTCGTCTGTCTCGTTGGACGCCCTGAGGGCTCCTCCTGCTCCTCTGTGGCCACTCCTCTGGCCGATCTCCCTCGTCTCCCTATGTTGCTGGGCCCGGCCTTAAACTCAGGCTGTGACTCCTGTGACTCAATGAGTCTCTGAGCTTTGGCTCTTCGCTTGCGCGTGGCTGGAAGCGGCTCTTCTTCGTCGCTTTCCTCAGTTTCGCTTGTAGGCGTCATGGGCTGGGTTTCAGCTGTGGAGAGCAGAGAAACGGCAGGAAGGGGGGACTCCTGTGATTCAACAAGTCTTTTAGCCTTGCCAGTTCTTTTGCGTGTGGCTGGAAGCGGCTCTTCTTTGTCGCTTTCCTCTGTTTCACTTGTAGGCGACATGGGCTGTGTTTCAGCAGTGGAGAGCAGAGAAACAGTTGTGGGCGCTGACACCTGTGAATCATCTAGTTTTTTAGCCTTGCCAGTTCTTTTGCAGGGTACTGAAAGTGGCTCCTCTTCAGCGCTTTCCTCAGTTTCACTCATAGGCCCCATGGGCAGAGTTTCAGCGGTGTAGAGCGCTGAAGCAGCAGCACGCGGAGACCCTTGTGATTCAACACATCTTTTAGCCTTGCCAGTCGGGATTGGAAGTGGCTCCTCTTCATCACTTTCCTCACTCATAGGCCCCATGGGCAGAGTTTCAGCAGTGTAGAGCGCTGAAACAGCAGCGCGCGGAGACCCCTGTGAATCAACACGTCTTTTAGCCTTGCCAGTTGGGACTGGAAGTGGCTCCTCTTCTGCACTTTCCTCAGTTTCACTTGTAGGCGACATGGGCTGAGTTTCAGCGGTGGAGAGCAGTGAAACAGCAGCACGTGGTGAATCCTGCGATTCAACGAGTCTCTGAGACTTGGCTGTTCTTTTACGGAAGGGCGGAGACAAGTTAGGATTGTTGCGTTTCTCAGCTTCAGAAGTAGCCGTCCCAGGCTGAGTTTGAGGAGAATGTCTGACGCCATCGGCAGACATCAACTGGGTTTCAGCCGAGGCGATAGCAGATGTTGGCGACGATACCAATGGCTGCGTTTCAGCCATGGCGAGATGAGCACTGGCTGCACAGTCTCCTTCGTCATCCTCCATACCACTGTCAGACTCTGAGATATAAGCCTGTGTTGCCTGCTCATCCATCTGCTGGGTGGGCTCCTTCTCTTCACCGCTATAGACCTGTGTTGCCTCCATGGCTAAATCGTGCTCTGTGGATGTTCCATCTGCAGAAGGGACCGGTACGTAGGCTTGGGTAGCTTCCAGATGCACATCCCCGACCCCAGAGATAAAGTTTTGGGTGCTCTCCAGGGCTAGGCATTGGGCTTGGGGAGATGGAGTTTTTTTCACCCCCCGCTGAAAAGAGTCTCCTGCGGTGCTGGCCTGTTCCTGGTCCATAGTCTCAGATAAAGGTTCCAGGACAAAAGATTGGGTCTCGTCTAGGGCGGGGTCCCCTTTACGACTGGCCTGGCGGCCTGGGGACTCCAGTATGAAGGACTGGGTCTCATCCACAACACGGTCATCATCCTCCTGGCTATCTGACCCCGAGCAGGATGGTAATATAGGTCTTGTACTGGACGGAAAAGGGCCTTGGAAAGACAGAAAAGACAAAATGACACATTATCACAGTTAGGCCATGGCTTGCTTGTGTTTATTACTTGCTTGTGCAAGGAATAAACCCATCGCTCTGCTCACGCAAGTAATAGCAAAATACTACTGTAGCCTAAATAATATATGCAAAAGCTATTATGGGTCATTATTTCGACCAGTTAAAACAATTTTTTAACAAACAAAGTCTTGCAATGCAATGACTCCTCGTTTTGTCACATAGCAGCACATCATATTTACCATTTGTCAGTCTAGTCTATTGCCTTTCAATGATATAAAAGTTGTGTGATTTTCTTTCTGTGGTTACTCACGTTTGAATGGATCTGAGTCTCCATCTGCGAATGCTTGAGTCTCCATTTCTTCGAATGCTCCCTCTGCCACCATAACAAAAGATATTTATTTAGGGATAGTGATGAGATTTTTCAATATATTGTGGTGATGTGATGTTGTAAGGGGTGCAAGACTGCAGCTCAACTATATTTGGGTGATTTGTAAAACCCTCCAGTCCCCCCGGTAACACGATGTGCACATGCACACAACTCTACAGTGGGAGGGAAGTGCAACAGCACTTACACCAACGCCTTGGTGATTGCAGGAAGGCCCCTCTATCATCCTATTTGGATGAAGGCTGTCTCCCAAAGCCCAAACTGAAACTAGGGTTTGATTTTTGACCCCAGGGGCTCTCTGGGGACAGGGAGGAACTCCTTACATGGTCAGCACACTATATACAGTAGTGGGGAGGAGGGTGTAGAAAATAATAATATTTCAATTAAATGCAATCACTGAATATACCTTTAAGAGTAACATAACACCGCCCAAAACATTTAGTGTGTGTGCACAGCACACAAAAACTAAGTTTGGGTACAAACTAGGAAGAAGATTAGCCAGCGTCATATGTAAAGTAAACTATTAAACACAATTCATTGAACAGTCATTCAAAACACAATAAGTGTGAATTACCTTTTGGAGTGGAGAACCTCTGCAGTTGAGGTATAGCACCTGAGAACTGGCCTTCACCTGCCTGCTCACTGCCTCTCTCCCCATCCTCCTCATTGTCAGTAGCACTGTCCTGGTCAGCTACGGTGGTTGATGAAGAGTCTGTGGTAACTTTGGTCAATGATGACGGCGTGGCACATGCTTCCTTGGCAACAACTGGTGGGAGCAGAGGTGCATCATCCTCCAGATCCGTATCGCTATCCGATAAGATCTCCAGTTCAGCACCTGCATCAACAACAGGCCTCGTGAGTTGGCCGGAAACAACAGGGACGATGCTTTCATCATCCGTGTCACTGCCTGAACGCAGGTTGCTAGGAGGAACGGCAGACATGGATTCAACTCCACCAGGCTTTGAAAGGACTGTCGTGGTTGCCTCTAGTTTAGAGCTAGCGTTCTTTGGCCCACTGTCAACAACACCTTGCACCTCCTCCTCTACATCTGTGTCACTGTCCAGATGGAAATCCACCGGCTGTGCTGAAGGGGCAGAAGTAGTGGTGGTGGTCTGAGATGCGGGTGAGGTTTTGGTGGCAGTCTCCGGCACAATTTCATCATCAGTGTCACTGTCCTCTGCAGGGAGGCCTGTGGGCTGATTGGAAGCGTGGACTGATACGGCACCTGCGTCTACAACCACACGACTCTCGTCTTCCTCGTCGACATCCGTGTCACTGTCCATGTAAAACTGTGACACCTTCGACGGAGGGGCGGCTGCTGGTGTATGGGAGGCCGGGAGACCCGCCTTGCCCTCTGACATATCCACCTCGTCCTCTTCCTCAGTATCACTGTCCAGGTTAAAAGCAGGTTTGGCGACTGCGTGGGATGCCAGGGTAGACACAGGTGATTCATCTTCCTCTGGCAGGCTGAAATCACTTGACTTTTCCCCAAGCACAAACTGTCCACTCCGCTCAGGCTCCCTCCCACCCGGTAATGATCCATTCCCTCCTTCCCGCTCCTCTTCACTGTCATCCACGATCACCTGTGAGTTTTTTCTCTGCAGCTGCTGTCGCCCTGCGTCCACATCACTCTCGTCGCTGAAGCTGACATGCTTCTTAGGTCTATTTTGAATGGAGGACGGTGTGATGGGACTGCAAAGTGAAGAAACAAGTTGTCAAGTTATGAGTAAAAAAGTACAGTGTTCATTAGATACTGTAGACTTGTGTAATAAGTCTATAAAGCATCGAAGACAAGACAATCTGACAAAATGTTCACCCATTCTGAATTCTCATAGACATCACATTCATTGAAAGAACTGTGATCCAAAAATAAACAAATAAAGCCACCAGTTTCACTCATGGATTTGAAGAATCAACTGCGATAATGTTACAGCCACCGAATTAGTTACATTTTTGCCAAAAAACAAGAGATATTGTGTTTATGTTTGGACCACAGTACTTATATGAGACAATTCTATTATGACTCCATGTTATTCTCCATGGATAAATCACTTCAGGGGATGAGGGAGAGATGTCAGGACTTTGGTGCTCTATATGCACAGGTAGCAAGACTTGTAATTGATTTTCCTTATTAATCACAACACCTACAGTCTTATCTTTTAATTACCACAACAAAGCATCACCATGTCAGATTGATTAAATATTTCAGATTGGCAGCTAAAAGTTACCGACTTCCAGCTGAAGTCAACTTTGATAAGCATTAACTAGAGAGTGTACAATTTAAAATTTAGGGCATTGCCATTTAGCAGACACTCTTAATCCAGAGCGATTTACAGTAAGCATTAACAAAAGAAAAACTATGGCAATATCACATATACAGTTTGGCTCCTATAAATTATTTAGGACAAGGCCCACAATAACTACTTTTATTATTATCATTGTTAATATTATTATTTTACAACATCAAATACACTCTTTATTCTACCTTTGTATTGAATTTACCTTTCTGGGATGAAATTGCTTCTAGGACTGGCCATGGAGTCAGATTCAGACACTGAGAGAAAAATAGGAGAAAACCATGAAGACATTTAGTAGACACAATGTTCCACTAAGTGATATGTAGATGCCACACTCACATTTTAAGAGGAGGCATAAGTCCTGTTAAATAAATAATCTCACATCCAATCATACTAACATTATCTCAGGATGATCATAGAGGGGAAAAAAGAAACAATTACTGTAACTAGATTAAGAACAAGTTGCATGAAAAGCAAACAAACACAAAACAGAAATCTCAACGCCTTACGTTCTGAGAGAAACGGTATTCTACACACAGTTCACCTACCAACAGTTTTTCCACGCCAGCTCGGTCTCCTCTCTTGCTCTCCATCCGAGTCAGATTCTGGGACTAGGGTTTCTTGTAGCTGTGTTCGACTTTTGTCAGAGCACAAGGCCTTGGTCCTGGCAGGACTGTCTTCTTCTGAGAACAACAACAACCTATCTAATACCTTTTTGTTTCTATTTTCGTCAGATTTCTCAATGCCGTTGCTCGTGCCGGCCCCGGAGTCTTGTTCCCTGTTGGTGTCTAGAGGTTGAGGTTGTATGTCAGAAGAACTATGAGCCCTACTTGAGCTGCCACTGTCCACTGGAATTCTCTCTGCCTGACCGTGTGTTTCAGCCACGGGCAAGCTGACATACTGGCATGGGATGTCTGCCACCACTAAACTGTCCCCTTCGCTCAGGGCATAGCGAACGTGAGGCGTCAGTTTGCGGCGGCCTTTGCGGGTCCCGTTCATGCTCCCCATGTCCCACACCAACACTTCTGTGGCGCCTTCACTGGAGCGACTCTTGCCACGGTAGACGGTGAGAGAGATGGTGGTGTGTTGTTTGGATACGGAGCGGGCGGGGAAGGGCACGCTGCAGGCGTTGGGGTCACGGCCAAGTATGTTTTCTCCCAAATAGAGGGGAAACTCTAAGTGAGAGAAGAAAAACAATTGCCAGATTATCAGGCAAAGAGATTAGCCAGATGTAGGTGAACACTAGCAATGCATCGCATGATGCTCGTACTTCACAAGCGTCATGCATTGCCTTAATCCAGTTTTACGGGATTATTACAATTACCTTAAGAATGTGTACATAAACACTTTCAGCGCCTGAAATTAGGATTGCAGCATGCCGCGTTGTTTAATTAAAAGCATTAAAAGCAAAAGGTTGAAAGCATTTTTATCTGATCTTTTCTTCCGCCATTGGCTTTCAAGTGTACTATGTGCCCCTATCGGTGGGGAGGAGTGTAGCACTCTGAACATTGGGTTGGTTCCATATATTCACGCTGACCGCACTGTCGGGATGTGCTTCCGGTGTGCATCTGCGTCTTTACCAAACTTACCCCAACCCAGAAAAGTAGCCCGAATAGCTTGGATAAAAATGGCTTTTATTAAACAACACAGCACGCTGCAATCCTAATTTCACCGCAAGTGTCTAACACCCATAGCAACATGTGTGAGTACATGTGTGAGGGTGGCAGTGGCCCAGGGGTATAATCACCGTATGGCTAGCCTCGACACCCAGGTTTTCATTTTCGTCGGTGTTGTGCAAAAATGGAAAGTCTGGACTAATTTGTTACCCACAGGGGGGAGTCAACCTTTCGGGGTGTGCATCTCTCCAAATAATATGATATCGCACAGGAGTGGAGGGCTGGGGGAGGGGCCAGGGATGACGACACGTTAGTGAGATCAAATCAGATCAGCTCATCTGCCGTGGAAATCTCACGGCACCCGCCCCCCCTGGGCCAAAATCATTTCAGGTTAGGCCAGGCTACCGGATGGCAACCACGACGTTGCCCGTTCGAGCCCAGGCTCCCCGAAAGTTAGTGTCGAAATGTCCTTGAGCAAGGCACTGACTCTCTAATTGCTCCTGATGTGCTATTAGGTACCTTGCATGGTTTCCACTGCCATTGTGTATGAATGAGTGAATGTGATGCACAATCTATGTAAAGCGCTTTGAATAAAGGCGCTATATAAATGCACCATTTATTTATATTTGAAATCGGAATGTTTATTGTACACGTTTTGAATGTAAATGTAGCGACCCGCATAGAACTCTATTAAAGGAGAATTCCACACCAAAACACATTGGGCATCAATCTACCTTGATTCCTGTGACATGATACATAATGTCCTTTTTTTGTCACAGATGCCCCATTTTCTACATTTCACCCTTGAGGTCCCCGTCCCCACGACGATGTTGGGAATAGTTAACATGGCCGCAGGTTGTCTTTATTCTACTGCGGGTATTTCTGTAACTCCAAACTTTTTTTCCCCACACATTATATTTTAATAGTATACTGATAAACATGCTTGAATTTTACGTCACTCTGGGGCAGACTTTACATGTAATCCTAGAGGTAATCTATTCCACCTTTTCCCCTCCCCTCCCCTCTCCAATCACTCCGGTAGAAACTCTGTGTCCCACGGGTGCCACCTGATTTTTTAAAACTCATATAGTGGTCCAATTATCTTGTAATGTGTGGTTTGATGTGATGTGTGAAAAAAAAATAAGTTTGGAGTTATAGAGTTATTTGGAGTTGGAGAAATACCCGCAGTAGAATAAAGACATGTTAACTGTTCCCAACGTTGTCGTGGGGATGGGGACCTCAAGGGTGAAATATAGAAAATGGGGCATCTGTGGCAAAAGTCAAGGGTATTATGTATCATGTCACAGGAATCAAGGTAGATTGATGCCCAATGTGTTTTGGTGTGGAATTCTCCTTTAAGTCACTGCACAACTGTCATGATAATGACATGTTTCATGTTTCAGGGCTAGGTGAACATCAACAACAAAACGTCTAATTACATTTCTACTCACCAGTCTCAGGTATGTGTTCATTCTGTAACACTCGCAGTTTGGCCAAGGGTTTCCCCCTCTCGTTTTCCCTGTCCTCTTCTTCATCATCATCTTCATCTGACTCCAATACATAGTCATCAATCATCTGAGTTGCATCCATTCTTCACACAGGACAAGAAGAGTCACAAAACAGCAATGTTGTGGTAAATTAAAATAAACCACTAAGTGATTGTTGTCCTTGAAATATATAATAACTGGCCTGGCCGCTGGGAAAACAAATAGCTATAGCAGTAAGTAATCCCAGAAAAACGTGGCTCTATTTTGAAGGGGGATGGGCTTGTCAGGGAGCAAAATACAACGCATTTAATAGTGCATGCACAGCATAACATGCATCGTTATGTGCTCTTTCCGCAACATATAGCAAACATTGTATTAAGAGCTTACTGGTGCTAGATTATGACGTTTTTGTTTACTTTTTTTTTTTTTGCACGGTCTTACCTTGCAAAATAGAAGAGTTGGAGACAGAGGAGTCGATTGATGGTGGCGCTTCCTGGAGGAGTTACACTTCCGGTTAAAACTCACCCCGCCCACACGAGACGATTTCACACATGATTGGTCAACGTAAACGCCAGTCAACTCCAGAGGTGTAGTCATTGGATAGAAGTAACGCCACTCCAAACGTAAATGTGCGTGATTGGACGAAATAGTAACACTAGATTGTTGTCATTTTCGCGCGATCATAAAGGGGTGTGTGTGTGTGTTTATGGAAACATGATTTTGTTTTGTTTAGTTAGTCAGAAGAATTACTAGAAACAGTCAGCCTTCATCAGTTTGGGTCCCAAACTTGTTCATGGGGTTATAGGCTATCAAGGACCCCCGCATTGAGACTGATTAGCCCACTGACCAGGGTAAGGGACCCCCATGAGAGAGTTGAGTAAAGATAGAACGAGATCCATAAGTTAAGTGACCCCCCCCCCCCCCCCCCCCCGTTTAATTTCAAGAACCCCCAGTTTGACACTAAGTTATATCTAAAATTATATTATAAAATCATTGCCGATTTAACTCTGTGAGGGTGTAGCCCACAAATGGAATCAAATAGACCCAGTCTCTGAGTTAAACTTAACCCATAAAGATCCATTTGGTTCCCTTCAGCTGCTTATCTGTAGCTGGGTCGCGGGGGGCACTTGCTCCACCAGAGAGCTTGATTCAGGACCACAGCGGAAACAAGCCCTCAGCATTCATCCTTGTACCAGGATTTGTGTGATCATAATACTGCACCTTTCTGCGAACTGTTAAAGGGGAATTACACCCATTTCCAAAAATTTCCTGAGAGGATACAAATGTGAACCAAATGGACCCTTGCGGGTCCATTTGGTTCCATTTGTACTCTCTCAGGAAAAAGGGGTCTGAAAGAAAAATCATTAACCTGGTGAAATACACCTTGATGATGTCATCAGATGTATTTCACCATGATTTTTTTCAGACCTCCATTTTTAGGAAATACAGAATTGGGGGAACTTTTTATCATGTCCACTCAACATCTCTAAGGTATATTAATGACATATTAAAATGTTGAAAATGGGTGGAGTTCCCCTTTAATAAACTAATCAATTAACCAATCAATCAAATAATGTTATGCAAACTTCAAGGAATCCTCTGACATTTAATTTCAAATTTAAATTGGGATCAGGGATGGATGACATAGGCTAGAATTACCAGTGCCATCTAGCGGCGGTTCTAAGTTCTGTCTAAATTGCTCTGGTCTGAACGCAGTAAAAAAAAAAAAACATTATACATTATAACATTAAACATTATAACCCTGTATTCCCTTCTGAACCCTTCTTCTGATAAAGGACTGGCCTCCTTTTACAGACCGAGTAGCCTAGTACAGGAATATTTTTTCCCAGACCATAAAGAGTGATTTGTTTCATTAACAGCTGGGGGAATTACAGTAGAATTCAAACGCAAATTACAACAAAACTGATAACTGTGAGTGGAAAGCACGAGTTAAGCATTAGGCCTACATGTGGTCTACATTTCATCAAGACATTATAGACGCACACATATCCGCTTTTGTGAATCCAGAAGCAGCACATCATAGTGGAGCTAAAAGGGAAAAAGAAAAATATATGGAGTGGAAGGGGTTGTGATATTCATCATATGCCACACCTTCCGTTTAACAAATCAAAAAACGAGAATATCAGTCGAATTAAACTGTCCTATTTAAACCTGAGAGACAAAAATACACTGACTGCAGCAGCAAAACCTGTTCCATTTGTTTATTCGGTTTGCATTCACAAGATGAAAAATGAAATGTTTTTATTTTTTGGTGAGACCAAGACATAGATTGACAAAAGCTTTGCAGTGCTTTGCATTCTGTTTTAGTAAATCCCCTCATTGACATTTTGACCAAATGAAAAACACAACAGGCATCATTTTTTATATTTAACACTCAAAACAAAGTTTCAAAGTGCATTACATGAAACTGAAATGAACACAATAAGAGGACCTGCTTTACCTACCAGGGAAATAAGCATGTCTGAGTTGTTTCTATTTCCCTACACTGTCCTGCCTCACGGCATCACCACCCTCCTCCTCTTTGCAGGCATTCTGGCCGATCTTCAGACTGGCAGCATGCTCGGCTCTCTTCTTCACCTTGTACAGATAGAACACCAGGCACACCGGCAGCAGGAAGGCCAGCACACCCAGCAGGACAATGATGGCCACATAGACTGCTGGAAGTTTGTAGGCTGGGTGTAGGGCATGGAGGGAGAGAATGGTGGAAGTCCGGATAAAGAGATAGAGAGCGACACAGATATGGGCCAGGTGGTTACATAGAAGAAGAAGAGAGAGGATGGCCAGACAGCGACAAGAGAATGACGGAGGTAGGGTGTGGTGGACAAGGTAGGAGAGAGAAGAGGGCACACAAGGGGAAGGGATGAGAACAAGTGGGAGTGGGAGAGTAAATTACTCAACTGACTGGTTGAATAATTTGCACGAAAATTCAGACAATGAATGCAGCAAATGAAGGGAAGGAATGACAACCCTTTCCTCTGTAGTGCCATTCTGTGGTACTGGAATTGTTGAAGCATTATGATCCAATCTCGAAACCCATTGACAAAACAAACCAACAACAGTAGCCTTTTTTTCCTTTGATTTTGACATGAGTCAACAGTCTTTCTCGAGAGACTACTTCTGACCATAAAAATTACTTACAATCTACTTTTTGCACTACCCCTTTGATGTCAAGGACAATAAACACAGTGTGAGTCTGTGAGATATTTTCACATACAGTATTAACCAATAATCACTAGCAAGGACAACACCGATCACCCTGCGATCAACAGATTTATTGAAAAAGGAAAACCATAATCAACAAATCAATGAATGTGATTATTGCTAAAATGCTCCCATTTGTCAAATGACATGATTAAACCTTTCAGGGCCCTACTGAAACAGAGAGACAGCAAGATCGACTATAGACCAGGGGCTCCATTTTCGTTACACGCTAAACCCCTTATCCTTTTTTTTTTGCTATTTTGATAAACCTTTTGGAATAGTTTAACATCTATTGACACATTGTGAGCTTGTAGACTGGCCATTTTAACTATTGAAAAAGGGCAAAGAAGTTAAGGGATAAGAGGTTTAGCGGTGACAAAAATCTAGGCCCAGGTCTCTAACCTGGTTGGCGATCTGTTTCTTACTGGTAACAACTATGTTACTGGTCGTGGTTGCGGCTATACTTAGGTTCATGTAGTTGCGACTACACAATAACCGGCTATAGGTGCGACTAGTTTATAGGTTGGGAACTAACCCTATCTCTATCGCAAGCACGGAACAGTGTCAATACTAAGCCAATCTATAAAGCCTAAGCCTAAACATACTCATGAGCTTGTTGTACAAAGGCAAGACTGGGCTACCTGGACATAAATGAACCCTATAACATGCCCAAAATAGTGATTGGTTAAATTATAGATTATTTATCTACTGTAAGCCTATGCTTCACAGAGCCTATGCTTCACCCCCCCTCCCTTCCTTACGTTCTACTTTCAAGTAAACGTTGGCGACGACAAATTCACTCATGTCAGTGATCTTGAAGTCTCCTGCATCAGAACTGGTGACCTGCTCCAGAATGACCTCAGAACCCTCCAAAGATAGACGGCCTTCAAAACCCAGCGAAGCCAGAGCCTGGGGGGAAGAGATGATAAAAACACAACATTTTGAGTAACAAAAAAAAAGATACTAGCATTGAAGGCAGATTCAATGTGTCGTTCAATTCTTGAATCATGTAACATGTCCACCTGTAACGGACACGAGGAACAGAATGAAAGAAACTGCTTTTATTTTTGAAGGGCTATACAGGCAGCAGCAGGCTCACCAGAAGTGTTCACTCACAATGGCTGCACTCACACATAATGACATAAATACAGCCCAGTGTCAGTCAGCTGCTAATGTTTGCTCCTCAACATGCAGCCAAATTGATAACATTGATTGATTGATAACATAACAAATTGAGATTGATAATAACATGCAATAAACTAAAGGAATAATTACACTGGTGAGTTCTCCCTTGTCCAGCAGGATGTGAGGCTTGGGGTCAGCTGCAGGAATGTACTGGATAAGGGCCGTTGAGCTGTTAATTATGGTGTTGAAGTTCATTGTGCCTCCAATAGGAACATTGAGGAAGATATCATGTTCTGAAAAAAATGAGGAGTGTGTTTAACTGATGGATGTCTACTTGTTGATTCACTGTGAGTATCGGTCAAATGTCCTAAATTGTTTATTAAACATCACACCAAGGTATGATCTACAGTATGTGGCGCTGTGTGTACTATGTATGGGAGAAATGGCATCCCCTGGTGGTACGTTAATATATGGACAGGGACAACACCAGGGCTTGGAGTGGCTGCACCACTCAAAAACCTGTAAGCCTGCCTAGCGTCATTTGGGCCGCGCGGGCCATGGCCCCAAATTAATTTGCTGGCCCAGGCTAGGATTGGGCTAGCCAAAGGGGGAAAAATCGCCCTTGCATGATAACTGAGACACTGTACATACATCTACTGATGCCTAGTCTGGACACATCGTCAGTGATGTGGGGATTTGGGAAACTATACATTACAGGAAGGATGTTTCCAAGGTGTTAGACTGCTTGACACCCCTCTATTTATTAATTCAGCCTTTTGTTATCAAAGGGGTCAAAACCTGTTTAACTGGGCCTGGAGACTGGAGGTGTCATGGATGGTCCCCAAAACAACAGAATGTGCTAATGGCCCATCACTATTTCCACTAAAACCTGTGTTACTTGCCTGGAGAGGCTGGTGGACAAAAGATGCCCCCAAAACAAGAGAATTTCACTTATAGTAATTCTACTACGACTGTATTTTATTATGTATGTATGTATACTGGCCCAGTCTGATGTCCGACCCACACTTTTTGACCACTCACCTTTCACGTTGAGGCAGACCTGCCTGCTGATGGCTCCTGTGAAATCCCTAACGCTGTAGCTGCCCTCATCTGCTCCGGTGACAGCAATGAGCCCCGTGAAACGGTGGTTGTTAATAATACGATCCATATACTCCCAATTGCGTATACCACTCATGGTCAGCAGTACCAGAGCCTGCCTGGAAAGACACATTAAAATATGGTAAGTTATTGGTCATGGTATGGTCAGATAGGTTAGCTTGTCAACTTCCTTTGTTGAAAGAATAGTTGGCACATTTGGTTTGGTCACTATCTGGTTTTAGTTTGGTTTACATTGATTTCTAGACATCTCAAAGATTACTTTTGCTCTGGGGGTAATACATTTACATTTTTTACTAAGTTCATTTTGTTTTGTTTTTTATCTAAGTTAATTTCGTCTTCTTTTGGGCTGATCGGGTACCAAATGCCATAATATTGGTGAATTCCAAATACATACTTCTTTCGTTTGGCCTCCATGTCCCTGGATTTGAATTCCAGCGTGATGGGAGTGAACACCCCCTGAAGTTGGATGTGGAAATTGTCTCCATACTTCACAATCTGTTCGATAGAGCACTCTGGAAAGAAAGAAGAACAGGGTGATCAAAGCAGGAAGAACGTGACGGTCGTTAAGAGAGAACGAGTGAGAGTGAGAGACATTTGAGCACAGAGGATAAAGGGGCAGTGATGAAGTAGCTTTATGATGCTCACGCCAGCTAGAACAAGGAGGTTAGGAAACCAAATTGGCAAAGGCATGTGGCGTGTGGATCGAGCTTCTACAGCGTAGTTACTTTATAATTCCTCAATCACTCAGACCTTGGACTTGTCTTAAATGATGACAGACGATGGTAACCGCAAGGTTGCCAATGATGTGCTGGTATGTGCCTTTCCAGCACCTACCATGGACAATCCATGTACAGTATATAAAGGTGCTATATAGGTGCACCATTTGCTATTTAGACCACCTACTAAATTCCTAGATTTTAAATTTTATATTAATCATTGCATGTGGGTGATGTCACAAGCTCTACTCAAACCCCACCCTATCCCTGTTAAGGCCACCCTAATGCACCACCATTGGAATCATATATCCATTCAATATTATTCCATAAATCCCCTTAACACATATTATGTCACTAAATGTCAACCACCCACTTCATTGATTTCAGTTTTAGTATGTAATATGTAATCTGGGACTGGGAAATAAACTGTCGTTCGCAATGAGAGCATCCAGTGAAAATGAAGTGTTTATTCTGCTCAACCTTGATACTGTTTATCAATGTTAAATTAGCATTGATAAATGTTGATTTATCGCTCATTTTCAAAACAGAGATCAACAAACCTAATTTGTGGCGATGATGAGATGATGATGTCATTCATGTGATCAAATTGGCACCTTTCCTTTTATTTGTTTGGTTACAATATATTCTGAAAAGTCAAATGTGTGCATCAATGTGCTTGTGAAATTACCACGAGATGTGCCAGCATGGACAGCTGGACAGATTTTGGCATTTTTGTTTTCATCCCCAGCTGCTCCAAGTCCGACATTCTTTGATATATCCCTAGGAACACCTAATTTATTTTTTGTGACACCATCACTGGACACGGGTATATTTTTCCCAATGAAAAATATTTAATAAAAAAATATTTCTCATCGCAATATATATTATGGAAGTACAACAATACACAACAACTTTGGGTAGGCCTACTCTTCTTTAATATTTAATTATGACTTTCACAATCTAGGGGGAGTCAAAATCGGGAAATTATCTGCAAATTATTTTTTAAAATATTCCTAAAAAAAGTGCAATTAAGTTGGGAACTTCTCATTTGGCCAAAGCATTCCTATAGACCTGTGAGATTGCTCCAGTGATGAAAAATCCATTGTGTGTGAATGGGATTTTTTTCCTATCACACTATCACTGAATGCAAACTGAAAACCACTGCTCTATCCCAATACCTCGGACGATGAGCTCAATGCGCTGGGTGTCATGTGGTGTCTCTGGGTTCTTCACTGTGTAAATGCCCTCGTCTGCTTCGTTCACTTCTTCCAGGACCAGGACCAGGAGCTGCAGGTCCAGCTTGGCCCTGAGGCCCAGCACTCTGCCTCCCCTCATCAGCACCACCTCCCGCACTGGCTGGTACGGGATGGTGGGGAGGAACGTAACCTCCGAGTCCAGGGAGCTCACCGAGATGTTAAAATCTTGTCCACGCAACACGGTCTGGGACATCTCTTCTAGAGGGACATTCAACATCAGCTAACAGAGAAACATGGAAGGGCAAGTAAAATGCATGATAGTAAATTCATTCACTGATACTAGAGATTAAATCTTACCTTTCACATGGGCAGAAAGAGCTATAAAAGAGGGGGGGGGCAGATTTTCAAACATTTTCTCCATATATCACAACACTATTTCAGATCAAAGTTACTGTCCTACTACAGAGATATAGCTTCCTTGTATCTCTAATATCTCCATTCTTCCAACAATAGATGACTTTAAGCATTGAAGCTAAATAATGCTGAATTTAAACATCATCTTACAACATTTAATTGCAAATATTGTATCTCTAAACACTATACCCGATTAACTGGAGTTAATCAGGGAACTAGGCCCCCCTTTTCTCCTTCGACACCAAATATAGTCAAATAAAATAGCCAATCTACAAGTAAACACAATACAATGGTTGTGGATATTGTTTTTTGTGAATACTTGCCCCAGAATAGGAACATGAAGTTAACTAGACTAGAATTTGTGACTTGCCAATTAATTCAGTGTAACATTCTGTTGATTTAAAAATAAGAAATCCACCCACAATTGACAAGTGACAAAAGACACATTTCCGTTTTAAGAATATATAGTACAGAAGAACATCAATATTATGACTTGAATTACAGTACCTGTAGTGAGCAGAAAGCTCAGTGCGACCACAGTGACCATTGTTCTCATCTTCTCTTGGGCCTAGAGAGATCCAGATCACACGCGTGCGTGCGCGCGCGCACACACACACACACACACACACACACACACACACACACACACACACACACACACACACACACACACACACACACACACACACACACACACACACACACACACACACACACACACACACACACACAGAGCAAGATTTTCTATAACAAACAGCATAAAAGAAAGCAGTAATTCAGCCTAGTAACGTCCCCAGCATACTTCTTACTGCTGGCTGCTTTACCTTAGGAATGGGAAGGTTATTATCAGGTTGTACATCACTTGGAAAATGGAGTAGTTTCTGGTCCCTGAAGGGAGCCTTCTTGCTTTTACTGCATCATCTAGCAGATAGTTGCTCAGATGGCTCAGATGAGTGCACAGGAGGGAACTGTAATGTGTCCTGCTCACGGACACATGCTTACGGGCCGTGAGCAATGGAGAGCAACTTGTTGCGCCATCTCTTGAAACATGGAGAAACTGGAAACTTTATACATTTTTGGCAGTGATAACATTGGCCCCGAAGTGGGTCCAATCAGCAAGACAGAGAGGCGGGGTTAATAGTGAAATTGAATTCTGCCCTCAGAACACATCCCAAGGCATATAAGTCACATCTGTGTTTAGATTAAGGGCAGGAAGGAAGGACCCTTGTCTCACCAGAGCAATAAAATATATGGTGTATATTATATAACAGCAGCCTTGCTAAATTCCTTTCAAACGAGCCAAACAACTGAAATACCATCTGAGTGAACTAAAACTTGCTCTGAATGCAAGTCTTTGTAAAGTCAAAATGAGTGCCAGTGATGAATCCATATAATACTTAATAACACTGGAACATTGTGCTGGACAGTGAAATATTGCTCTGTCCTCCCATCGCTTTTGCTCTCTCTGATTTCTATGGACCTCTTCAACATCAGCACTCATTGATATTCAAGTTATTCGAGATGAGCAGACATCTGTGCCCAAATGCCCATCTGCTCTACAGCAAATGTACCTCCCCCTTTCTGTGCCTTTTACCCTGACAAAAAAAAAAAAAAAAAAATAGTAGGTCATAAAAGTGGCAAGAATTTTCATATGGGCTTGCAGTGGCCTGAGGTGAGAGCCTGGTAGAGCTCTTACCTTTGGACCACAAGTTCATGGGTTCGATCCCAGCCCCCACCAAATCAGTGATTAGTAGCATGACATATGCTTGGAGTATTTGGAGCTGATGGTAGGTGTGGTGCTCCACCTCAGCAATCCATCATTGCCCAAGGTTTTAAATGCACCGTAACAGGGATAGACTTCTGCATGTCTACTACTAGTGCCTGAACCTCTGCAGTAAAAAAGGCCACACAGTCCTGAAGCTTTTTGATGCATGTCAAATTGTCCATCCCAGTCTTTTATATCCAACCAAAAGACAAATCATAGTGTTTGTGTTGTTTATTGATGATAGATCATTCTGTTTCATTGTCCTGCCACCCAGGCAGCAAGCATGGAGACATGCCCTTAGGGGGCATCTATGAGTCTGCCTTGCATTCGAGCTCTGTAACATGCAATGAAATCTGCCATTACTCGACCCGACCAGCCTCTCTTCGGATACACAGATGAAATTGACTTTTTTTTTTTCATTGGAGGAAAAATATCCCCTATGAAGTTTTTCTCTTGGTATATTGGCAGAGGGTGCAAATCCTGGTTGTTTTGCCTGTGAAATACTATCACGTTCTGCCCAAAAAGTCCATTTTATCCATGTAGTTGGGGGCTCAGAGTGTTTCCACTAACACAAGCCGTGTTTTTTTTGGTAAGTAGGTAAAACGTTCTTTGCAATCCACTCCAGAAGAGAGGCTGGTCCGGTCGAGTAAGGGCAGATTGCATTGTATGTTAGTCAGAGCTCCAATGGAAGGCAGACTCAGAGCTAGCCCTTACGGTACATTATGTACAAAAAATATCAACCAAGGGAAATATTGCATGCGATGAAACCTGTTATCCTATAGCTAGAGAAATCCCAAATGGAAATCTCAGGATATTACGTGGAGACAAAGGTTGCATGTAAACATACTAGGCTACAACTAAGCAGCTAAACAGACACATAATATGTACTATACAACTATAGAATACTACAACTAAAACTATACATTTAACATACTATAACGTACTACAACTAAGCACTACTATACTAACAGCTAAGCTATGACAACTAAATAGTATAGTATAGGGCAGGCTGCTATAGCCTATATAGAAACTTCTTTTCTGCAGTACACAGTGGAATTAATTAAAAAACGTATCCTCTTAGATCCAGATAATGAAGGCTGGTCGAGTTTTGGACCATTCATTCATTCCAGCAGACAAATGGGATGGACACATTCTTTCTCATACTCAAGGGTCTATGTGCAGGGGTGTAGTGGAGGGGGGACGCGGGGGGGCGGCGTCCCCCCACTTCTCACATCTAAAATATTTTTGGGTCTGAAAAAAATCATTAGCATGGTGAAATACATCTTGATGACATCATCAAGATGTGTTTCACCATGTTAATGAGTTTCCTTTTTTCTGAGAGTGTACAAATGGAACCAAATGGACCCGCTAGGGTCCATTTGGTTCACATTTGTACACTCTCAGACAAAAAAATAATAAAATGGGGGGAATTCCCCTTTCAGAGGCGTCCCCCCACTTCTAAAAGTACCACTACAACACTGTCTATGTGTTTTTGGACAATATATTTTTTAACTTTTATGGATACAATTAAACATTGTAAACCCTGTTTCTAAATGGGCTATACACGTCTATATGTCTAATACTGTGCCCATGCAAATGCGCGTGCACGTGTGTGCAGACAATCTTATGGTGAGTCCCCCCACTTCTAAGTCCAACACAACGTCCTACTAACACTAGCTTACTCATAAAGCTCCACAGCCGGTAGGCTACTGTCTAAATGAAAAAACAAAATGCACAAGAATATAAACCTCAGAATCCACGAAATAGATCAGCGACTGGTTGCATGTCTACAGAATTATTTAACCCATCACACGCCACCATGCACACACGCACACGGGTGGAAACTAAGACGTGTGCGCACCCGTCCCACAGCACGCGTGAGAAATAATGTCCAGTTCACTTACATTCAATGGCATGATTTGACTTCTCTAGCGGAGACTTGATATGAGATCATAAGTCAGAACGAATCGTTGCCTTACAGTCCACTCTCTGTGTCTCTCTGAGTCCGAGCGTCTCCCTCTGCTGCTCTGCTCTCTCAATCTCTCGCCTCCCCAACTGTAGAAAGGATAAAGATTAGGAAGATGCTGGGAATGTGTCAGACTCTGTTGCTGCTGCTCACTATCGGAGTCACTCGAGTGATGTCGGTAAATATCGGCCTCTCACACCCTGAGGTGCCTTTTCCTCCTCGGGACGGTGTGAATTAATTTAATTATAAAGAGAGCCCACAGCATGGTGACGTGACCTCGTTAAAGCCACTGCAAACGTGTTGACAGAGCAGAAGACACGAGAACAATTTTAAGTAATCACAGGACAGGGGGTTGTATATCCTTATTAGGCTACTTTGTATTTGCTCTAGGGGTTTTAATTGCATGGGTTTCCCAAACTTGCTCATGTCAAGGACCCCCAAATTGACACTGATTAGCCAACAGACCTCCATTTGAAAAATATATTTATGCCAGAGTGAGTGATTTCTACTGTAATTCTCCCGTTTAATTTCAAGAACCCCCAGTTTTACACGCATATGGTGTGGGCAGGGTAGCCATAATATATAACTTCCACTGGAGGGCGTTTACTTAGATTACCTCCAGTGGAAGTTATATTATGGCTATGGGCAGGGCATGGGGCAGGGACAGCAATCCCACCAGAGAGCAGCATTAGTGACTTCCTCCAGGGGCAGATCTAGGCATGGGCATGGGGGGGCAATGCCCCCTAAATGCCCAGTCTGACCCACCAAACATGATGGCATGCAAAACAACACAAGATAATTCAAATTAAAGTGCTTATATTTAAAATGATTTGAAACACAACACTACTACTGCTACTACTACAATTGTGGAACCATGACTAAACAGCAGAAACAGAAAACTCTCTGAGTCAGCCCTTTAGCTTTATGCATGCTGCGTGTCTGTTGCAACTTCAACAACAACTGATGTTATTATGCTTTACTTGCCTGGAATGGAAAATGGTATATGGGGGCGACTCCATACCATTTTCTCCTGCCCCCCAATTGGGAAATGTCACATTCGCCCCTGCTTCCTCCTGGGGGACCACAGGATGTTCCAAGGCCGAAACCAAGTACCAGCATATCCATTTATGTTTGTTGTCTGTCTGTCTGTCATCCAAAGTGAAGGGCCATGTTGATTATGTCGTCAGTGGATCTGTTTGATTCAGCACCACAGTGGAAGCAAGCCCTCGGTAGAACTCATCCTTGTAGGCTACCATTATTTGTATTCATACCACTGCACCTTTTTGGAAACTGTTGATAAAGTAATCCATCCGTCCATCCATCCACCCATCCATCCATCCACCCATCCATTCACCCATCAATCAAATTATGTTATGCAATCTGCAGAGGCAAGTAGCATGGAACAGACGCCATTGCCTTCCATGTAAAGTTGTAAACTAAAAGTAGGCATACTGGTTGGTGTTGGGTTTAGGGTTCGTCTCCTCATTTGGACCCCGGTTCCAGCGGGTGGGCCAAAGGAACAACCAGTCCAGAAGCCATTCTGAGGGTGTTGTTATAGTGGACGGATCAAGGGTTCTCTCTATGCAGTCTGTTATTGCCTGTAGCAACCTGCCATGTGCTCTTCATGTGAACACCACTACAGTCTAAAAGGCCCAACATTTTAACCCTGTAGTGGAGTAGTCCTTCTGATGGAAGGAAGTCTGAACTCTGAGCGCATTTTACAGAGCGAAGTAGTAGCATGAGGACCAGGTACTGGATATGAAGATAGGTTGAACATTTTCTAAGAACAGTTTTTATTTGAGACAATCTTCATTTTGCCCAAATAAACGTTATAATTCACAGGCCTCAATGAATTAAGTATTTTTTTTTATTAACAGCTTGGAGAATTACAGTACAATTCAATTACAACTAGCCTGCCACAGACTGATAACTGAGTGCACTGACATATTACACTTACTTGCATTTACTCCAAGATCAACAACCACTCAACCAGAACAGAAAGTTCTGGGTCTCTCTCTCTCTCTCTCTCTCTCTCTCTCTCTCTCTCTCTCTCTCTCTCTCTCTCTCTCTCTCTCTCTCTCTCTCTCTCTCTCTCTCTCTCTCACACACACACACACACACACACACACACACACACACACACACACACACACACACACACACACACGCACACACGCACACACGCACACTCGCGCGCGCGCACATGTACACGCACACTACAACATTGTTTCCGCATCCGCTAGACACAGATGCGTCAAACTCAAACCTCCATCCTAGTAGCGTATTAATTAAACCAGAACCAGTCCGTGCATATTAACTAACTGCAGCACACACTGCTACTGCATACGTTTGAAATAGAAAGCCTGGTGTGTGGTCGCGATACTGTATGCCGATCTACAAGCCAATCAACTTGTAGATCGTCTATTTTCGGTGCGCGACACGGCCGCCCACTTTAGTATAAATCTCGTCTAGACTCTGTGGAGGAGGAAGTCATACAGCAGCCGGTGGTGGTGAGTCAACAGAACGACGTGGGTCGCAGCATCGAACAACAGACAAAATGGTGAGTAAATCAAGTCCTTTCTTTCTCGATGTTTGCCCCCCGTTTCGTGGTGATTCATTCGAAACCAAAATTCAAAACCCTCTTTGATTTGGTCATAAATTGAATGCGACCATTAAAGGTTATTCTGATCATGCGATGACATGACATCTTGTACTTTCTTTCTTTCTTTTTCGAGAGAAAATAGAAATTGCGTACAATGCAGGCAGGTGTAGCCGGAAAGGAATCATGATAACAAGGAAAAAACAAGAAATAATGTGCTATTAGATTCAGGTTCGTGTCAGTGTCTCACCCACCCCACCCATCCTGCCAGCCAGGCATTGCTGATGCTGCGTGAGCGATGAGGTCATAGATAGATGCGGATAGATTTTTGGTGTGCCTCGCTGGTCACGCATAATAGGCTTGAGCCGGCTAGGCCTAGTCAGCACTTACTGTACATGTTGCACACTGACAAAAACACTACATGTAACGCCCTCATCATCTATACATTTGTATAGCCAGTGTACTAAGGCAGGGCCCTAGCTTTGGCCCATAGCTCCACTGCTTCTATATATGATTCTACCTTGTAGTAGAAGCATTTGAGGCGAGCCATCAAGGAGAGAGTTTAACTTGAAAAATGTCACAGCATAAGCTTTCTTATCCCACCACAGAAGGTAAACTAAAACGTTAAAAACATGACAGGCAAGGCAACACGATCTGCTAACACTACTGCAGCTAATCAATTGATAATGGGTGTGTTAGCTTTAGTTGTGTTGCAGTTAAATGCAAGACCTGTTCGCACCACAAAAGCCATAATGATTCAGTATATACATAGTAGGGTGTTACATCCTGTATAGGAGTTTATGATTTTACTAGTCTAGTTATGCTGATGAAGGCAATGTAGTACAGGGTAAGTCTGCTACACTTAGGGCCGTATTTTGATTGTCGTAAGCAATAAAGATATAGTAAGCAATTTCACTGAATTCAACTATTGTTATTTTTTTCTTTTTTTGGCTCATCCTCCCTTCTATAGAGTGACCATATAAAGAGCTCCTCCCTGCCCCCAGTGAGCCCCTGGGTTTTAAAAAACCTAGTTTCAGTCTGGGCCTTGGAAGAAAAGCCTTTTGTTCAGTCAGGATGAGAGGGGCCTTCCTCTAATCAGGGTCGAGTGGGGGTGGGCTTTGATGTATATGATGTTGCAATTCTCCTTACTGTAGAGAGTGTGCATGTGCACATCTGGTTACTGGGGGAGCGGAGGGTTTTGCAAATCACCTAAATCACTTATACCGTATTTAAGTATCAGATCTTATGACTTAAGTCAGAACTTGGAGGTGTGGCAAAGCTGGTTGGCTGTTTTGAGTGGCCAAACAGCTTTGCCACAACTCCAAGTTTTGACTTAAGTCATAAGACATGATACTTAAGACGATCAAAATAGGGCCAAAAGTGTAACATGGCCTTTTAGTTCAACACTGCATGGGATGTCCTTTGTTCAGGAATTGTTGGACTTCTGATTGTCTTTGTCAATGGAATTGCAACCTTTCCAGCAGCTATATTGCCACATTGTGTCGGCCAATTAATTCCAATTAATTGTTTCCCTTCCTATGCAGCGTGAGTGTATCTCTATGCACGTGGGCCAAGCCGGCGTCCAGATGGGCAATGCCTGCTGGGAGCTGTACTGTCTGGAGCACGGCATACAGCCGGACGGACGGATGCCCAGTGACAAGACTGTTGGTGTAGCAGACGATGCCTTCAACACTTTCTTCAGTGAGACTGGAGGTGGACAGCACGTTCCCAGAGCCATCTTTGTCGACCTGGAGCCCACTGTCATTGGTCAGTAGCCCTAATGAAAGACGGATGTCATTGTAGCCTCACTATAAATGAACAATTTACCACTTGCAGCCAGCTACTTAACACCCATAACAAGTACCAAATGTAAAATGTATTAGGTTGTTTTAAACATATACACTGTATGTTATTATTGTTGGAGACAGTTTTCTTCAACACTTTGAAGAAACACAACAAAATGATTGTCACCTGCTTCCTTAAAACCTTCCCTTTACAGATGAGGTGCGCACAGGAACGTACCGACAGATGTTCCACCCCGAGCAGATGATCACAGGAAAGGAGGATGCTGCCAATAACTATGCCCGTGGGCACTACACAATCGGCAAGGAAATCATTGACCTGGTCCTGGACAGAACTCGCAAGTTGGTGAGATCTCTGACTTGATTGTTTATAGAAACTGCTTTGTTGTGAAGCTACAGTATAGTGTCAGTTTGACGGGCTAATACGTTTTTTTTTCCTTTTTCCTTTCAGGCTGACCAGTGCACTGGCCTCCAAGGATTTCTCATATTTCATAGCTTTGGTGGTGGCACCGGTTCTGGTTTCACTTCCCTGCTGATGGAGAGGCTCTCTGTTGATTATGGAAAGAAATCTAAACTTGAGTTTGCCGTCTACCCAGCTCCCCAGGTGTCCACCGCTGTAGTGGAGCCCTACAACTCCATCTTAACCACCCACACCACCCTAGAGCACTCCGACTGTGCCTTCATGGTGGACAATGAGGCCATCTATGACATCTGCCGCAGGAATCTGGACATTGAAAGGCCAAGCTACACCAACCTCAACAGGCTCATTGGCCAGATTGTGTCTTCAATCACTGCCTCCCTGCGCTTTGATGGAGCCCTGAACGTAGACCTGACAGAGTTCCAGACCAACTTGGTGCCCTACCCTCGTATCCACTTCCCCCTGGCCACCTACGCACCAGTCATTTCTGCAGAGAAGGCCTATCACGAGCAGTTGTCAGTTGCTGACATCACCAATGCCTGCTTTGAGCCTGCCAGTCAGTTAGTGAAGTGTGATCCTCGTCATGGTAAATACATGGCCTGTTGCCTGCTGTACCGTGGAGATGTGGTGCCCAAAGATGTCAACTCTGCTATCGCAACAATCAAGACCAAGCGTAGCATCCAGTTTGTGGACTGGTGCCCCACTGGCTTCAAGGTTGGCATCAACTACCAGCCTCCCACAGTGGTTCCTGGTGGAGACCTGGCCAAGGTCCAGAGGGCAGTGTGCATGCTGAGCAACACCACAGCCATCGCAGAGGCCTGGGCTCGTCTTGACCACAAGTTTGACCTGATGTATGCCAAGAGGGCCTTCGTCCACTGGTATGTTGGTGAGGGCATGGAGGAGGGAGAGTTCTCTGAGGCCAGAGAGGACATGGCAGCCCTGGAGAAGGATTACGAAGAGGTGGGCACTGACAGTGTTGGAGAGGAGGAGGATGAAGGAGAAGAGTACTAGAAGGACACTCTTTGAGATAACCCTCCTGTTCATTTTTATTCACCATGCTGCTTATAACTTAAATCAAGCTTGTGCTTAATCTGACAGTTTAGAAAATTATTGTCAAGGCAAAGTTTTATCAAACTACAAATTAAACCATTTGTCTTCAGTCTGAATTTTAACATTCTGAATCTGTCTCTACAGTCCTGAATGTGAGGGAATTAATAAATATTTGCATTCAAACGGTAACTGATATATGTGCAGATGTGATGTAACTGTATTTAAAATAATCCCAGCAAGTGGCATTAAAGCTTAACCCTTACAATGTATGACCATGAATCCATTGTTTTTGCATAAACCTAATCTGGAAGTGGCAAGGTTTTTCTTTCGACTGTAAGCCTAATTAAATGTTTGAAGAGAAGTGCCTTGACCTTGCCATGGGCTTCTGAATAACAGAAAACGTAAAACTTTGTTCCTACCTTATTTGCGGAACTTTATGTTTAAAGTCTTTATGTATACAAAAATAAATTGTAGCTTATGTATTTGGCTGAAAGGGTTGACATACCAAGTGGTGTCGTGTGCTGTTTTTGCCACACATTTTATATATCATGATTCAACATTAAAGGCCGCCTGTAGAAAGGTAAAATGCAACACTATTCAGCTCTCAGTGGTCCAGCTGCACCACCACACAGCCTGGATTAGACTACCTCATCAGCTACGTCAGATTGCAAAGCAACCTATTGGATGTTGATTTTTACACAGTTTAGTAGTCGAATAAAGTTGAGGTCACTTATGATCTCTGATAACTCCAAACATTGTCACCTAAGCAGGCTGCATTACTGGATACAACAATAAGTACCGAGCCCTGACAGAGAGCTTCATCGGATTGTAATATTTGTTAAAAAAAAATAAAAAAAACATCAGTACCATGCTCCATCCTGCTCAACTGTTGGTGGGCTATGCATGAAGAACAGGCCACATATCGACCATACACAAATACAATAAAACACTCTAAGGCTCATAGATATCTTTAAATTAACAAACTGTCTAAACATCCTAGCAATGAAGCTAGTGTCTGGGAAGGCTGTTTTGTAACTTGCAAGTGATGCTTTGATGAACAGAGATATGTCTGTCACTGATCACCCAGATAATTCCTGCCGTTTATTGCTATATCGATACAGCAGCCTCTCGATCGATATAGCTATTGTCCAGATGTTTGATCAATATATTGCGATATTGATAACAGGCACCTGTTATGTATGGCAGTAGGTAACCAGTGTCCGTGGGTGGCACAGTATGTTGGGGGGTATTGTGGAAGGCCATGGGTTTTAAAACCCAAATGACTTCTCCTCTTAAATTTTGTATCACGTGTTGTTGTACCTTCCTCTTTTTAATAGTGCACTTCCTATTTTCTGTTATGCTGTCCAGTACTTTGGTCAACTTAAGTTGTTCATTGGAGTTCAATTATTCAATGAAAGAATCTCCAAAAAGGGACAGAGCAAACTGCTCTTCCAGAGGAGGCTCTGTCAGGTCTCAGGACACAATATCTGTGAGGCAGAGTATGTATTAATTAATAACATTTTCAATCACTCAATCAATCAATCCATCAACCAATCAATTCTCACTGCTGTTGCTTCAATGACATTGCCCTGGGATATGGGGATCAAATCGATAAAGCACTAAATTCGAAAGAAATAATTGGCCATAGAAACTAAGTACAAAGTACATACATCTCATTCTAAACCTAAATTCAAAGCATGTACGAATACATGGTATTACTCTGATTACACTGTTGCACACTGCTGCCATCTGCTGTTTTGCAGTGTCACAAAGAACTCCTTCAACTCCCCACGTCACCATGCAGTCAAACTAGACCGAACGTATACTGCATCGTACAACGGGGTCGCGTGGCACCGCAGATCTACAAGCTCACCGTGCGGCGCGGACACAACGTCACGTGAGCTTGTAGCTCTACTACTTGTGAGGCGCGCGACACCGACCATGGGAGGGGGTATAAATCTGGGCGTTGCATTTAAGCGTCGACCAATGACGGAAGAGCACACGTGACCTCACCGACCAATCAGCGTCCCGGTGTTAAGAGAGTCTCTCGAACTCCAGACCGGAGGAAGTCATTTCACTGAAGTGACTCAACATAATCGGGTGCATTTCAGTACTTGTGAAATAAATCAAACAGACAAAATGGTGAGTAAAAATCAGTCTTTCTTTATTTCTCTCTATGCCTACATCGAAATGTTTTGTTTAGGGGCGATGATGATCTTTTGTAAACAAAACAAACAAACAAAAACCTTTAAAATGTTGTCACAAATGGACCGCGACTGCTGAGTTTTCCCCCTTTTCTTCCCCTCATCTTTTCCCCCTTCATTGTTAAATGTTATACAAGTGACGATTTAACAGTTTATGCCTGGCAATATTACGTTTTGCTTTGCGTGTGTATGTTAGATACAATACTGTTGTAGGAGACGAAATAATGACAAAAGTTTGGTTTGAGTTCTTTTGAGAAAAATGTATCTCGCGGTTATGGAACAATTGTTGTACATTTCCTTTCCCGCCTTCCTATTTACCATGATGTACCAATTTATTTTACCATAACTCCGTTGTACCACGGTACAGCCCGTCGTACAGTGTAAATTAATGAGTATATAAACTTGAAGGCCAAGCAGGAGGCTCTTAACAAAAGATCCTTGACATTTTTAGACAAAAGATCCCATTCCACCCTGAATGATTCCCCGCCTAGTACGAAATGGCATACATTTCCGGTCGGTCTCATTTTGGGCGCGGTCACCACCCCACCACGTGAGCGTCATACTTTGAGGATTGCATGGTCCGTTTTGTTGTCCGCGCGGTGTTTCTAAATCCCGCGAGAGTACTCTGCTGACTCACGTCGCCCGACCTACTTTTGCAAACTGACATGTAGGCTATCCTACTTATCCCATGTGCGGTGCCCCCCCCCCCCATGGGTATAAAGTGAAATCCCCTTTGTCCCTTTAGAGTTTAATTCTTTTTTTTTTTCTTTTTTTTTTTTTTTTTTTAGTAGGATTCCTCCCTCATCAATTGGAAGTGATTGTTTATTGCCAGTCAGTATATAAAATAGCAAAAAACATGTACAATACACAGTATACAGGAGTCAATAATCCAAGGAGTGAAAGTGAACAAAACTTATCCGGGTGTGGTTATGTAGCTTAATGGCCGCCTACCACCACAAAGGACTGATCCACGGAGGGGCTGAAGGTGTCCTTCATCTGTTACTGTAATAGAAAGGGACAAAATGTCTTAGTGGCCTCGTTCTGATTGTGTCTGACCTAGACTGTATAAGAGGGCTTTTGAGGACGGTGCTTTTCTATAACCGCATTGTATTTGCTCATAATTTACCGATGGCATTTTCCTAGTACTTTTCTGTCACACACATTCAGAATTCTCTTTGCTTCATTTTAACTCTTCCCCTACAGCGTGAGTGTATTTCTATGCATGTCGGCCAAGCCGGAGTCCAGATGGGCAATGCCTGCTGGGAGCTGTACTGTCTGGAGCACGGCATACAGCCGGACGGCCAGATGCCCAGTGACAAGACTGTTGGTGGAGGAGACGACTCCTTCAACACCTTTTTCAGTGAGACTGGAGGTGGAAAGCACGTCCCCAGAGCCATCTTTGTCGACCTGGAGCCCACTGTCATTGGTCAGTAGCCCTAATAAAAACTGATCTGAGCCAACAATTCCGGGATGTGAAGCTTTTTAATGACAATTATTTAACATTCTATTTAATTTGTAAGGTGTGTATGTGTGTTTTATATCACAAGTATTATATGAAGTTATTAATAAAGAAAATTAAATGACACAAGGAATGGAAACTCACTTAAAATGTTAATTGAAGAGAAATGAAGGAGTAATGATTGCCAATTTCCTTGAAACCTCATCACAGATGAGGTCCGTACTGGAACATACCGCCAGCTGTTCCACCCTGAGCAGATGATCACTGGAAAGGAGGATGCTGCCAACAACTATGCCCGTGGGCACTACACAATCGGCAAGGAGATCATTGACCTGGTCCTGGACAGAACTCGCAAGCTGGTGAGTGCCTGATGTGGTTGTTCTTGGCGAACTGTGTATCCAGTGTATGTTTAACTCACTTGGACATTTGTGTGTTTTTCCTTTCAGGCTGACCAGTGTACTGGCCTCCAGGGATTCCTCATCTTCCATAGCTTTGGTGGTGGTACCGGTTCTGGTTTCACTTCCCTGCTGATGGAGAGGCTCTCTGTCGATTATGGAAAGAAGTCCAAACTTGAGTTCGCCGTCTACCCAGCTCCCCAGGTGTCCACCGCTGTAGTGGAGCCCTACAACTCCATCTTAACCACCCACACTACCCTAGAGCACTCCGACTGTGCCTTCATGGTGGACAATGAGGCCATCTACGACATCTGCCGCAGGAATCTGGACATTGAAAGGCCAAGCTACACCAACCTCAACAGGCTAATTGGCCAGATTGTGTCTTCGATCACTGCCTCCCTGCGCTTTGATGGAGCCCTGAACGTAGACCTGACAGAGTTCCAGACCAACTTGGTGCCCTACCCTCGTATCCACTTCCCCCTGGCCACCTACGCACCAGTCATTTCTGCAGAGAAGGCCTATCATGAGCAGATATCGGTTGCTGACATCACCAATGCCTGCTTTGAGCCTGCTAATCAGTTGGTGAAGTGTGATCCTCGTCATGGTAAATACATGGCCTGTTGTCTGCTGTACCGTGGAGATGTGGTGCCCAAAGATGTCAACTCTGCTATCGCAACAATCAAGACCAAGCGTAGCATCCAGTTTGTGGACTGGTGTCCCACTGGCTTCAAGGTTGGCATCAACTACCAGCCTCCCACAGTGGTTCCTGGTGGAGATCTGGCCAAGGTCCAGAGGGCAGTGTGCATGCTGAGCAACACCACAGCCATCGCAGAGGCCTGGGCTCGTCTTGACCACAAGTTTGACCTGATGTATGCCAAGAGGGCCTTCGTCCACTGGTATGTTGGTGAGGGCATGGAGGAGGGAGAGTTCTCTGAGGCCAGAGAGGACATGGCCGCCCTGGAGAAGGATTACGAAGAGGTGGGCACTGACAGTGTTGGAGAGGAGGATGAAGGAGAAGAGTACTAAAAGGCCACGCTTGATGCATTCTTTCCAGTTTGCTGTTTGCATTAACATGACATCAAATTACTTAATGTTTTTCATGGTCAATATTTATAATAATTCTGAATACTAGTAGAAAAATTATTCTCTACTCCGTGGAACTGAGGGGCTTTGCTTTGACCAACATGTTTCTTTGATGGTCTGTTAACTGTTATGAGGGCCTGTGTTAGTCAGGCACTGGGAGCAAAATGCCACAGCAACTGAAATGTTCACATTCCAAAAATTCTCTGTTTGAGTTTTCTAATTATTTATCCTCAGTTACTTTTTCATGTTGACTTCATCCAGCAAGGTTTGCCAATACAGGCAGGCTCTTTGTTAGAAACATGTTGCACTTGCGCAAAAGAGTTGCTCAGTACAATTTTTAACTCGTTTTGATATAAGAAAGTTGAGCAATATTTCCTTATTTCAAATTGAAAAACTTGATGTACTAACAGGTGGAAACAATAAAGTTGTATCAAGCTTCAATTTGTAGTACTGTGCACTTTTTGTCACAAATGATCAAACCGTACATATTGCAACTTGATAATGCAATGTGTGAAAAATTGAATCATACAGAATGTGTGTAACTGCTAATTGCTATATCATGCGAATCTTGAATTGTGTCTACTTGATACTGCTGGGAGAAGCGTTTCTTTGAGCTGATGACTGGTTGTACATTTTCCAGTAAGTTATCTTAGTGAATAAGGGTCAAAATGGTCTGCTGCCTATCAAGTCTAAAAGTGAGTGTCTGGTTCAAGGTGCTGAGTTATCATTCAAATTTCAGTCCTGGAATCGGGTGCTTTTACAGCACTTATCTTACACTGATCCACTAGATTCCAGGCTAGCGAATTGTACAACCTTAGTTTGCCAAGTTAAACAAAAGAAACACTGCAGGCCTTTAAAAGTTCTCATAAGTGGTCCCAACGTTGTGGGGCCTGATGGTGAATGTCACATGAGCCTAGCTCATGTGACATTCGCCATTAGGCTCTACAACAATGAGCTGTCATGTTGCTCTGTAGTCTGTGTGCTCAGGACGGATTAACATGTTACTCATCTAGCTCAGAGGAAATGTGTCCAGCTTTCCTCATGCCCTCTGCAACCATGTCCAGATTATTCATTTCAACTCAACAGAGCTAGAATTCATTCCTCACATGCTTGATTAGTTGGTTGGCATCCTTTGTGTTCGATGTTAACATTATCCACGTAATGCCACAGCAAAGAATGGGAACCTAACGTACAGTCTAGATTAGAACATTTGCAGCAACCTGTCACACAAACTGAATACCTGAGCCTCGGAAGAACATTTTTTCCAAGTGTATTATGGGGAATACAGTGTAAATAGATTAGGACATGTCATAGTCCCTAGCCCTGACAAGGTGACACAAAGAAACAAAATGCAATGTAAAATCTATACAAAACAAGTACAGTAGTTAAGAACAGAGATACAGTTGTCCATGACCCTGACCTGGCCTCAAATGAGCCAGACTCATCAGAATGTAGGTCTTATCTGATGCTGCTTGCTTATGCAGGCCAGGGCATTGATATGACGCATTAATTTCACCCCATGGATTGATAAAGGCGCATTTCTTGTCATCTACTATGAAATGTGTCAAATTAGATGGCTCAAAACTACATCATTCTAAATTTAAAGCATTGGATGTGCCCGTCTTGGGGTCAGCTGGGGACAACGCAAGACGGTGTCTTTTTACACAGTTATAAAGGCTACTTCCTAAGCGCGGCACCGTTGTGTGACGAAATAGGAATCTGGCTTTTATTTCACTGCTGCTGCCATCTATGGATGCTGCCACCTATTGTTTTGGAGTAATTCCTGACGTCATGGAACTACGCAGTTAGAATTCCGTACCAACCAATGGCTGGTGAGTACACGTGATCACTCCAGCCAATCGGTGCTCCAGGGAGGAGAGCGACTTGAAAATCAAACTGTAACGTCTGTGCTGGAGAAAGTCATCATCAAACCGCTGAAGATACTCAACATAACCGGGTGCGATTCAGCATATTGGTGAAGCAACCAACCAACAGACAAAATGGTGAGTAAATATCAGGGCTTCTTTTTTTTTTCCTCAGCTGTCTTTTAGGGTTTGAAAGGAAGTGTGTGGATCTGGGTTGCGATTGTGATCTATATAACGCTTTTATTATTCTTTATTTATTATTCTTATTATTCTACTATACAATAATTATTCTATTTATTGTATAGTCACCATCACAAAAAATCACTGACTACAACCTGACACCATTTAAATAGTTTATGAAGATCTACGTTATGCTTATGCCGATGAAAATCTGATCATGTGAAATACGAGATATGTTATAGAAGACAATTTAATGTACAGTCCACGCGCGCGCGCGCACGCACGCACGCACGCACGCACGCACACACACACACACACACACACACACACACACACACACACACACACACACACACACACACACACACAGGTAGTGTCAGTTATGTTTCCCCCTCCCGCCTTTTGAGCTGTCATAACTTGCTTGTATGATATTTGAGCGCCAGAATGTTTTACCTCCACACCCTCTACTGTTGCTCAATACCAGTTCTTGCCTGGAACATGGAGACAAAATGGTTTGGTTTTCAAGAACATTCAAAGCTATATACTTTACAGCAGGGGTGCCCAACCTTTTTTGACCCAAGATCTACTTTTCAGCAGCCAACCCCTCCGGGATCTACCAGTCCAATATCAACATTTCAAACCACACGCATCGTTGCCAGCCTGCAGTAACTTCACAACAACACAATACTACTTTGTTTTACCACTTTACTTTATCTCCATATAAGCATAAAGTACAACAGACTTGTCATAAATAGGCCTACAACAGTACAACATAAGTACAACAGACATGGACAAACACTGCCATTGCATTTTCTTATCCACCGCCTTTTTATTCTTTCCCCCCCACATCTCCCGAGATCTACTTGAGATCAGCCCGAGATCTACCGGTAGATCCCGATCTACTGGTTGGGCTCCCCTGCTTTACAGTATATATACATTATATAGCTATACTGTATATATGGGGGAAAGTATATAGACTATATAAACTATAGTCTATATATTGTATATAGACTAAACAAGCTATGTAGTAAATAGCCGTTTCAACCCTTTGCTTAAATGTTATAGTTTCCAATCTGACATTGTTAACACATGAGTGTTGGGATATAACATGGAGCCAGGCCACCTATGAGCCAGGCGAGCAGGTCGGATCAGGACCAGGACGTGTATCTGTATTCTGTACCTCCTCTTTGACCTAGATAACAGCATCATATTTACTATAGCAGAAGTTCTAGTTTGCCGTGTGTGTGCGTGCGCGCGCGCTGTGTGTGTCAACTCAAGTATGCTACAAATCCTTTCTAGTCTTAATGGGGGTTAATTTCTTCCTATGCAGCGTGAGTGTATCTCTATGCACGTGGGCCAAGCCGGAGTCCAGATGGGCAATGCCTGCTGGGAGCTGTACTGTCTGGAGCACGGCATACAGCCGGACGGCCAGATGCCCAGTGACAAGACTTTGGGTGGTGGAGACGACTCCTTCAACACCTTCTTCAGTGAGACGGGAGGTGGAAAGCACGTCCCCAGAGCCATCTTTGTTGACTTAGAACCCACCGTCATTGGTCAGTATTCCTAATGAAGTAAAACATCATTATCAATAATATTATAATCCTAAAACATCCCCAGAGCTTAAAGGTAATATATCGGCATTAGGCAACCTTAGTGTGTACAAACTGTGTTTGTAGTTTAAAAACAGATTCCAACTCCACCTCAACTCCACACTATAGAGCTGAGAAGTGGAGCTCTGGACCAGAGCTAGACAACACACACAATATTACCATACAATATCTAATTAGCAAGAAGAAGAAAAAAACGTCAGCATACAACAATTTTTGTTTTGTTTTTCTTCTTAGAAATCTTTGATTATGCCAAAAGATTGTGTCGATTTGTCACGACCCGAGTTGGCTTTGTGTGGTGTAATCGTCCTTATATAAATTATTTTCGAAAACTCTATGACGAAAAATGAATGGGAAATCCATTTCTGGAGCAGAGGCAACATCACAAGGGGGGCAGGACTGCTCAGCTCTATTGGCTCATTATGAAACTGCTGGAGACTGCTGTGCTATCTGCTATGATTGGCTAAAATGTTGCCTCACCCCACACAAACCCCCTTCCCCTCACACATTAGCCCCACCTTCTCTGATCCTGACAAATCATTTGTTGACAACAACGTTCTGTACCGAAGTGTCTGTCTACAGGGAAACAGCTGTAGCATCAAAGTAGAAACAGCGTAGAAGGGAAAAAGGCAAAATCTATTTAAAAAGTTGCCTCTATTACCTTTAACATTCATAGTGCTTCTAGTAAGAGTTTTTATTAGTATTACAGTATGTTTTAACAGTGGGCGATGGACAATGTCAGCAGACAAAAGCTCAGGAATTCTTATCTTTTCGGCCTCCGCCTCCCGCCCACATTGGCCGACGCCGACTGTTCTGCTGCTATCGCCCGAATCGGCGGCTCTCATAGACGAATAATGGATGTTGGCCGACGTTGCTTGTCCATCACTGGCTGTTAAAACGTACTGTTAGTATTGGCAGTATTGTTGGTGCCAAAATTATTATTAAGGAAAATAGCAACTTTAAACTATTTCCTTACTTTTTAAACCTTCCATTTACAGATGAGGTGCGTACAGGAATGTACCGCCAGCTCTTCCATCCCGAGCAGATGATTACAGGAAAAGAGGATGCTGCCAATAACTATGCCCGTGGGCACTACACCATCGGCAAGGAGGTCATTGACATGGTTCTGGACAGAACTCGAAAGCTGGTGAGACAGCATTGATCATGTTTTTATTAACTGGATTGCAAGGCTTGTGTAGCTAACTTTAACTGAACTTTTTTTCCGTTTCAGGCTGACCAGTGTACTGGCCTCCAGGGATTTCTCATTTTCCATAGTTTTGGTGGTGGCACTGGCTCCGGCTTCACATCCTTGTTGATGGAGAGGCTCTCTGTCGATTACGGAAAGAAGTCCAAACTTGAGTTTGCCGTCTACCCAGCTCCCCAGGTGTCCACCGCTGTAGTGGAGCCCTACAACTCCATCTTAACCACCCACACCACCCTAGAGCACTCCGACTGTGCCTTCATGGTGGACAATGAGGCCATCTACGACATCTGCCGCAGGAATCTGGACATTGAAAGGCCAAGCTACACCAACCTCAACAGGCTCATTGGCCAGATTGTGTCTTCGATCACTGCCTCCCTGCGCTTTGATGGAGCCCTGAACGTAGACCTGACAGAGTTCCAGACCAACTTGGTGCCCTACCCTCGTATCCACTTCCCCCTGGCCACCTACGCACCAGTCATTTCTGCAGAGAAGGCCTATCACGAGCAGCTGTCAGTTGCTGACATCACCAATGCCTGCTTTGAACCTGCCAATCAGTTGGTGAAGTGTGACCCTCGTCATGGTAAATACATGGCCTGTTGTCTGCTGTACCGTGGAGATGTGGTGCCCAAAGATGTCAACTCTGCTATCGCAACAATCAAGACCAAGCGTAGCATCCAGTTTGTGGACTGGTGCCCCACTGGCTTCAAGGTTGGCATTAACTACCAGCCTCCCACAGTGGTTCCTGGTGGAGACCTGGCCAAGGTCCAGAGGGCAGTGTGCATGCTGAGCAACACCACAGCCATCGCAGAGGCCTGGGCTCGTCTTGACCACAAGTTTGACCTGATGTATGCCAAGAGGGCCTTCGTCCACTGGTATGTTGGTGAGGGCATGGAGGAGGGAGAGTTCTCTGAGGCCAGAGAGGACATGGCCGCCCTGGAGAAGGATTACGAAGAGGTGGGCACTGACAGTGTTGGAGAGGAGGATGAAGGAGAAGAGTACTAGAATGCTACTCTGTGCTGGGTCTCAGCACTGCTGTTCATTTTTCTTAATCTGTTTCCTGTTCGTTCTGATATATATGTTTTTATTCATCTGAATGTTGAGAAAGCTTTGTGTTTTTAACATTTCTCCTTTTCTCTGCACATTCCTATCTACTTCTTGAGGGAAAATAAACTGATTGGGAAAAAAATCTTTCCATTGTTTTGTCTTGAAGCTGTAATTGCATTAAGTGAATAAAGACTTATCTTAGATTCGTGAAAATTTATTCATGTTTATGTAAATGTATTCATGCTAAATGCATTTGCAAAATGCAAATTGTATGGTAAGTGCCCTCATGAATCTGATTACCAGCTTGGACTTTGTTCCTACACAGTTAAATACCCTATTGTGAGCAATGTAGCTGTTGCAATATGTACCCATGACTTAAATTGGATTCTGTATATTCAGACAGTGGTCACGGGGTAAAAACTCAAGACTACCTGCCACTTTAGAATTTAAAACTTTAAGATTCAGATCAAATCTTAGTTAGTCTCTATGCTATCCCTGAAACATGAGTGTTCTGAATCTAAGCTTGCTGCTGTCCAGCTCAGTCCAGCTTGACTAAATATGTATTTTATGTATATCTATGGCTACCGGTATATGCCTTTCCTTTTACGTGATTATTTAATTCTTCCATAATCGAATTGTACCTCATAGTATATTGTATTGTACTAATGCATAATAACCCATGCTGTTTCTGTTCTCAGCCACTAGATGGGAGCAAATGCTTCCCTGTTCAGTGTTGAATTTATTCTGGAAACATTAGTTCACTATTTTGAGGTAGATCACAATCAGCAAAATTAAAATACTGTACATGGCGGTTCGAATCAGTGCTGCTACTGTTTTTTTTTGCAAGACAAAAGGAAAACCACGCCCTCTTTAGAAAGTCACTATTTGACTTTGGAAAGTCAAATACTGACTTTGTGTGGGGTCTGGAAAAAAGTCACTATTTGACTTTTGACATTTGATACAGGGTTGAAATTAAGCATGTCTTGTGATTCGTACCGAGCCAAAGACTGTTCTGACCGTTTCGGAGGTAAGCAAGATAATTTAAGTTCAAGTTACTTTAACGCTTCTAAAATGATACAATTTTACAATATGCTAAGCTAAGGAATAACTGACCAAATCTACAAACTAAAAATATGAGAACAATATAAACACTAGTAGTGTCTCACTATAGCCATGCAATTATGCATCAGGCAAAACTCTAAATGCATCGCATAATAAAGTATTTGTGAAAAGATAAAAGGTTTGAATGTCGTGCTGTGTTTTCGATATTCATCATAGGCCAGTAAATATCAGCCTGGAGATGTACAGTAGATTTCAAGCACAACTCAATACAAGACTGAATTTTCACTTCAAAAGCAAATCATTGGTAAATCGGGAAATACCATTTACAAGGATGGGAAAGTGCATTTTATATTTTCAAATGGCCGAAATGCAGAGGTCTTCGATCTTCGCCAAATAAATTGTGAGCTTGTAGAACTTTCTCCCCAATAGATTCTGTACACATTTTGAACTTGTGAAGGGGGGCATTCTGCGATGAGTAGGCTACCTTTGATGTTGATACTTTTACTCAAGTACATATCCGATTCCGTACTTCACTGGGTCGTTTACGAACACTGGGCGTGGCGGTGGGCGTGGTCTGCGTATGTCTGCTATCGAATACTAAACAGACATTTTTCCCATTCTTGTTTCCTGGCACTGCTTGAACTGAAGCCAGCTTCACACACCCGCACAAATACGAGTTTATTTAAAAACCTACTACAACCTGGCACACGTCAGATAACTAAGGCGTAAAGGAATTCTTCGTCCAGAAGGGATCTGTAAGTGGAACGGTTTGATTCATTTGGAATAGCGCACTGCTTTGTTGTAACCAGAATAACGTAAACATTGAATTAGTCCGTGGTCCACTCCCATTTTAGCTATGTTAGCTAGCGTCAGAGCCATCGAGTATGATAGTTGCGACATTGAAGGCTCGGTTACCGAGCGCTATGGTGCTGCTCGTGCAACCTGAATAGGGACAAACTGGAGTTCAAAACACATTGATTTCAACGAGGGCGGCGCAAATAATATCTATTTTAGGCGTGTGTGTAACATGCCAACCATTTTAAAGTATTGTACACTGTATGTACACAATAACAGCTAAAGTCTCTGCAATGTTTACATTTTATTTTATTATTACTATAAAATAATCTAATATAATTGGTTTTAAGATCATTAGCGCTCTGCTGGTGTGGTCCAGGACTTGTCCCTTTTTGTTATCTCCATTCTCAATAGTATATGTGTAGAAGAGCAGCCATTGGACTGGCCCCATGAAGTGAACGAGGGTTGCGTAACTCTGTCTATACTCAGGCTCTGCCATAGAGTATGATGCTAACTCACAGTCGCTTTTAAAAAGATAAACGTTAACACCACAATGTCGCAGCAATGTGTTGATATATTATACTTATTTTCTATATGTTCATCTATATTGACGTTTCCGTTTTGAAAAGAAGTCCACGAATAGTAATGCTAGAAGATGGATAGATAGTAGCGCGACTTCCATTCGCCTGAAAACCTGGAGGAGGGGGTTTACTCTCCCTGTTGTTGGTAATTATGAGATTATTGTAGACAGTAGCCTATGTCTTTCATTCAGTTCCTAAATGCATTTTAAGACGTCGTGTTACTGAAAACGTAATCGTTGAGTGCTGAATCGACAGTGCTTTAGTCCATTGGTTAATTGTGGGGAGGGGTCCACCGGTTTGCTTTGGTCGGGTGTAGGCCTGGACACACTGACTGGACAGTCTGTCAGATAATTACATTTGTGGGCTGAGTGATGATGATTGACATTAACATGTGTCTCTAGGAGGCAGAGGGGCTGGGCAATATGGAAACAAATTTTAGAGGTTGCCCCGGGGATTCAAATGATAGCCACACAGGAGTTCTCAATCCGTGGGTCGGGACCTCCAGGGGGGTCCCCGCATAATCTTTGGGAGACGGGTGGTCCCCAAGTGACGGTGAAGTGACCATTTATTAGGGACTTTGATCTAAGCTCTTTGATCCTGTGAAACATTGGTCAAATTGTTAAAAATCTTAGAAAGGGGCGGCTGTGGCTCAGGAGGTAGAGCATGTCGTCCAATGATCCATGGGTCGGCAGTTCGAGGCCCACCTCATCTTGTCTACATGTCGAAATTTCCTTGGGCAAGATGGTGCACCCCATATTGCTCCCGATGTGATGGTTGTGCCATGCAAGTTTTCTGTGATTCTTGTGGGGGTCCTCTGCCTGAAAAGGTTTCAGAATGACTGTGATATCAGACCTCATATTTGCATATATATATATATATATATATATATATATAATATATATATATATATATATATATATATATATATATATATATATATATATATATTTTTTTTTTTTTTATTTTTTTTTTAAATCATGTAATCAAATGCTGCTAAAGCACACCAAGCAGTTCAAGATTCAAATCAATGCCTACTGAAAGCAATGCCTACTGAAAGGTGCCCAGCGTGACTGTGCAAAGCAGAACACTGCCTATGCTTTTGACCCTACTTATAGATCTTTCTTCAGTCTGCAGAAATGCATACAATATTCCAAGTTATTCTTCCAAATGGCATAAATTGATATTGATTTCTCTGGGTATGGCGAATGGCGACTAAGCTCTTTCCCTTTTTATTTCCTAGACAGAAGACGGTCAAGATGTTCTACACTTGTGGTCCCAATGAAGCCATGGTTGTTTCTGGTAAGTAATTTCGTACATAGCTGTCATTCATCAAAGACGGACTTGTCAGGGCGTTCTGCGAGTTTCCCCTTTGTAGTACAGGAAGCTTAGAAACACATCCCCCAGTTGGCTTCCTAAACAGTCAACGGTCTAAACCAGGGGTGCCCAAAAGGTAGATTGTGATCTACCAGTAGATCACACAGGCTGTGCAGGTAGATCACATGACATTCCCATAAAATATATACTGTAACTATCAACTCAAACCCCAAATAATTTGTTTTCTAATGTCAGTAGTAGCATACAAGAAAAGCCTTCAAACTATTTTTCATTTTAATTGTGTTTTTCTTTAGTAACACCATCACGGCTATTGAAAGCTTTCTCTGGGGCCTTGGAATGAATTTTAAAACTTTTTTGATTTGTAGATCTTGTTGAGCTGGTGATGGGTGGCTCCCCTGGTCTAAACGCTGTAGAACTGATAAAAACGGTTGGGCCAAAAAAATAGTCAATGTCTGAGGCTCTAGTGAATTGGTATAATCATGTGATTTTAATTAACACTAGCCATGTGATTTCATGAGATCACAGGTTGCACAATACCATTTACTGCTGTAAACCCAGGACTGGAAAAACCTAGCACTGGAAAGGGTTTCCACCCAGTCACTGATTCTGTTGTACAGTAGAACTGACCTAAATAGAAGTGTGACAATGTGCAACACATATTGCAAGTGTGTTGCAATAATGAAGTGCCCAGTATTACCTTCATTCAGCCGTTACCAAACCGTTTTGTCCTGAAAAAGGTTTGGGATGTATGTCCCCCCCCCCCCCCCCCACACACACACGCACAGGGGCGGCCTTAAGGATCTGGGGGCCCCTTGCATGACGTCATCATATTAATAATTAAATAAAAGATCGATTATTAACTATAAAACAACGGCCGCGTTTGGTCCGCGCGCCGGCCCATTTTGGTCCACGGCCCATACGTTGCACATCATAGCCTTGCAGGCAGCAAAGCCTCCTCCTCCTCTGACACAAGGAAGCGACAACAACAAAAGCATGGAGCTCTGAGTTGCGCACTTTTCGATCCGCGATGCAGGCTTGTCTTGTGTCGCGTCTCATACGACATGCGCGTCTTGTCATGGATAACAGCCAGGGGCAGGGAGACCCGGAGAAGTGCCATTGTCCCTTGTGTTGGTGCGGATACAGACGGACAGGACAGCCTGTTTACTGCGCCGAGCCACCGTCAACTTTTAGATGTGTACAATGATAACACGTGGGTTCTATACGCCTTATAGAACCATTTTCTCTAAAGTCCAAATAATACTGTCCCCCGTCCCCGGACCACTTTTGATAATCATAAACCACCGGTTGTGACAAAAGCAGCAAAACTCCTTTCTTTCTCTCTGGCTCCGTGTCGTCTGTGTGTGTGTGTGTGAGAGAGAGAGGGGGCTAATGGGCGTTCCAATCAGTGTTGCCAACTGCCAAAATCCAAAATGCACTAGTGACACTTCCAAAATGCACTAGAATGCGCTAGAACGTGGTTTTCAACCATTTTCATACCTGGGCCCACTATTTATTCTCCATTTTAGTCACAATACTATACCCATTTGGTATTATTTTACGATCTTAAGAGTTACAGATCTATAAGGTTCCATTTGGTTACCAATGGTCCTTTCTAGGAAGGAAGGAGGACTATATCATAGGAGGCGCCTGTCAATCACTTTCGCCCAAACGCACCAGAAAAAACGCACAAGAGTTTCCGCCAGGAGTTTTTCACTCATTTTAGTGCTAGGGGTCTAGAAAAAAAGCTAATATAGTGACAAATGCGCCAAGTTGGCAACACTGGTTCCAATGCGCTGATGCAGCTGCTACACTACACCGTACGACGGTGCGTAACCGAGAAGTAGGCTACATTCTCCGCAACTATAAATGAACGCAAACCATATATACATATAAATCGTGGGGCCCTAGGAGGCTCGGGGCCCCTTGCAATTGCAAGGGTTGCTATGTCCTTAAGGCCGCCTGTGCACACGCACACACGGCCATAAATTGTATAAGGTATATACACTGTAGAGACATAGCCTACACTACCTATTGTGCTCATACTACATACTATAACCTGAATATATATATATATATATATATATATATATATATATATATATATATATATATATATATATATATATATATATATATATATATATATATATATATATATATATATATATATATAGGGGTTGGGCAGGTCTTTTTATTGATACTTGAAGATATTTTGGTACAGTAAGCTGACAGGAAATAGGGGGAGAGAGATGGGGAGTGGCATGCAGCAAAAGTCGTCAGGATCGGGACTTGAACCCAGGACATGCTGTCAGGATTATCAGCCAGGACACCTTTCATTAACATTATTAAAATTGTACTTTGTTAGAAGATTGCTTTGTGCATTTTATTATTTACGTTTACCCCTTTTCTCCAGAATTTTGTTGTAATGCGAATAAACTGAAGGTTACACTTTTCAAATGCCCTTCCCTAATGTAATAAATATCTAGACAGATATTTATTCATTCCCATGGGGAATATTGGCATGGTCATGGCACCAATGGAGTCTAGGAAGAATAGTTGTAGGGCCAGTATGACCTTCTGCACTCAGACATGACTTGGGCTGTCCTGTTTTACTCATTGTTTGTTGATGTTTGATGAGTGATTACTCTTGATGTATTCAAACCGGTTGATTGTGTCAGGAGTTGTGAGTATGTTATCGTGTCAAAGTTTAAAAATTAAACACGAACAGCCCCCAGAGTAAACTAAATAAGTGATAAGTTCAGGGTCAAAATAAACAAATAATCCGATAACAATGTATCTTTCATTCAATGTGTGTGTGTGTGTGTGTGTGGGGCGGGGGATAAAAACTAAAAACATTAATTAGGTGCTATAGTAACACACAGGGATTTGGAATGTGATGTTAATATTTTGTTTTGTTTCTCTTTCTTTCAATACAGGCTTTGGCCGCTCTCCTCCCTTGATGATTGCTGGTGGCCGAGTATTTGTCATTCCATGCATTCAGCAGATACAGAGGTACTGTAACTCTTTTCACTAATCAGTCAATCAATGTAGGAGGGTTAAAGGCATAGTCATTGTCCGGTTTCCAGTGAAGGGGTGACTTCCGAAAACTACAACATGAGGTTCCACTATAGCCGCAGTGGTCACCACCCACACGACTCATCTCTCTGTTTTTACTAACCACCGTTTACTTGCTTGAGCTGACCGCTGTCACCACTTTCACCATGGCTCGCTGTAGCAATGTGACTGGGGGAGGGGTGACGGCGTGGCACCCAGAGGGAGGTGGGCCCTCCTAAACCACAGTTTTACGGGACCCTAAACCACAGTCCTGTTTCATCCCTCCTGGCTGCCAGAGGTGGTGCTTAAAGCACTGAATAGTCCCTTCGCGCATGCTCAGGACTACTCAGTGCTTAAAGCACCGCCTCTGGCAGTCATCCGCGATTCATAGAACCGTAGTTACATACAACTTTCGTTTTAAGCCGACTGTCACTGGTTGGGGACGTCACTGATCTGCTCACACAGGCATTTGTCTCTGTTTGTTTTACTAACCACAGTCAACGCTTTCACCATCGCTCGCTCCGGCAATGTGAATGGGGGGAGGGGTGGCGTCCAGAGGGAACCGGGGCCCTCCTAAACCACTGTTTAGGTGAAAACATTCCCACCTAAAATTGAAGTATGCTCGAGCCTTTAGGTTCATCCTTTTGATAGCAATAATTAAGTAAGCAAGCCTTGCCGAGCTTGATATACAAGTACACCTCCAGGGCATGATGTGAGTCTTTGTTATGACCTGGCTGGGAATCGAACCCTGAGCTTCCAGTCTCAGGGCAGACACTGTAACCTCAAGGCCGCTGATATGGTACAGTTGATATCTTTTTTAGTTATCGGGACACTTAGTTTTTAGTTTTCCAAAAATGTATTTTCAAGCAGTCTTAAAATATGTGACAAGAACATATTTTTTATACCTTTTTATACCCCAAGTTCACAACCCATTTTTCTGTTTGGCAATAACACTTATTGACTCTCGTCCTCTATTCTCTGTCTGTATGCTCTTATTTAAAGAAGCCTCAACAGTATATACGGTAACTTTATAGTTTGGTTTTCATTGGCACTCTAGTTGTCATGGAAACTAGATTGCTATTGAATATCTCCAAATCCATTTCTCCTCTTTACTGTCTGTTTTTTTTTACTTCCCAGGATCACTCTGAACACCCTGACTCTGAATGTAAAGAGTGACAAAGTGTACACCCGACATGGAGTGCCCATCTCTGTTACAGGAATCGCTCAGGTAAGAATTACATGAAGCATCCACTAAATTCACCTGAGAGAAGACAGTTCACCTTAAATTTAGGTCAAACATTGTTGCATAGTGTCATTGGATCTTCACAAACACAACACATTCTCGTTCTAGTATCACACATCTGAATAGCATTACACTGATGCCTCTTAACATCTGATTTATTTACAATGTTACTCTTAGAATTTCATTTTTGTTCTCAACTTGCAGTTGTTACAAGTTGCTCTGGATAAGATAAGCTAAATGCCTGAAATTAGAGATCGATCGATCAGACTTTTGGCCGATGTTTCCGATCACTGATTAGTGGAACATCAAAAAGGCCGATAGCCGATATCAGCCGATACGATTATTATTTACTTTAATAGAATAAAAGTGCAGAAGTGCGGAAGCAAGTGTTTCAGTTTCCCCTCCATCACATGTTTTTTAATTCAAGTACAGGCACAGAGCTTCAGACATAAAAGAAAAAGAGAAAATACATTTTGGATAATTTGGATAAATCTATAAATACATGAGGTGATAGAGTCAGAGACACACAGCTATACATCTCCTTACCACCACAATCTACCGGATCGTCAATGAAAGTGGTCGATGTACAATTTTTTAACATTTATAATAAATACAAATAATCGGCTGCTCATTTTTGATTATTTATTTTGAGCACCGATACCGATTATTAATAAAATCATGAATATCGAATTCGATAATCGGCCGCGGCCGATAATCGGGTCTATCACTACCTGAAATGCTAACAACTGGCTGTATATCTCAGTTGAGAAGCTGGGCCATTTAATAGAAGTAAGCTTGTGAGCAGTTAGTCCCCTGATTTGAATATGTTGTCCAACTGCACACATTTGGGTCTGTTTTATATACACCAACCCTTACCCCTCCCCCACGCTTCACATCACATGGCCCTGTGGAGAGGCCCGGCCAGGCAACACTTGAGTTGTGTGTGTGTAGAATGTGGGGAAAAAGCCCTGCTACACTTTCCTCGAGGCTCTAAATATAAAAGTATGGCCTTAGTTTGCCTACATGACACAATGTTTACAAAACATGGACCCATTCAGATGAATGATGAACGTGTATTCATGTTACGTCTGATTAACTTTCCATTGCACCCCAAATTATATGTTTAATCTTGCAGCTTGTGACCTGTTCACAAGCTGCACAGGAACTGGTGCAGGACACACAAACTTCTTGTTCTTTGTAGTGTTCCATGTTGAGGAGCTTATTATCACTGATTGTTTCGTTTGATCTGCTTTCTTGCTTGGCGGAATAGTCAATGTCAAGTACAGTACTTGCTTCCTCCCAAGGAAGCAGAATAAAAATGTGTTGATGTATGAATACTGCATGACAATCATTCATTATCACAGGTATGCAGGGGTTAACAGAGGTGGACTGCTTCTCTAACAGATGCAGTCCACCTCTGTTGTTAGTGCATCTTTAACAGATGCACTCTCTATCAAAGCATGCTTGCTCTACCTCATCTGTAATGTAAAAAATACTGAATATTGAACACAAGTTGCACTCAGAACATGCAAGCAATATCATGAAGCTGCCAGCAAAGACCTCCAGGAAAAAGAAATCTGGAAAAGGATTTCCGGGCCTCCGGCTGCTCCTCATAACAACAAAATCCAATGTGCTGACTCATTGCCTGCAGATATTGAATATCTGAAGGGGGCTTTTGTCTCACATTGTCTTGTCTCAGAATGCATTTGTTGCTCTGCTCCAACTTAAAAGCATTCTCTGATATGCTGTATTGTAAAGGCACAAACCAGAATGTCTCTGGAAAGACAAAGCGCAAGCAGAAGAGTTCTGTCAGTTCTCCATTAACATGGCTGTCTATTACTGTAAATGTGTAGCGGAATCTCCCACATTTACAAGATGACATAGCGTTGCAGGAATACATAGTGAATTAAATTATCTGCAATCCTCCACCAAAATTCAAGCCCTTTCTGTTTGCCGTTGTAAAGACGACTTCCGTAGGAGTCTATTCTCACCCACAGCGGCAGGCACTTATCATGCTGGATACTTCAATCCTATTATTGCAGTTGGGCATTTATTTCGTAAAGCAGCTTTATCTGTCCCAGACTACGCATGTCATATCCTATAATCCTAAAAAATAAACATAAACTGAGTCATGAAAGCAGTCTAGTCAAGACATGTTATTTAACCACATTAGCTCTAGCCTCTGTAGTTTCCCATTTGGCGGATCAGCACCCAGGAGCAGTGCTGTTCCAACAGGATTGGATGACCGTGCATCTAAAACACTATGCATAGTCGAGCAGGGTCCCCCAGGGACCAAAGGCCTGCACCTTATTTTACACAAAATACACCAAAATAGATGATCTGCAAGCTCACATGTTGGATCTTTGGCAACTCTAAAATGCAGGGACCCTACCGTGAGAGAGTTTTTCAGGTATCTTCTCTTTCCACTCCCAGGTGAAGATCCAGGGGCAGAACAAGGACATGTTGGCCACAGCTTGTCAGATGTTCATGGGAAAGTCGGAGGCTGAGATCGCCACGATCGCCCTGGAGACATTGGAGGGACACCAGAGAGCCATCATTGCCCATTTGACCGTGGAGGTAGGTGTACAGACCTAGAGTTCCTCCAAAATAGAAAAGTAGTGACATATTTGCATGTCAAACATTGATTGAAACATTGTTTACTGTCCTACTGTTTACTGTCTTTACACATCTTTCATTACACACTGATTGACAAAAAGTGAAAGGGAGTGTTACATGCTATATATATTGATCACTCTGTTGATTGCTTTCATTAATAATGTTTGAATATTGGTGATGGGTATGAAAATTCATCTCATCTCAACCAATCACAGGGTCAGAGCTGTTATAATTATATCCACTTTGCCACTGGGCGGGCTCCAGTTTAAAGTAACATGTTTATTATTTTTCATGACATGTCATTAAAGTAGATTTATCCTCCTGGAGAACTCTATATTTCCCAGCAATGGAGTGTCAAATTGACTTGCGTCTACTCTGTCTGTATGTGTAGGAGATCTACCAGGACCGTAAGAAGTTCTCTGAGCAGGTGTTCAAGGTGGCATCCTCTGACCTGGTGAACATGGGCATTGGAGTGGTCAGCTACACGCTCAAGGACGTCCATGATGACCAGGTACCTCCTCCTTGGTCCATAGAGTTCTCAGCATGACATAATGAGAGGTGATTTCAGAACAAAACTGTCATTGGTGGAGACCAGTCGTTCCCAAACTATGGTGGGTTCACCCCTTCTGGTGCACGATCGCCCACTAGAGGGTGTGTGACATGAAGAGTAATTGATTTTATATTGATGATATACTGTTGTAAGGTGATGCAGTAATATACGGCAGCTGCATGTGTCTCAGTGCAAGCACATTGTCATTATATGCCATAATTGCATTTAAAAATGTACACATTTGGCCAAATACAACACGACTGAGTGCTGGAAGTGCCTCAACTTGGTCAGGATGTAATGGAGTGCATGGCCAAAATAGATTAGAGACCACTGGTGTAGACTGGAGAAGGAGCAACATATGCCACTATAGTTTTTTCCATTATCTTTGTATTTTACAGGTCAGATTGTCCTCTTCTCTTTTCCCTATCACCTTTATTTTATTTTTTGCTTGGCTCCTACTCCTTGTGGGCGAGAAATCTAGGGATGTGTGCATGTGCACCTGTCCTGTGCGTGTGTGTCCGGAGCTAATCTTGCAAACCACTGATCCGATTATGATTGGAATCAAAATTACTATCAAATATGTGCCACATGTCAAAAATATGAAGGGAAGCCCCTGCATCTGTGTCTTTATGCAAACATAACTACTGGAAATAAGAACTCTCAGGGCTGCTTCCTCCTTTTATTACAATGTCCTTTACCAGTGTGGTACATTAGACGGCTGATATCAATATCCCCAGTAGTGACTAATTGGCTTAAGAGGTTCTGTGCCAGTGGTCTCTGTTATACTAATGACTCTAATGGCTCTCGCATCCTTTCCATCTCCCTCTTCAGTCTAATGTGGACTTTCTGTCTATCTCTAACACGGCCCATCTCTCTCGTCCATCTCCCAGGACTACCTGCACTCTCTGGGTAAGGCCAGGACAGCCCAGGTACAGAAGGATGCCAGGATTGGAGAGGCACAGTACAAACGAGATGCTGTCATCAGGGTACAGTTACCAACCTAATCTCCTTCTCCTCATTTGTTGTGTGTTCATATGGAAGATGCCACATGATATGTCTGCAAACCAAATAAACCACATGGTCGTTTCCTTCCCACACCACGTTCAAAATGTGCATAAGCTCAAATTTCTCCATTTTCTCTCTCTCCCTCCTCCTTGCCTTGTCTTGTGTGCAGGAGGCACACGCCATGCAGGAGAAAGTGTCTGCACAGTACAAGAACGAGATTGAGATGGCGAAGGCCCAGAGAGACTTTGAGCTCAAGAAGGCAGTATATGACATGGAGGTGAACACCAAGAAGGCTGAGTCAGAGATGGCCTACCAGCTCCAGGTGCAGTAATTCGATGTATTTGTGTGCCACACATGTATTCATTTCTCAAAGACAGTATTTTCTTGAGATATGATGTTGGAGAGATAGGAAAATAAAAGGAAAGGATACTTTAACAAATGGGGCTGTACCAACTTGCTCTAAGGGCAGGTTTGCACCATGGTCCTGCGGGTACACTCGAGGCCACTTGGCTGATCTTGTGGTAGTGTGAATGCTGTAGATCAGCCGACCGCATAGTGGTAGTCTTGGGACCGATAGAAGTGTACTCGGATATGGATCGCAATGTGAAAGCATTGAATACTGATTAACAGATTTACCACAACTTTTGGAGTGATTCATTATTCTGTCTGCTTATCACTCCAAAAATTGTTTTACGTTTTGTTTTATTAAGCTCATTAACTCACCACACACCACCTCATGAAGTCCTTTTAAGTGGTGTTAAGTGGTGATTTCTCCTAATCTGCCAAAGAGTTAAATAAACTGTATCCGGGTACTGAAAAATCAAGGCCAATATGAATCATGGCCATCAGTCCCAACACTTGGATTTTGTCTGAATCTACGCCTAAAACTCACTCTAGTTGTAGATTTCAGGAAGGGGGGGTCTGCAGCCAAATAATAGATTATTCTGGGGGCCTTGGTATGAAATATGTTGAGCATCACTGGCACAGAAACATAGATTTTTCCAGAAAAACTAGAATCTAGCGTCAGAAACTAGAATCTCTGGCATCCATGAGGAACTAGAATCAGTATTGGAAACTAAAATATAGCATCAGAAACTAGAATCTACTGGCAGGAACTAGAATTTTGCAAGAAACTAGAATCTCGGGTCAGAAACTAGAATCTCGGGTCAGAAACTAGAATCTTGCGTCAGAAACTAGAATCTTGCGTCAGAAACTAGAATCTTGCGTCAGAAACTAGAATTTCGCGTCAGTAACTAGAATCTAGTGTCAGAAACTAGAATCTAGTGTCAGAAAATAGAAACTAGTGTCAGAAAATAGAAACTAGCATCAGAAACTAGAATCTAGTGTCAGAAACTAGAAACTAGCATCAGAAACTAGAATCTAGCTCCAGAAACTAGAATCTAGCATCAGACACTAGAATCTAGTCAGGACAAAATGGGTTAAACCTCCTCTCTTCCCACCAGGTGGCTAAGACCAAGCAGCGCATTGAGGAGGAGAAGATGCAGGTCCAGGTGGTGGAACGCACCCAGCAGATCATGCTGCAGGAGCAGGAGATCACCCGCAGGGAGAAGGAGCTGGAGGCCAAGGTGAAGAAGCCGGCCGACGCAGAGAGATACCGCCTGGAGAAACTGGCTGAGGCTCAGCGGTAGGTCCCTGGAATGGACGGCTGTGGGCCAAATTGTTGTTGTGATTTATTTCGTATATAATTAATGGAAAGGAGATTTGGTGTAAACATTCCCACCAGAATGGGGGCGCTGGGGTTCAAGTGGATAAATGTCACAAAGACAAAATTAACTTGAAGGGGAATTCCACCCATTTTCAACGTTTTACTGTGTGTTGTATTAATCTACCTTAGAGATCCTTAGTTCCTTCCCATTCAGTGTTTCCTATAAATGGATTTTTTTGTTTTTTTTAGAAATGGAGGTCTGAGAAATCCATTAACATGGTGAAACACAACTTAAGTTGTGTTTCACCATGTTAATGATTTATCTTTTAGCACCTGTTTTTCCTGAGTGTAGAAATGGAACCAAATGGACCCTCTATTGTCCTTCTGGTTCACATTTGAAAATGTGAAAAAATGGAATGTTTATTTCCATTGATTATGATTTCCCTTGCAATACTTGTTTAGTAAATGCACTTCCAGCACTAAAGATATGCATCTCATTACGCACTAGTTTTCTTTCCAGAAGATATCCGTTACTCTGCCATACAGATACATACAGTTTGTTTGTTTGTTTGTTATTTATATTTATTTAATTATTATTATTATTTATTTTTATTTTTTTTTTTTTATTTTTTTTTAGACATGCCATAAAAATGAACAGTGCTTTGCTGTAAGTGTACATGTGTACTATTATTCTAACCAAACTCTCTTCTACAGTCTGCAGCTCATCATGGAGGCAGAGGCCGAGGCTGAATCCATCAGAGTGAGTTTTGTTCCTCTGTCATTTCTCTCGCTGTTCTGTTCACACTCTCCCTTCAACCACTACCTGTTCGTTCCCTACCTACCCCACAGACATGCACACAACACAACACTGCTCCTCCCCTGCTCTAGATCTCCCCCTCTCTTTCTCTCATAGATATTTCCCAGCGTCTCTCTTCACTCCTCTGACAGTTAGTCATTGACTGACCTTGACCCACGTTGTTTCCTGTTGATTTTTTGCTTGTCATGCACTCTGTTTGACTCGGTTAGTCTTTCTCTGTTTCTGAGTGCTCACCAGTTAGTAAAGTTAAAGTTCCTACTGGATCAGATGCGACATCAGATAAAAAAAAAAAGAGAGATGTGGGCACTGATGGCTGCAAAGAAGAAGGAACAGCCTTTATTATAAACAAAGGCAGATTGTTTGAGATAACAGTTTGTCTGTTCCTCTAATTACCAGTCCTACTCTCTTGCCCGTTTTCCCTCCCGGAATCTCCTCCAGTTGAGGTGTGGGAGGAGCAGGGTTCAGCGTGTCATGTGTCAAATCGTTTCACATAATGCCCACATAGCCTAGGCCTACTTGTACGAAACATATTTTATTTGTGCTTAGGCTGTTGTGAAAGTCTATAATAGTTGGAGAAATTCAACGTTTCAACACCAACGTAGCAGTAGTTGTGACTGGACAATGAATGTTTCCTTTATCCTTGTGTTGCGCTTCTGTTTTTATTTTTGTTGATAAGCGCACGTCTGTTGAGCCTCAACTATACAGCCATCTGTCTGACTTGTGTGTGTGCTGAGTTGCTGATTGCGCCTGCCCACTCCTTCCCAGCTCCTCCCCATCCTCACTGGGGAAAAAATCCAGGGAGGCCAAATGCGTTTTACTGTTTATTATTGGACTGTATTTAAATGATCTGTGTGTGTCTGTCCATACAGATGAGAGGTGAGGCTGAGGCGTTTGCCGTGGAGGCTAAAGGTCGTGCTGAGGCAGAGCAGATGGTGAAGAAGGCCGAGGCCTTCAAGCAGTACGAGGAAGGAGCCATGGTTGACATGCTGCTGGAGAAACTGCCTCTGGTCAGTACCACCACTTGGTGGATCAATAAGAATGATTGTTATTACCAGTGCCATGCATTGCATGTGTTTGTGTGACAGGTACACTACACTGAAGTGGACATATAGTTCAAGATGTTTAATGATTTTAAAACTGTATAATCAGGCAACAAAGTCCAATGCACACCTGCAAGGCTTTGAGATAAACTTGAAGTAGAAGAAATGTACCAAAGTACATAGAGAGGCCCTCACACGTCTGCGCTTGTGAAAACTTTAATAGACGTTCTTCAAGCCTTCAGATGCTTGAACAAGGCTTTTGTGGCCGCCTATGCATTCAGCTGCTTAACCCATTCAAAAATAGTTGATATAGTTTACAATTTAGGCATTTTGCACACTTAATCCAGCGAGACTTATATGAAGTCATAGGAGTAGTTAAATAAATGAGTTATTCCACGAAAACGGTACGATCTGCAGTCCCTCTGACCGTTTTAGCTGTATTTTATTGATGGAGTCACTGAAAAAATATTTTTAATTTTTTTAATCAATTCAAATGTTCCCTTTAATATTGTATAAACATTACATGGATTTTATCTTCATATCAGAAATTATCTTTTTTCTTTCAGTAGACACCCCCTATTTTGTCCATTTTTCCATGTCCCCAGTGGCTTTCAATGAAAGTGGACTTGACATATGACTATTAAACATCAACAAAAATCCAGAAATTATGACATGAGCATATATATCTATTTGTACTTTATTGCTGGACATGTTTAGTTTTTTGAATAAATAGATGATTAATCATTTAAATGGCATTATATAGCTGTGTCCCTCAGTTGCACTCAACTCCGTTACACAAGTCATTCTTCCCTGCATAACAACAATTAACTGGCCCTTTAGTGACATCAACAATAGGAAGTAGTATTCTACAACTCTTTTGACCAACATGCTACAGAAAGTGGCAATTTAAAACCTCATTTTACACCGTTTTAGGCATTTTGTACTCTCACATGTGGTCATAAATCATAACAGGTCAACTCTGTTAAATGAAATAATGATGTAATACAAACAGATAGATTTACAAAATTATGGTCCAACTGGGTCACTCAAGCAGTAAGGTTGGGATTTAGGGAAATTACATTCTAAGGTCTTTGGTTGTGGTCATGAGAATAGAAATCGGTTGTCTTTCCTTCAAAGATGCATAATATAACGGTTGGTAAGTTGGTAAGTCATGGATCTCGCTAAAAATAGAAAGGTAGGGTATAAAGCTATGTATATCAAGATATGTTGTGCACACTCCCCCCCCCCAGTCTCAGAACATGGTCTCTTTCATTTATTTTATTTTGATTTTATGGGTTAAAGAACAAAACAAAACAAAAAAAACTAAAGGAAGGTTATTTAATAAGACTTCTACCTATGTGAAATACATCCACTGCCAATTTAATCTACCAGAGAAATGTTGCGAATTTGTATGATGGTACGATGTAAACTTTTCCTAAATAAAGAATTGCAAAAAAAAAAAAATGAAATAATGATGTAAAACAATTAGTTATAAAGATTCTGTTATTCCAACAATATATCCGATTCCGTAACCTCGGGTATGCCAAGTCTTCTCCTCTTACTCAACTCAGTTAGCGTAGTGGCTATCTTTAGTACAAAAATCACAACTCCGTTATGAACTTAATTGGCTCAACTCCATTATCAATTACCATGTTAAAATATATATAAAAAATATATTGCATGCCTCTAATGGGAAATTATGTTTTTTCTTATAGCTAAAGATGTCCTTAATATTGTGGGCTATTCAGAAAAGTAAAACCTTTCGGTCAAAATTTCAGAAAAAAAACTCCAAATCGTACCGTTTCCGTGGAATAACTCAAATACCAGTATGAATATTGCAATAGGATGAAGTGACTATAGCTCTGCTTTCAAGAGAATCTGTGCCTCTTTAAAGAGATGCACAACGATTCTCTTGACAATCACAGTTGGCCTAGGCCTTGGCACACATGATGCACATTCAGTGGCCTTTTCTTTAACGTCTCCATCTGCACCCATTCACCTCCTCTAGATGGCAGAGGAGATCAGCAGGCCACTGTCTAAGGCGCAGAAGGTTACCATGATCTCCAGCGGAGGGTCAGAGGTGGGAGCGTCCAAGCTGGCAGGAGAGGTCCTGGACATCATGACCAAGCTGCCGTCCGCCGTGGAGCAACTGACTGGTGTCAGCATCTCACAGGTCGCAGCGGTAAGATTCCTGTTGTCTAGAGCCATCACCAAATTACACTTCAAGTAGTGCACGAGGCAGACGTGACAAATAACTGAAACATATCGATAAACTAAAGGTATTGTTTACACATTTTTTTAAGTAGTAGTAGTAGTGGAAATCGTTGGATCTACAAGCTTACAACATGTCATGAAGTAATGAGTTGTAAACTTGCTTTTTTATGTATGAAAATGTACATGATTAACTCAAATCATTGCGATTAGACCAGTTTTTCAACCGGTGGTCCGGGGACCATCAGTGGTCCTTGAGAGGATTCCCCATGCATCTAAATGATGGTCAGTTGGTAACCAAATGAACCATTATAGATCTGTAACTCTTGAGAGCTTTAAAATGAACCATTCATTTCATTTTACGCTCTGAAGAGTTATATTATATTTAAACATCTGAATGACTTAATTTTCAAGAATATACACAATTAGAAAACGTAGAAGAATTATTATTTTGACCAACATTTTGCTAGTTATCTCTCCTAGTTTGTAGACAAAAACTTGAAAATCCTTGCTTTTGGGTTTGAGCGACTGAACTCAACATCAAATGGTGGTCCGTGGCTAAAATGCTGAATGAATAGTGCGCCCTGGTATGAAAAAGTTTGAAAACTACTGGATTAGATGATTATTTAGTGATTGTGACAACTGTGACAAGTTCTGGTCCAGAGAAATTCAACTAAGTCACACTCTCTTTGTCTCCTTCTTTTTATCCACAGAAAAAGTACCGTGCGCACTAAGAGAACCGAGAGGACAGGCATCTACCAACATGCACCACCCCCTCTCCAGTGCCTATAACCACTATATCTACATGCTTTTCACCGTGACCATAGTGCTGCTGTCTGTCTGTCTCTGTCAGTCTGTGCGCGTGCGTGCATGTTGATCGCGTTGACACAATGGGCCTCCGTGGCTCCTTGCTGCTCCCATCAACTCCATCCATCAGGGATGTCATTTTTAAATGGTTTTCTTTGTTCAGTCTTGTTTTTTTTTAGTTTCTGACTCTTGGTTCACTTCCAATGGGATATTCTAGATTTCCTAGTTGTTCTAATCATATCGCTTGAGTGGTCCAGATGGTCTGGTAATGTTCTGTCACTCTATGTTCAGTGTTAAAGGTCTAGGAGTAAAATTCCGCCCTACTCAGCCAAAAGGCAGTAACTTAAGCCACAGAGTAGGTACCTTTTGGGTTTCCACCAAAAAGTATGATAATGTAGAGGTGGGTGAGATGGAATGGTGTAGGAATGATTCTTAATTTTTACATTTTCCGTACCCATCTTCTATGGCATTTATACACTCGCTAAAATGCGGGTTAGTGCATTTTTTCTCAGTAGGGCTGCTTTTTCAACTAACTTGGACCTACTGTAACATAGGAATACCCATGACTAGCAGGGGTGGAGAACTGTTGTCGGTGCCATTTGTTTTTGTTTTTTTTACTTGGATTTTTAAGATGTGATCTTTTATTTTTTTATTTTTTCTGATCAGCCATTTTACCTCTTACAGAGGGTCTGGGTCTGTGAACTGACATTCAATCTTTTTACTGCTATAGTCATGTGAAGCTTATATCTGGTTTTCATATGAACAATAAATCGGTTGTAGTTCATATGGAACTTTTATTATCAGTTCCCATTCTTTTTACATCTTTGTTTTTTTTTTCTAGTTTGGGGATAATCATTACCTTTTCTGCATATCATTGCCTAGGTCACTAGTTTAAAAGGCAATTTGCATGTCTGTATTTGCTTTGAACGCTACTACTAACGCTACGGGTCAACTTAACATTGTTGGTGTAAATGTGTGCACCCAAAGCATGCTAGTAATTGTTAATTTGCTAGTCGAGGTTTAGCAACATATGGGGTAGCCCACAAGAAATGTAGTCTACGGCGGAGGGCTTTCTTCTAAATATTACAGTGGAAGGAAAAGGAAGTGGGCGGTGGGAACAACAAGCAGAGAGGATGGTTGGTGGGAAACAAGAAAATGGGTTTGTTAGATATCGACTGAACTAACTGACTGCACTGTCTTTGAAGTCTGAAGGTTGTAAGAAAGTGAAAAGTTTGCTAGTGCCGACTCAACTCCCAGTTTTTGGTTACGCTTTCTGCTTGAAGTTTGTTTTGCATGTACTGTCTGTTTCTCTGTCATACTGTCTGTCTCTCTCTCTCTGACCAACAATCCAAAGTTTGCAGGCTACATTGCCTGTACATTTTGTTACCTACCGCTAAAGTGCCTGGATAAGTCAAAGCCTCAACTCACCACATAAATGTTGGTTAAAAGTCAGGTTTCTCTGACATGGGTTATAGTCTGCGTGTGAGAGTCCAGTGATTTGTTCCATCTTTCTGGCGAGCCATGGACCATCATTGTCCAGGGTATAGGGTAAAAGCCAAGTCCAAATCTAACAACTTCCTCTTTTCTATGCTTCTCTTTACTAATCGGTTTTATAAGCAAACAATGTATATTATTTCCTTTAGCCTACCCTTATGAAAGTTGTTCAGTATGTATTGTAAGTACTCTAGTGTAATTGTAGGCTAATTGACTGATTTTGTGTAACATGAAAGAATTTATTGCAAGTCTATGTGGACAATAAACTTTAAAGAACGATGCTCTGTGTGTTGTACTTAATTGTTTCCTTTCCCCAAACCTAGAATAATCAAACAATTTTAAACAGTCTTACCATGAACTATATTATGTCACTTTGCAGGTTTTATAATTTCTCCAAAATCCTTAAATTATAAAAACAACATACGGTACTATAGTATGTTGTCCAAAACCATGAACTATAGTGTGACGCTTTTCGCGATTTTCACCATTTCTTCAAAATCCTTGATTTAGTTATTTTTCAAATTCAGGGAAATGAATGTGATTGCTGGTGATTGAACCTATAAATGACAACAAACCAAAACTAAGGCACTGGTTGTGGTACTTACCTGTATATTATGTTGCCCGACACCATGTACTATAGCCTGACGATTTTTCTTCGATTTTCGAAAATCCTCAAGCAACAATTTTCGACATACTATACTATAGTAGAAAAAATGACATAATATAGTAACTGTAGTATGTCATTTTTTTTTTTCGTTTTCGACATGTTTTGAAAATCCTTGAAAGCGTCATTTTTCGGCATACTAGAGTATGTCTTTTTTTTCTCCGGTAATTTTCTCCGTTTTTTCTCCATGGTCTCAGATGACATAGTAATTTGTTCTTAATAGTTTTTGAGGATATTCCAAAAATGTTAAAATCGACAAAAAATGAAATACTATGTACTTGTCGTTTCCGGGATTTTCGGAAAGTTACAAAATTGAGGAAAAATAATGTACTATAGTATGACAGGGCAGGCTATATAAAATTTCGAGGATTCAAAAAAATGAAATCAAGAGAAACAACATACTATAGTAGGCTATGCTAGCATGGCTTCCCCACACTCATTACAAGCAAGCTTGTATGAGTCTGGGTCAGGGGCAGGATTGTTATGGTTGACTAAAACTAACAAAAAATGATAACTAGAATTAAAAAAATATATATATTAACTGAAACTGAATAAAAACTACAAATAAGTAAAAAACTGTTTTTGCCAGTTTTTGTCATTTTTCGAAAATATTCAAGGCTATAGGCAAGGCTATAGTCTTACGTTTTTTCATCGTTTTGAGGATTTTAGAAAAATGACAAAAAATGACGAAACCTGGAAAAACGGCAAGGCTATAGCCTAGCGTTTTTTTTTCCGAAATTTCAATATTTTTCGAAAATCCTCAAAAAGAAAAAAAACGGTAAGGCTATAGCCTTGCATTTTTTTTTCTCGAAATTTCGATATTTTTCAAAAATCCTCAAAATGATGAGAAACGGCATGCTCTGCAAGACCGTAAGGCTATAGCCTTGCGTTTTTGCCAGTTTTCATCATTTTTTGAAAATTCTCAAAAATCCTCAAAATGATGAAAAACGGTAAGGCTATAGCCTTGCGTTTTTTCAAAATTTCGACATTTTTCGAAAATCCTCAAAACGATGAAAAATCGCATGCTCTGCAAGACCACAAGGCTATAACCTTGTGTTTTTCCAGGTTTTGTCATTTTTTGTCATTTTTAGAAAATCCTCAAAACGATAAAAAACGTAAGGCTATAGCTTTTCAAAAATCCTCAAAACGATGAAAAACGGCATGCTCTGCAAGACCGTAAGGCTAGCCTATAGCCTTGCGTTTTTGCATGAAAAACGGCATGCTGTGCAAGACCGTAAGGCTATAGCCTTGCGTTTTTGCCAGTTTTCGTCATTTTTTGAAAAATCTTAAAAATCCTCAAAATGATGAAAAACGGCATGCTGTGCAAGACCACAAGGCTATAGCCTTGTGTTTTTCCAGGTTTCATCATTTTTGTCATTTTTCGAAAATCCTCAAAATGATGAAAAAAAACGAAAGACTATAGCCTTGCGTTTTTGCATGAAAAACGGCATGATGTGCAAGACCGTAAGGCTATAGCCTTGGGTTTTTTTCCAGATTTCGTAATTTCTTGTCATTTTTCGAAAATCCTCAAAACGATGAAAAAACGTAAGGCTATACTCTTGCGTTTTTTCGAAAATTCGACATTTTTCAAAAATTCTTAAAAATCCTAAAAATTATGAAAAACGGCATGCTGTGCAAGACCGTAAGGCTATAGCCTTGCATTTTTCCAGATTTTCGTCATTTTTTGTCATTTTTCGAAAATCCTCAAAATGATGAAAAAACGTAAGGCTATAGCCTTGCGTTTTTTTTTTTTTTTTTTTTTTATTTTTGTTTTTAATTTCAACACTATTCGAAAATCCTCAAAAATCCTCAAAATGATGAAAAACGGCATGCTGTGCAAGACAATAAGGCTATAGCCTTGCGTTTTTCCAGGTTTCGTCATTTTTTGTCATTTTTCGAAAATCCTCAAAACGATGAAAAAACGTAAGGCTATAGCCTTGCGTTTTTTCGAAATTTCGACATTTTTCAAAAAACCTCAAAAATCCTCAAAATGATGAAAAACGGCATGCTGTGCAAGACCGTAAGGCTATAGCCTTGCGTTTTTCCAGGTTTCGTCATTTTTTGTCATTTTTCGAAAATCCTCAAAACGATGAAAAAACGTAAGGCTATAGCCTTGCGTTTTTTCGAAATTTCAACATTTTTCAAAAATCCTCAAAAATCCTCAAAATGATGAAAAACAGCATGCTGTGCAAGACCGTAAGGCTATAGCCTTGCGTTTTTCCAGATTTCGTCATTTTTTGTCATTTTTCGAAAATCCTCAAAACGATGAAAAAACCTAAGGCTATAGCCTTGTGTTTTTTCGAAATTTCGACATTTTTCGAAAATCCTCATGATGAAAAACGGCATGCTGTGCAAGACCGTAAGGCTATACCCTTGCGTTTTTCCAGGTTTCGTCATTTTTTGTCATTTTTCAAAAATCCTCAAAACGATGAAAAAAACCGTAAGGCTATAGCCTTGCATTTTTTTGCGAGAATTCGTCATTTTTCGAAAATCCTCAAAAATCGTCATTTTTTTTGTCATTTTTTAAAGTCCTCAAAACGATGAAAAACGGCATGCTGTGCAAGACCGTAACGATTTTCCAGGTTTCGTCATTATTTGTCATTTTTCGAAAATCCTCAAAATGATCAAAATGATGAAAAACGGCATGCTGTGCAAGACCGTAAGACTATAGCCTTGCGTTTTTCCAGGTTTTGTCATTTTTTGTCATTTTTCGAAAATCCTCAAAACGATGAAAAAACGTAAGGCTATAGCCTTGCGTCTTTTGGAAATTTCAACATTTTTCAAAAATCCTCAAAAATCCTCAAAATGATGAAAAACAGCATGCTGTGCAAGACCGTAAGGCTATAGCCTTGCGTTTTTCCAGGTTTCGTCATTTTTTGTCATTTTTCGAAAATCTTCAAAACATGAAAAAAAAAACAAAAAAACGTGAGGCTATAGCCTTGCGTTTTTTCGAAATTTCAACATTTTTCGAAAATCCTCAAAAGTCCTCAAAATGATGAAAAACGGCATGCTGTGTAAGACTGTAAGGCTATAGCCTTGCGTTTTTCCAGGTTTTGTCATTTTTTGTCATTTTTCGAAAATCCTCAAAACGATGAAAAAACGTAAGGCTATAGCCTTGCGTTTTTTCGAAATTTCGACATTTTTCGAAAATCCTCAAAAATCTTCAAAATGATGAAAAACGGCATGCTGTGCAAGACCGTAAGACTATAGCCTTGCTTTTTTCCAGATTTCGTCATTTTTGTCATTTTTCGAAAATACTCAAAACCATGAAAAAACGTAAGGCTATAGCCTTGCGTTTTTTTTGAAATTTCGACATTTTTCAAAAATCCTCAAAATGATGAAAAACGGCATGCTGTGCAAGACCGTAAGACTATAGCCTTGCGTTTTTCCAGATTTCATCATTTTTGTCATTTTTCGAAAATCCTCAAAACGATGAAAAAACGTAAGGCCATAGCCTTGCTTTTTTTCCCCGAAATTTCGACATTTTTAGAAAATCCTCAAAAATCCTCAAAATGATGAAAAATGGCATGCTGTGCAAGACCGTAAGGCTCTAGCCTTGCGTTTTTCCAGGTTTCGTCATTTTTTGTCATTTTTCGGAAATCCTCAGAACGATGAAAAAAAACGTAAGGCTATAGCCTTGCGTTTTTTTGAAATTTCGACATTTTTCAAAAATCCTCAAAAATCCTCAAAATGATGAAAAACGGCATGCTGTGCAAGACCGTAAGGCTATAGCCTTGCGTTTTTCCAGGTTTCGTCATTTTTGTCATTTTTCGAAAATCCTCAAAACGATGAAAAAAACGTAAGGCTATAGCCTTGCGTTTTTTCGAAATTTCGACATTTTTCAAAAAACCTCAAAAATCCTCAAAATGATGAAAAACGGCATGCTGTGCAAGACCGTAAGGCTATAGCCTTGCATTTTTCCAGATTTCGTCATTTTTTGTCATTTTTCGAAAATCCTCAAAACGATGAAAAAACGTAAGGCTATAGCCTTGCGTTTTTTCGAAAATTCGACATTTTTCAAAATCCTCAAAAATCCTCAAAATGATGAAAAACGGCATGCTGTGCAAGACCGTAAGGCTATAGCCTTGCATTTTTCCAGATTTTCGTCATTTTTTGTCATTTTTCAAAAATCCTCAAAATGATGAAAAAACGTAAGGCTATAGCCTTGCGTTTTTTTTTTATTAGTTTTTTTTTTTTTGTTTTTAATTTCAACACTATTCGAAAATCCTCAAAAATCCTCAAAATGATGAAAAACGGCATGCTGTGCAAGACAATAAGGCTATAGCCTTGCGTTTTTCCAGGTTTCGTCATTTTTTGTCATTTTTCGAAAATCCTCAAAACGATGAAAAAACGTAAGGCTATAGCCTTGCGTTTTTTTCGAAATTTCGACATTTTTCGAAAAACCTCAAAAATCCTCAAAATGATGAAAAACGGCATGCTGTGCAAGACCGTAAGGCTATAGCCTTGCGTTTTTCCAGATTTCGTCATTTTTTGTCATTTTTCGAAAATCCTCAAAACGATGAAAAAACGTAAGGCTATAGCCTTGCGTTTTTTGGAAATTTCGACATTTTTCGAAAATCCTCAAAAATCCTCAAAATGATGAAAAACAGCATGCTGTGCAAGACCGTAAGGCTATAGCCTTGCGTTTTTGCCAGATTTCGTCATTTTTTTTGTCATTTTTCGAAAATCCTCAAAACGATGAAAAAACCTAAGGCTATAGCCTTGTGTTTTTTCGAAATTTCGACATTTTTCAAAAATCCTCAAAATGATGAAAAACGGCATGCTGTGCAAGACCGTAAGGCTATACCCTTGCGTTTTTCAGATTTCGTCATTTTTTGTCATTTTTCAAAAATCCTCAAAACGATGAAAAAAAAAAACGTAAGGCTATAGCCTTGCATTTTTTTGGAAAATTTTTCGAAAATCCTCAAAAATCGTCATTTTTTGACATTTTTTAAAGTCCTCAAAACGATGAAAAACTGCATGCTGTGCAAGACCGTAACGTTGTTCCAGGTTTCGTCATTATTTGTCATTTTTCGAAAATCCTCAAAATGATCAAAATGATGAAAAACGGCATGCTGTGCAAGACCGTAAGACTATAGCCTTGCGTTTTTCCAGGTTTTGTCATTTTTTGTCATTTTTCGAAAATCCTCAAAACGATGAAAAAACGTAAGGCTATAGCCTTGCGTCTTTTGGAAATTTCGACATTTTTCAAAAATCCTCAAAAATCCTCAAAATGATGAAAAACAGCATGCTGTGCAAGACCGTAAGGCTATAGCCTTGCGTTTTTCCAGGTTTCGTCATTTTTTGTCATTTTTCGAAAATCTTCAAAACAATGAAAAAATAAACAAAAACGTGAGGCTATAGCCTTGCGTTTTTTCGAAATTTCAACATTTTTCGAAAATCCTCAAAAGTCCTCAAAATGATGAAAAACGGCATGCTGTGTAAGACTGTAAGGCTATAGCCTTGCGTTTTTCCAGGTTTTGTCATTTTTTGTCATTTTTCGAAAATCCTCAAAACGATGAAAAAACGTAAGGCTATAGCCTTGCGTTTTTTCGAAATTTCGACATTTTTCGAAAATCCTCAAAAATCTTCAAAATGATGAAAAACGGCATGCTGTGCAAGACCGTAAGACTATAGCCTTGCTTTTTTCCAGATTTCGTCATTTTTGTCATTTTTCGAAAATACTCAAAACCATGAAAAAACGTAAGGCTATAGCCTTGCGTTTTTTTTTTAAATTTCGACATTTTTCAAAAATCCTCAAAATGATGAAAAACGGCATGCTGTGCAAGACCGTAAGACTATAGCCTTGCGTTTTTCCAGATTTCGTCATTTTTTGTCATTTTTCGAAAATCCTCAAAACGATGAAAAAACGTAAGGCTATAGCCTTGCGTTTTTTTTCCCGAAATTTCGACATTTTTCGAAAATCCTCAAAAATCCTCAAAATGATAAAAAACGGCATGCTGTGCAAGACCGTAAGGCTCTAGCCTTGCTTTTTTCCAGATTTCGTCATTTTTGTCATTTTTCGAAAATACTCAAAACGATGAAAAAAACGTAAGGCTATAGCCTTGCGTTTTTTCGAAATTTCGACATTTTTCGAAAATCCTCAAAAATCCTCAAAATGATGAAAAACGGCATGCTGTGCAAGACCGTAAGACTATAGCCTTGCTTTTTTCCAGGCTTCGTCATTTTTTGTCATTTTTCGAAAATCCTCAAAACGATGAAAAAACGTAAGGCTATAGCCTTGCGTTTTTTTTTTTTTTTTTTTTTTTTTTTTTTTTTCGAAATTTCAACACTTTTCGAAAATCCTCAAAAATCCTCAAAATGATGAAAAACGGCATGCTGTGCAAGACAATAAGGCTATAGCCTTGCGTTTTTCCAGGTTTTGTCATTTTTTGTCATTTTTCGAAAATCCTCAGAACGACATCAAAAAAACGTAAGGCTATAGCCTTGCGTTTTTTCAAAATTTCGACATTTTTCAAAAATCCTCAAAAATCCTCAAAATGATGAAAAACGGCATGCTGTGCAAGACCGTAAGGCTATAGCCTTGCGTTTTTCCAGATTTCGTAATTTTTTGTCATTTTTCGAAAATCCTCAAAACGATGAAAAAACGTAAGGCTATAGCCTTGCGTTTTTTTTTTTAAATTTCGACATTTTTCAAAAATCCTCAAAAATCCTCAAAATGATGAAAAACGGCATGCTGTGCAAGACCGTAAGACTATAGCCTTGCGTTTTTCCAGATTTTGTCATTTTTTGTCATTTTTCGAAAATCCTCAAAACGATGAAAAAACATAAGGCTATACCCTTGCGTTTTTTCGAAATTTCGACATTTTTCAAAAATCCTCAAATTGATGAAAAACGACATGCTGTGCGAGACCGTAAGACTATAGCCTTGCGTTTTTCCAGATTTCGTCATTTTTGTCATTTTTCGAAAATCCTCAAAACGATGAAAAAAACGTAAGGCTATAGCCTTGCGTTTTTTTGAAATTTCGACATTTTTCAAAAATCCTCAAAATGATGAAAAACGGCATGCTGTGCAAGACCGTAAGACTATAGCCTTGCTTTTTTCCAGGCTTCGTCATTTTTTGTCATTTTTCGAAAATCCTCAAAACGATGAAAAAACGTAAGGCTATAGCCTTGCGTTTTTTTTTTTTTTTTTTTTTCGAAATTTCAACACTATTCGAAAATCCTCAAAAATCCTCAAAATGATGAAAAACGGCATGCTGTGCAAGACAATAAGGCTATAGCCTTGCGTTTTTCCAGGTTTCGTCATTTTTTGTCATTTTTTGTCATTTTTCGAAAATCCTCAAAACGATGAAAAAACGTAAGGCTATAGCCTTGCGTTTTTTCAAAATTTCGACATTTTTCAAAAATCCTCAAAAATCCTCAAAATGATGAAAAACAGCATGCTGTGCAAGACCGTAAGGCTATAGCCTTGCGTTTTTCCAGATTTCGTCATTTTTTGTCATTTTTCAAAAATCCACAAAACGATGAAAAAACCTAAGGCTATAGCCTTGCGTTTTTTCGAAATTTCGACATTTTTCGAAAATCCTCAAAAATCCTCAAAATGATGAAAAACGACATGCTGTGCAAGACCGTAAGACTATAGCCTTGCTTTTTTCCAGATTTCGTCATTTTTGTCATTTTTCGAAAATACTCAAAACGATGAAAAAACGTAAGGCTATAGCCTTGCGTTTTTTCGAAATTTCGACATTTTTCGAAAATCCTCAAAAATCCTCAAAATGATGAAAAACGGCATGCTGTGCAAGACCGTAAGACTATAGCCTTGCTTTTTTCCAGATTTCGTCATTTTTGTCATTTTTCGAAAATACTCAAAACCATGAAAAAACGTAAGACTATAGCCTTGCTTTTTTCCAGGCTTCGGCATTTTTTGTCATTTTTCGAAAATCCTCAAAATGATGAAAAAACGTAAGGCTATAGCCTTGCGTTTTTTTTTTTTTTTTTTTTTTTTTTTCGAAATTTCGACATTTTTCGAAAATCCTCAAAAATCCTCAAAATGATGAAAAACGGCATGCTGTGCAAGACCGTAAGGCTATAGCCTTGCGTTTTTCCAGATTTCGTCATTTTTTGTCATTTTTCGAAAATCCTCAAAACGATGAAAAAACCTAAGGCTATAGCCTTGCGTTTTTTCGAAATTTCGACATTTTTCAAAAATCCTCAAAAATCCTCAAAATGATGAAAAACGGCATGCTGTGCAAGACCGTAAGACTATAGCCTTGCGTTTTTCCAGATTTCGTAATTTTTTGTCATTTTTCGAAAATCCTCAAAACGATGAAAAAACGTAAGGCTATAGCCTTGCGTTTTTTTTTTTTAATTTCGACATTTTTCAAAAATCCTCAAAAATCCTCAAAATGATGAAAAACGGCATGCTGTGCAAGACCGTAAGACTATAGCCTTGCGTTTTTCCAGATTTTGTCATTTTTTGTCATTTTTCGAAAATCCTCAAAACAATGAAAAAACATAAGGCTATACCCTTGCGTTTTTTCGAAATTTCGACATTTTTCAAAAATCCTCAAAATGATGAAAAACGACATGCTGTGCAAGACCGTAAGACTATAGCCTTGCGTTTTTCCAGATTTCGTCATTTTTGTCATTTTTCGAAAATCCTCAAAACGATGAAAAAACGTAAGGCTATAGCCTTGCGTTTTTTCGAAATTTCGACATTTTTCAAAAATCCTCAAAAATCCTCAAAATGATGAAAAACGACATGCTGTGCAAGACCGTAAGACTATAGCCTTGCTTTTTTCCAGATTTCGTCATTTTTGTCATTTTTCGAAAATCCTCAAAACGATGAAAAAACGTAAGGCTATAGCCTTGCGTTTTTTTTTTTAATTTCGACATTTTTCAAAAATCCTCAAAAATCCTCAAAATGATGAAAAACGGCATGCTGTGCAAGACCGTAAGACTATAGCCTTGCGTTTTTCCAGATTTTGTCATTTTTTGTCATTTTTCGAAAATCCTCAAAACAATGAAAAAACATAAGGCTATACCCTTGCGTTTTTTTGAAATTTCGACATTTTTCAAAAATCCTCAAAATGATGAAAAACGACATGCTGTGCAAGACCGTAAGACTATAGCCTTGCGTTTTTCCAGATTTCGTAATTTTTGTCATTTTTCGAAAATCCTCAAAACGATGAAAAAACGTAAGGCTATAGCCTTGCGTTTTTTCGAAATTTCGACATTTTTCGAAAATCCTCAAAAATCCTCAAAATGATGAAAAACGGCATGCTGTGCAAGACCGTAACACTATAGCCTTGCGTTTTTCCAGATTTTGTCATTTTTTGTCATTTTTCGAAAATCCTCAAAACAATGAAAAAACGTAAGGCTATAGCCTTGCGTTTTTTCGAAATTTCGACATTTTTCAAAAATCCTCAAAATGATGAAAAACGACATGCTGTGCAAGACCGTAAGACTATAGCCTTGCGTTTTTCCAGGTTTCGTCATTTTTGTCATTTTTCGAAAATCCTCAAAACGATGAAAAAAACGTAAGGCTATAGCCTTGCGTTTTTTCGAAATTTCGACATTTTTCGAAAATCCTCAAAAATCCTCAAAATGATGAAAAACGGCATGCTGTGCAAGACCGTAAGACTATAGCCTTGCTTTTTTCCAGATTTCGTCATTTTTGTCATTTTTCGAAAATACTCAAAACGATGAAAAAACGTAAGGCTATAGCCTTGCGTTTTTTCGAAATTTCGACATTTTTCGAAAATCCTCAAAAATCCTCAAAATGATGAAAAACGGCATGCTGTGCAAGACCGTAAGACTATAGCCTTGCTTTTTTCCAGATTTCGTCATTTTTGTCATTTTTCGAAAATACTCAAAACCATGAAAAAACGTAAGGCTATAGCCTTGCGTTTTTTTTTTTAAATTTCGACATTTTTCAAAAATCCTCAAAATGATGAAAAACGGCATGCTGTGCAAGACTGTAAGACTATAGCCTTGCTTTTTTCCAGGCTTCGTCATTTTTTGTCATTTTTCGAAAATCCTCAAAACGATGAAAAAACGTAAGGCTATAGCCTTGCGTTTTTTTTTTTTTTTTTTTTTTTTGAAATTTCAACACTATTCGAAAATCCTCAAAAATCCTCAAAATGATGAAAAACGGCATGCTGTGCAAGACCATAAGGCTATAGCCTTGCGTTTTTCCAGGTTTCGTCATTTTTTGTCATTTTTCGAAAATCCTCAAAACAATGAAAAAAACGTAAGGCTATAGCCTTGCGTTTTTTCAAAATTTCGACATTTTTCAAAAATCCTCAAAAATCCTCAAAATGATGAAAAACGGCATGCTGTGCAAGACCGTAAGGCTATAGCCTTGCATTTTTCCAGATTTCGTCATTTTTTGTCATTTTTCGAAAATCCTCAAAACAATGAAAAAACGTAAGGCTATAGCCTTGCGTTTTTTTCGAAATTTCGACATTTTTCGAAAATCCTCAAAAATCCTCAAAATGATGAAAAACAGCATGCTGTGCAAGACCGTAAGGCTATAGCCTTGTGTTTTTCCAGATTTCGTCATTTTTTGTCATTTTTCGAAAATCCTCAAAACGATGAAAAAACGTAAGGCTATAGCCTTGCGTTTTTTCGAAATTTCGACATTTTTCAAAAATCCTCAAAATGATGAAAAACGGCATGCTGTGCAAGACCGTAAGACTATAGCCTTGCGTTTTTCCAGATTTTGTCATTTTTCGAAAATCCTCAAAACGATGAAAAAACGTAAGGCTATAGCCTTGCGTTTTTTCGAAATTTCGACATTTTTCGAAAATCCTCAAAAATCCTCAAAATGATGAAAAACGACATGCTGTGCAAGACCGTAAGGCTATAGCCTTGCTTTTTCCAGATTTCGTCATTTTTGTCATTTTTCGAAAATACTCAAAACGATGAAAAAAAACGTAAGGCTATAGCCTTGCGTTTTTTTTTTTTAATTTCGACATTTTTCAAAAATCCTCAAAAATCCTCAAAATGATGAAAAACGGCATGCTGTGCAAGACCGTAAGACTATAGCCTTGCGTTTTTCCAGATTTTGTCATTTTTTGTCATTTTTCGAAAATCCTCAAAACGATGAAAAAACATAAGGCTATAGCCTTGCGTTTTTTCGAAATTTCGACATTTTTCAAAAATCCTCAAAATGATGAAAAACGGCATGCTGTGCAAGACCGTAAGACTATAGCCTTGCGTTTTTCCAGGTTTCGTAATTTTTGTCATTTTTCGAAAATCCTCAAAACGATGAAAAAACGTAAGGCTATAGCCTTGCGTTTTTTCGAAATTTCGACATTTTTCGAAAATCCTCAAAAATCCTCAAAATGATGAAAAACGGCATGCTGTGCAAGACCGTAAGACTATAGCCTTGCGTTTTTCCAGATTTTGTCATTTTTTGTCATTTTTCGAAAATCCTCAAAACAATGAAAAAACATAAGGCTATACCCTTGCGTTTTTTCGAAATTTCGACATTTTTCAAAAATCCTCAAAATGATGAAAAACGACATGCTGTGCAAGACCGTAAGACTATAGCCTTGCGTTTTTCCAGATTTCGTCATTTTTGTCATTTTTCGAAAATCCTCAAAACGATGAAAAAAACGTAAGGCTATAGCCTTGCGTTTTTTCGAAATTTCGACATTTTTCGAAAATCCTCAAAAATCCTCAAAATGATGAAAAACGGCATGCTGTGCAAGACCGTAAGACTATAGCCTTGCTTTTTTCCAGATTTCGTCATTTTTGTCATTTTTCGAAAATACTCAAAACGATGAAAAAACGTAAGGCTATAGCCTTGCGTTTTTTCGAAATTTCGACATTTTTCGAAAATCCTCAAAAATCCTCAAAATGATGAAAAACGGCATGCTGTGCAAGACCGTAAGACTATAGCCTTGCTTTTTTCCAGATTTCGTCATTTTTGTCATTTTTCGAAAATACTCAAAACCATGAAAAAACGTAAGGCTATAGCCTTGCGTTTTTTTGAAATTTCGACATTTTTCAAAAATCCTCAAAATGATGAAAAACGGCATGCTGTGCAAGACTGTAAGACTATAGCCTTGCTTTTTCCAGGCTTCGTCATTTTTTGTCATTTTTCGAAAATCCTCAAAACGATGAAAAAACGTAAGGCTATAGCCTTGCGTTTTTTTTTTTTTTTTTTTTTTGAAATTTCGACATTTTTCGAAAATCCTCAAAAATCCTCAAAATGATGAAAAACGGCATGCTGTGCAAGACCATAAGGCTATAGCCTTGCGTTTTTCCAGGTTTCGTCATTTTTTGTCATTTTTCGAAAATCCTCAAAACAATGAAAAAACGTAAGGCTATAGCCTTGCGTTTTTTCAAAATTTCAACATTTTTCAAAAATCCTCAAAAATCCTCAAAATGATGAAAAACGGCATGCTGTGCAAGACCGTAAGGCTATAGCCTTGCATTTTTCCAGATTTCGTCATTTTTTGTCATTTTTCGAAAATCCTCAAAACAATGAAAAAACGTAAGGCTATACCCTTGCGTTTTTTCGAAATTTCGACATTTTTCAAAAATCCTCAAAAATCCTCAAAATGATGAAAAACGGCATGCTGTGCAAGACCGTAAGGCTATAGCCTTGTGTTTTTCCAGATTTCGTCATTTTTTGTCATTTTTCGAAAATCCTCAAAACGATGAAAAAACGTAAGGCTATAGCCTTGCGTTTTTTCGAAATTTCGACATTTTTCAAAAATCCTCAAAAATCCTCAAAATGATGAAAAACGGCATGCTGTGCAAGACCGTAAGACTATAGCCTTGCGTTTTTCCAGATTTCGTAATTTCTTGTCATTTTTCGAAAATCCTCAAAACGATGAAAAAACGTAAGGCTATAGCCTTGCGTTTTTTTTTTAAATTTCGACATTTTTCAAAAATCCTCAAAAATCCTCAAAATGATGAAAAACGGCATGCTGTGCAAGACCGTAAGACTATAGCCTTGCGTTTTTCCAGATTTTGTCATTTTTTGTCATTTTTCGAAAATCCTCAAAACAATGAAAAAACGTAAGGCTATACCCTTGCGTTTTTTCGAAATTTCGACATTTTTCAAAAATCCTCAAAATGATGAAAAACGGCATGTTGTGCAAGACCGTAAGACTATAGCCTTGCGTTTTTCCAGATTTCGTCATTTTTTGTCATTTTTCGAAAATCCTCAAAACGATGAAAAAAACGTAAGGCTATAGCCTTGCGTTTTTTCGAAATTTCGACATTTTTCGAAAATCCTCAAAAATCCTCAAAATGATGAAAAACGGCATGCTGTGCAAGACCGTAAGACTATAGCCTTGCTTTTTTCCAGATTTCGTCATTTTTGTCATTTTTCGAAAATACTCAAAACCATGAAAAAACGTAAGGCTATAGCCTTGCGTTTTTTTTTAAATTTCGACATTTTTCAAAAATCCTCAAAATGATGAAAAACGGCATGCTGTGCAAGACCGTAAGACTATAGCCTTGCTTTTTTCCAGGCTTCGTCATTTTTTGTCATTTTTCGAAAATCCTCAAAACGATGAAAAAACGTAAGGCTATAGCCTTGCGTTTTTTTTTGTTTTTTTTTCCGAAATTTCGACATTTTTCGAAAATCCTCAAAAATCCTCAAAATGATGAAAAACGGCATGCTGTGCAAGACCATAAGGCTATAGCCTTGCGTTTTTCCAGGTTTCGTCATTTTTTGTCATTTTTCGAAAATCCTCAGAACGATGAAAAAAACGTAAGGCTATAGCCTTGCGTTTTTTCGAAATTTCGACATTTTTCGAAAATCCTCAAAAATCCTCAAAATGATGAAAAACGGCATGCTGTGCAAGACCGTAAGACTATAGCCTTGCGTTTTTCCAGATTTTGTCATTTTTTGTCATTTTTCGAAAATCCTCAAAACAATGAAAAAACATAAGGCTATACCCTTGCGTTTTTTCGAAATTTCGACATTTTTCAAAAATCCTCAAAATGATGAAAAACGACATGCTGTGCAAGACCGTAAGACTATAGCCTTGCGTTTTTCCAGGTTTCGTCATTTTTGTCATTTTTCGAAAATCCTCAAAACGATGAAAAAAACGTAAGGCTATAGCCTTGCGTTTTTTCGAAATTTCGACATTTTTCGAAAATCCTCAAAAATCCTCAAAATGATGAAAAACGGCATGCTGTGCAAGACCGTAAGACTATAGCCTTGCTTTTTTCCAGATTTCGTCATTTTTGTCATTTTTCGAAAATACTCAAAACGATGAAAAAACGTAAGGCTATAGCCTTGCGTTTTTTCGAAATTTCGACATTTTTCGAAAATCCTCAAAAATCCTCAAAATGATGAAAAACGGCATGCTGTGCAAGACCGTAAGACTATAGCCTTGCTTTTTTCCAGATTTCGTCATTTTTGTCATTTTTCGAAAATACTCAAAACCATGAAAAAACGTAAGGCTATAGCCTTGCGTTTTTTTTTGAAATTTCGACATTTTTCAAAAATCCTCAAAATGATGAAAAACGGCATGCTGTGCAAGACCGTAAGACTATAGCCTTGCTTTTTTCCAGGCTTCGTCATTTTTTGTCATTTTTCGAAAATCCTCAAAACGATGAAAAAACGTAAGGCTATAGCCTTGCGTTTTTGTTTTTTTTTTTTTTTTTTCGAAATTTCGACATTTTTCGAAAATCCTCAAAAATCCTCAAAATGATGAAAAACGGCATGCTGTGCAAGACCATAAGGCTATAGCCTTGCGTTTTTCCAGGTTTCGTCATTTTTTGTCATTTTTCGAAAATCCTCAAAACAATGAAAAAAACGTAAGGCTATAGCCTTGCGTTTTTTCAAAATTCCGACATTTTTCAAAAATCCTCAAAAATCCTCAAAATGATGAAAAACGGCATGCTGTGCAAGACCGTAAGGCTATAGCCTTGCGTTTTTCCAGATTTCGTCATTTTTTGTCATTTTTCGAAAATCCTCAAAACAATGAAAAAACGTAAGGCTATAGCCTTGCGTTTTTTCGAAATTTCGACATTTTTCAAAAATTCTCAAAAATCCTCAAAATGATGAAAAACAGCATGCTGTGCAAGACCGTAAGGCTATAGCCTTGCGTTTTTCCAGGTTTCGTCATTTTTTGTCATTTTTCGAAAATCCTCAAAACAATGAAAAAACGTAAGGCTATAGCCTTGCGTTTTTTCAAAATTTCGACATTTTTCGAAAATCCTCAAAAATCCTCAAAATGATGAAAAACGGCATGCTGTGCAAGACCGTAAGGCTATAGCCTTGCGTTTTTCCAGATTTCGTCATTTTTTGTCATTTTTCGAAAATCCTCAAAACAATGAAAAAACGTAAGGCTATACCCTTGCGTTTTTTCGAAATTTCGACATTTTTCAAAAATCCTCAAAAATCCTCAAAATGATGAAAAACAGCATGCTGTGCAAGACCGTAAGGCTATAGCCTTGCGTTTTTCCAGATTTCGTCATTTTTTGTCATTTTTCGAAAATCCTCAAAACGATGAAAAAACGTAAGGCTATAGCCTTGCGTTTTTTCGAAATTTCGACATTTTTCAAAAATCCTCAAAAATCCTCAAAATGATGAAAAACGGCATGCTGTGCAAGACCGTAAGACTATAGCCTTGCGTTTTTCCAGATTTCGTCATTTTTTGTCATTTTTCGAAAATCCTCAAAACGATGAAAAAACGTAAGGCTATAGCCTTGCGTTTTTTTTTTAAATTTCGACATTTTTCAAAAATCCTCAAAAATCCTCAAAATGATGAAAAACTGCATGCTGTGCAAGACCGTAAGGCTATAGCCTTGCGTTTTTCCAGATTTTGTCATTTTTTGTCATTTTTCGAAAATCCTCAAAACAATGAAAAAACGTAAGGCTATAGCCTTGCGTTTTTTCGAAATTTCGACATTTTTCAAAAATCCTCAAAATGATGAAAAACGGCATGCTGTGCAAGACCGTAAGACTATAGCCTTGCGTTTTTCCAGGTTTCGTAATTTTTGTCATTTTTCGAAAATCCTCAAAACGATGAAAAAAACGTAAGGCTATAGCCTTGCGTTTTTTCGAAATTTCGACATTTTTCGAAAATCCTCAAAAATCCTCAAAATGATGAAAAACGGCATGCTGTGCAAGACCGTAAGACTATAGCCTTGCTTTTTTCCAGATTTCGTCATTTTTGTCATTTTTCGAAAATACTCAAAACCATGAAAAAACGTAAGGCTATAGCCTTGCGTTTTTTTGAAATTTCGACATTTTTCAAAAATCCTCAAAATGATGAAAAACGGCATGCTGTGCAAGACTGTAAGACTATAGCCTTGCTTTTTTCCAGGCTTCGTCATTTTTTGTCATTTTTCGAAAATCCTCAAAACGATGAAAAAACGTAAGGCTATAGCCTTGCGTTTTTTTTTTTTTTTTTTTCCGAAATTTCAACACTTTTCGAAAATCCTCAAAAATCCTCAAAATGATGAAAAACGGCATGCTGTGCAAGACCATAAGGCTATAGCCTTGCGTTTTTCCAGGTTTCGTCATTTTTCGAAAATCCTCAAAACGATGAAAAAACGTAAGGCTATAGCCTTGCGTTTTTTCGAAATTTCGACATTTTTCAAAAATCCTCAAAAATCCTCAAAATGATGAAAAATGGCATGCTGTGCAAGACCGTAAGGCTATAGCCTTGCATTTTTCCAGGTTTCGTCATTTTTTGTCATTTTTCGAAAATCCTCAAAACAATGAAAAAACGTAAGGCTATACCCTTGCGTTTTTTCGAAATTTCGACATTTTTCAAAAATCCTCAAAAATCCTCAAAATGATGAAAAACGGCATGCTGTGCAAGACCGTAAGGCTATAGCCTTGCGTTTTTGCCAGATTTCGTCATTTTTTGTCATTTTTCGAAAATCCACAAAACGATGAAAAACCGTAAGGCTATAGCCTTGCGTTTTTTCGAAATTTCGACATTTTTCAAAAATCCTCAAAAATCCTCAAAATGATGAAAAACGGCATGCTGTGCAAGACCGTAAGACTATAGCCTTGCGTTTTTCCAGATTTTGTCATTTTTTGTCATTTTTCGAAAATCCTCAAAACGATGAAAAAACGTAAGGCTATAGCCTTGCGTTTTTTTTGTTTTTTTTTCCCGAAATTTCGACATTTTTCGAAAATCCTCAAAAATCCTCAAAATGATGAAAAACGGCATGCTGTGCAAGACCGTAAGGCTATAGCCTTGCGTTTTTCCAGGTTTCGTCATTTTTTGTCATTTTTCGAAAATCCTCAGAACGATGAAAAAACGTAAGGCTATAGCCTTGCGTTTTTTCAAAATTTCGACATTTTTCAAAAATCCTCAAAAATCCTCAAAATGATGAAAAACGGCATGCTGTGCAAGACCGTAAGGCTATAGCCTTGCATTTTTCCAGATTTCGTCATTTTTTGTCATTTTTCGAAAATCCTCAAAACAATGAAAAAACGTAAGGCTATACCCTTGCGTTTTTTCGAAATTTCGACATTTTTCAAAAATCCTCAAAAATCCTCAAAATGATGAAAAACAGCATGCTGTGCAAGACCGTAAGACTATAGCCTTGCGTTTTTCCAGATTTCGTCATTTTTTGTCATTTTTCGAAAATACTCAAAACGATGAAAAAACGTAAGGCTATAGCCTTGCGTTTTTTCGAAATTTACTTGTAGTGTACTTGTAGTGTAGCTTGCTACAATTTTCTGGGGATAGCTTGTAGTGTAGTTTAGCTACATTTTTTCGAGAATAACAAGTAGTGTAGCTTACTACATTTTCCCAGTAACTTGCCCATCACTGGCAAAAGACCTGACTGGAAAAAGCTGTCGCAAAAAGCCATCCATACGACGGGGGGATCTGAATTAATAGCTATGCTTATAAATTTATCAGGAGTGCTAGTATCGGAAATATCCATATAACGTCTACACGAGACGTCCAACAGACCTTGCAGCCACCAAAAATCAAGTCGCCGACCCCTACAGCCAGACGTCTATGCGACGTCCATACGACGTCCATACGACGCCGTCAATACGACCTGACCTGCCGCCTCAGAAGACGTCCCAACGACGTCTCCAAAAGACGTCCAAACGACGTTGGAAACGACTGGAAAAAGCTGTCGCAAAAAGCCATCCATCCACGCCGACCGGGTGGATTTGAATTGAAATTGTACTGAATTGCATATAGCAAATGTTTTCTATAAGACTATGACATCCTTTAGACCAGGGGAGCCCAACCAGTAGATCGGGATCTACCGGTAGATCTCGGCCTGATCTCAAGTAGATCTCGGGAGATGTGAAGGGGAAAGAAAAAAAGGCGGTGGATAAGAAAATGCAATGGCAGTGTTTGTCCATGTCTGTTGTACTTATGTTGTACTGTTGTAGGCCTATTTATGACAAGTCTGTTGTACTTGGACATAAATATATGGACATAAAGTAAAGTGGTAAAACAAAGTAGTGTTGTGTTGTTGTGAAGTTACTGCAGGCTGGCAACGATGCGTGTGGTTTGAAATGTTGATATTGGACTGGTAGATCCCGGAGGGGTTGGCTGCTGAAAAGTAGATCTTGGTTCAAAAAAGGTGGGCACCCCTGCTTTAGACTATGACATCCCATCAGGAGTATCAAAAATATCCATATATAACGTCCACACGACCTAGCCGGTAACCACCAAAAACGTCAATTACATTAAGTCGCTGACCCGTACAGCCGACGTCCATGCGACGTCCAGACGACGTTGTCGATACGACCTCAGCTGCGTTTCAAAAACACGTCTCCAAAAGACGTCCAAACGACGTTGGGACGACCTGACAGAAAAAAGCTGTCCAAACGACGTTGGGACGACCTGACAGAAAAAAGCTGTCGCAAAAAGCCAAGGAGATAGATCTACCACTCATTTTCATGTCATGAATACATTCGAGATGTATGCATATAATAATATCAATAACAATAACAATAATAATAATAAAATAAAGCCCCCTCATTGTCTAAAATGAAGCCCCCTCATTTTCTAGCTTTGTCTAGAACTGGAGGTCTGGCCAAATCAGTGACATCACAAAGATGAAGTAGGCTACAACTTCATTCATAATTCATTTTCAAATCTCACAGCGATTCAATCATTTTCCAATTATAGAATCATAATAGAAGCAGTTCAGCTATATTATCCACAGAATAACTCCAAAGTAGCCTATGTAATGACAGTAGCATTCTTTACGTGAAAATTAAGGAAATGTTAGATTTTCCCTCCAAATATGTAAGGAAGATATGATATTGATATACTGTAAGTGTTCTGGTCTCATCATATACGAAAATATGTTGTTACGTGCCACCTGCTGACTGAAAAGGAGAGCCAGCGAAATCCAAAAGCGACCTCGCCCGCGGGCGCCCGGTTTCAAAAGCGGGCGCCCGCTTTCACAAAAACGGGCGCCCGGTTTCACAAAAACGGGCGCCCGTTTCACAAAAACGGGCGCCCGTTTTCAAAAGCGGGCGCCCGTTTTCAAAAGCGGGCGCCCGTTTTCACAAACTAGGCTATGCCTAAACCTAACTCTAACCCTAAACTTAACCTCAGTAAACCTATGCCTAAACCTAACCTAACCCTAACCATAACCTTTTGAAAAGGGCGCCCGTTTGTGAAAACGGGCGCCCGTTTTCAAAAGCGGGCGCCCTTTTCAAAAGCGGGCGCCCGGTTTCACAAAAACGGGCGCCCGTTTTTGTGAAAGTGGGCGCCCGCTTTTGAAACCGGCCGCCCGCGGGCGAGGTCGCTTTTGGATTTCGCCCCTGCTGCTGAAAAGGTCAGTGCAGGGTTTGCTATAGTAGCCTACCAGGTAGGCCAGTGTACATTCTCATGGCTTTTTTACAACAGTGAGAAGGCCTATAGTAGGCTATAATACCCTAATTAGAATAGAATAGAATAGAATAGAATAGAATAGAATAGAATAGAATAGAATAGAATAGAATAGAAGACAGTGTTTATTTTCCCCCCAATGGAAACATCCTAAAAAAGGGAGTCATCTGGGGACTATATTATTTGACATTTGACATGTTCTTTCTACACAAATCTCTCAAAAAATTGAGGTTGTCTTCTAACCAGGGTGGTCTTATATTCAGGACAATACGGTATGTTGTTTTTCATGGTTAAACTAGTTTTCTTGAGCTTTCATTAGTCATGTCTTGCCTGGCAAAAATATTGAAAATCATTATCGTAAACTGAGAGAAAAATAATTAAAAATTACATACAGGCATGACAGTGACATATAATATATCGTCACCTTTTTATTGTTGAAAACGACATACCATAATATGTAGTTTATAATATGTAGTATTATAGGGGTTAAGAGCTCCATCTAGCTAATACTCTTTGATGCATAATGTGCACATGGATTTGTATTTGAAAAGGTTAACTTTATTAAAACAACTACAAAAATAGACAGCACAATGAATTACAATGGCATCAAGGTAGCAAGCTTTTTCTACAAAGAAACAAGAGACCCCCAAAATGTAACAAAGAGTTTTCCATATATTAGTGAAGGAAATGAACAATTCTGTCATTTAAAAAAATATGTACACAGCATTGGGTTCAGCTTTCAAAGACACAAAAGGACAAAATAACAAACATCAAGGAGTGTCTAAGTACATACAGTATAATTGATAAAGATATGGGTTCATTTGAAAGTACAGTGTATCAAAAATGATCAACTGAGAAGCATACTTTATTGACACAGCACAGGCCATTCCCACTCATTCAATCAGTAAACATTGAATCATTTGTTAAACTCATTCGGGACTTATTAGCATTTCTGTGCAGACAGAAGATTGGTTCTACTGTGGTCAGTTCATTAACTGGATGCTTTTATAAAGAGTTTTGTGTTGCCATTTTCAGTGGTGCGAAGTACAGTACATGTACCCAAGTACTGTACTTAGGTGAAAGTTTCAGGTATTTTGTTTCATTGTTTTACTTCATTGGAGGTATTTTCATTTTTGAAAGGTTGTGGAATGAGACATGCTGAATAATGATGTTTTACTTTTTATGCTTTTAATTATGTTTATATGCCAATACTTGCCAATGCTTTGTGTAGTAAAGTTAGTAGTTTTCATACCGGACATTTACTGATGGTATTTCTGTCGTATTGATACTTTTAGTTAAGTAAAAAAAATAAAAATAAAAGCCTGGTAAAGTCATTCCACCAGTGGCTATTTCGTCAACAGGAGAGTTACGACCCCCAATGTGTATTAGTTAAACAATGCTACAACCTTATAAGAATAAAAAATAAAAATGTTTTTAATACAGTAATAGATTTGAATGAACAAAACTAGATTATAGTTGAGTCATCACCTCAATGTTTTTGCAGACTTAAGAGCATAATGGTTTCATACAATCAAATGATGATAAAGATTTCATGGAAGTAAAACAAAACATGGGGGGAAAAACATTTACATCCATTTTGTTTGAAAATGCTTTGTTGAAGGTGTTTAGCTCTGAAACATGTTCAGCACAAGCACATTTCAATTCCACATTGACAGGCATGTTACACATCAGAGAAGAATTATTCAGCTTGGCCAGGGATACAGGATTTTAAAGTGCAGCTGGTAGTGGAATTTTAACTTCTATCCCTGTGTCTGGATCACAACCAGATCCACACATTTCCAAAACTCACATCTTACATCTGAGCAGGTGCATCTCCGAATGTCTGTCCATTCTTCTGCCCTAGAGGGCAGTATTGTCTCTGTTTCAGGGGGAGAGAGTCGTTCCAGTTTGCTGGTCATATTATTGCCAGAGGCAGTAGCACCAGCAGATCTCTGCTCGGTTTTCGGGTTCAGTTCTCAGGTGTGTGGGAATGAGGGCCCACCGTTTTGGCACCAGAAAGACAGTTCTCTCTGTGGCTCAGAGTTAGGGTTAAAGCGATGAAGATCATCTGTGATCTGGCCTTTTTTTTTGCAGCTCTCAGACCATGTGCAGGGAGTAGTCTGGTTTAAACTGGCTGTAGTTGTTGTTAATATAGTGTAGCTGATTCCTCTTCAGCTTGAACGAGACAACAATCACCACAACCCGTTCACAGAAAGAAGGGGTCTATAATGTATTCTGCTCATCCCTACATTAACATTTTAACCACTTGGCTCTTTTGTAAAGCAACTTGTAAAGCAACTTCAATGCAGGAGCAAGGGACCGAACCAGGATTACCCTGTTACCCTATCCATATCCACACTCTGTTAAAACTATACAGTTATGACAGTGGCATTGGACGCTCCTCAGAGTTGCTACAGGGTAAACGATCCTGAAATATTGTTGGGCATGAGGAGAAGTGGAGACGAATTCGTAGCAACATGTGTCACTGATGAACAGAGACTGAAGGGGCTGGAGCTGGTAATAATAATAATAGTAGTATACAGCAAACTGTGCACAGTATGCATACTGTAAATACTAAGACAACACGCCCTTGTACTGTGTGCGCACTGTCCCCACAGACAGCGACAGAAATGTATACATATAAAGTTACACCATCACCTGTAAAAATAAAAAACCCTTATTGTTGCATTTCAAATGTTTCGCAGGTCATTCACATAGTGTTACACACTCTGAATCTTCTACTATTATGCTATCAAAGTACAAGAAATCCCCATCCTTTTTTGCTTTCATCTGCTAAGCCCTCTAACACACATTTTACAGCATTTAATGTTAGTCGTACGTGTTAAGTCAGCTTATGTGGAAAAATAAGAAACAGTACTAGAATGCCTACTACGCAGACTGCAGCCCACCACCTACCATTGTCTCATTCATTACCAAACGTAGCTCCACTATTAAGGGTTAAAGGAAGAGGGGGTGTGGTTAAGCTTAATTCATTTAAGCTCAACAAGGCAAAGGTGCCCCTTGTCAAAAAAGAACACATATGCATTTACATGTTGTTTTTCTTGTGCAAGGGACATTGTCGTACGATGTAGTACAACATGAAGCTTTAGGTTTGGTTTCTGTCGGGTTGGGAAGAGGGGTGGGGTTAAGGGACTATCGGAAAACCGAACCAGCGGCGCCTTAGCCCCGTTCGCCCCGGGAGATACAAAAATATACAAGCAAGCAAACCTGCTCCCAGCCCCTCTCCACCTGTACTGCTGTGTATACCACCGCCACCTGTAGCCCCCATCTCCACCTCTCTCTACATAGCCTGTCCTCTCCTCTATTCTCTCTCTGTCTCCCTCCCTGTGTCTATGGCTACACCATGTTCATGGCGTCCTCGGTGAGGAAGGAGTGGATGTGTGCGAAGGAGGGCCGGAGCTTGCAGTCCCGGTTCCAGCAGCTCAACATGAGCTCATAGAGACCTTGAGGACACACCGCTGGACGACTCAGATACACCTAGAGGACAGACAGACAGAGCAGGGGACACGTTACTTACATTTTACATGGTGTCCCTTTTTACTAAGTGGTACGATCATGTGACACCATCGTATGGCAGTGTATGAAATAGGTTCTAAAATGTCAATTGCAGTACTTTGCGGTATTTATTTATAATAGACAGAAGACATTTGACATTTTTAAAAATATTATTGAAGAAACTGTTTAAAGGTGCACTGAAACGCAAATGGAAGGTGTATAGTGTGACATGTTTGTGCCATCAAGGTTGATTATACACTGTATAATCAACCAATACTGTATAATCAACCAATCAATACTGTATACTGTATAATCAACATTGTATTGTCCTTCCTGAATAAAGTTATGTGCGAACTATTCTTTTTTCTTTTGTACATTCTACATTTTGGAATGTACATCTGCCTATAAGTTTTCTAGAGATGGAATGAAAGCCTCTGTTGTGTTGTGATGTACCTGTCTGCCGTGGTCCCTGAAGAACTCTCCAGCGTTGTCTATGACCTGCTCATCTGTCAGGTTGGAGTACGGCTGCTCCTGACACACACTGAGCATCTCCCACAGAGTCACACCAAACGCCCACACGTCACTGGCTGTGGTGAACTTACCCTGGAAAACACAGCAACAGCAAACTGTATGATCATCACAGTACATCAGCAACATCATCACTGACAGCGTGCACACACATGCACACGCAGACCAGTGTTGCCAACTTGGCGCATTTGACACTATATTTAGCTTTTTTCCAGACCCCCCTAGTGCCAAAATTCGTGAAAAACTGGCGAAAAATCTAGTGCTTTTTGGATGGTGAGTTGGGACAAAATTTGTTAACAGGCGCCAAGATAAAACCCTCGTTTTTCACTATTTTTCCTCCTACGATAGAGTCCCCCTTCCTTCCTAGAAAGGACCATTGGTAACTAAAAGGACCCTTATAGATCTGTAACTCTTCAGAGTGTAAAATTAAACCAAATGGACCCGAAAGGGTCTCAAGAGTTAAATTATATTTAAACATCTGAATTACCTAATTTTCAAGAATCTAAATATTTAGAAAATATAAAGTAATTGCTATGTAGACCAACGTTTTACCAGTTATTTCTCCTAAATTAGTCTGAGAGACTAAACTCAACAGCAAATTGTTGTCCTCCGTGGCTAAAATGCAGAATAAATAGTGGGGCCTGGTATGAAAATGGTAGAAAACCACTCTCTCTCTAGAACATTATAGTGCATTTTGAAAGTGCCACTAGTGCATTTCGGATTTTTGCAGTTGGCAACATTGATGCAGAGTTGCAGACACACGCACGCACGCACGCACGCACGCACGCACGCACGCACGCACGCACGCACGCACGCACGCACGCACGCACGCACGCACACACACACACACACACACACACACACACACACACACACACACACACACACACACACACACACACACACACACACACACACACACACACACACTCTCCAGTCTCACCATCAGTATGCACTCCCAGGCCATCCAGCGTATGGGCAGCACGGCTCTGCCCTGGATCCTGTAGTAATCTCCGGCGTAAAGGTTCCTGCTCATGCCAAAGTCTGCGATCTTGATGGGCCTCTCTCCGCCCCGGTCCTCGCCGCCCTCCCCCCTCTCACCCCCAACCAGGCAGTTACGCGTGGCCAGGTCCCGATGCACGAAGTTGAGCGAGGACAGGAACTTCATCCCCGACGCGATCTGACTCGCCATGGCGATAAGAGCCGGGTAGCTGTGAGAGAGAGAGAGTGGATTACTATGAAATAAATGGAAATGGTAGAAAATAAATTGAAATGTAGCTTCAAAGAGTAAGGTATGTGTGTGTGTGTGTGTGTGTGTGTGTGTGTGTGTGTGTGTGTGTGTGTGTGTGTGTGTGTGTGTGTGTACATAAATATTAAACACTAGATACTGTTATAGTGAAACAGTGATCTGAGCACTAGTACAAGCAATCTAAGGTTTAACCTCAAACAAATTGCAACAGAAACTCTTCCACCTATTTTTGTTTCCTTAATATGTTGGGAATAACATATCAAAAGTCCTAAGAAATCCAAGTAGGGGAACATAGTGAAAAATGCTGAAATAGATGATGTCACAATTTCCGATTTTCGCCTATTTAAAAATTAGATTTATGTATGTTTTCTTAGCTTGTGTCTAAAGAAAATGTTCAATACTTTGCAGAATTACATAGAAACTATGTCTGATTCAGTGAAATGATTGTTCAAGAGTTTTTTTCATTTATTGCAAAAGGAAAATCTTAATATTAATGCATTTTGTGAGCTAATAAGGGACAAATTTCGTATAGATTATAAAATCAGAAAAATGGTTGCAATAGGGCAAAACAAGTTGCAACAGAAACCCTTTAACTTGTTTTTGTTTCCTTAATATGTTAGGAATAACATATCAAAAGTCCTAAGAAATCCAAGTAGGGGATCATAGTAAAAAATGCTGAAATAGATGATGTCACAATTTCCGATTTTCGCCCTTGGTGAAAAATAGAATTATGGAGGTTTTCTTAGATTGTGTCTAAAGAAAAGGTTTAATACTTTACAGAATTTCATAGAAAATGTGTGTGATGCACTAAAATGATTGTCCAAGAGTTTAATTTCATTTTTTGAAAAAGGAAATTCTTAATATTAATCCATTTTGTGAGCTAAAAATGGAGAAATTTCACATATAGCAGAAAATCTGAAAAATGGTTGCAATTGGGCCAAACAAGTTGCAACATAAACCCTTTAACTTGTTTTGGTTTCCTTAATATGTTAGAAATAACACATCAAAAGTCCTAAGAAATCCAAGAAGGGAACATAGTAAAAATGATGAAATAGATGAGGTCAGAAATCCCCATTGATGTGAAATGAAAATGTTTAATACTGCAGAATTACAGAAGAATTGCAGAATTACATAGAAACTGTGTCTGATGTAGTAAATTGATTGTCCAAGAGTTCATTTATTTATTTATTTTATTTTGGCAAAGGGAAATTCTTAATATTAATGCATTTTGCGAGAGGAAAAAGGGGCAAATTTCACAGACAAGAAATAATCAGAAAATGTTGCAATAAAAGATAATACTATAAACATAACTTTAACCTCACAAAACATAAATATATAATATATAAACTATTCAACATCTTTATCATCATCACTTTGAACCAGACTTGTGTTTGTGTAACACCCGGGATTCGAAACCGGGTCTCCACCGTGAAAGTCCAATATCTTAACCACTAGACCAAAAGGGACATCCCCTTGGTACGGGGGCAGATACTAGACTTTGGAGGTCATCACGACAGAGGCTGTAGCCACCAGCTACACTCACCTCCCTATTGACCTCCTTCCACAGGGAAACGCGATCCGGGTCACGGCACCACTGTAACACCCGGGATTCAAACTCAGGTCTCCACCGTGAAAGTCCAACATCTTAACCACTAGACCAAAGGGACATCCCCTTGGTCCGGGGGCAGATACTAGACTTTGGAAGCCATCATGACAGAGGCTGTAGCCACCAGCTACACTTGCACACCCTGTGTCTTTGCAGTTTACACATGCAACAGAGCAGACAATGCTTCTTGCAGGTGCACCTCAGGCTGCTGCAGTTGGTCTTGCAGGTGCATCTGAAGACCCATAGCAGTTCCTGAGCTGGAGGTATGTCTGTCTGGACAGGGATAATCACCCCATCATTATCCCCATTCTTGCGGCAAGAGCACTCATGCAGTTCCCTTCCACTGCTGTACTTGATAATGTGGTACTTTGTTGCTGTGGCTGGAGATGGCAGACTCTCTGGCTTTACAAGAGATGCTTCTTGCAAGTGCACTTCAGGCTGCTGCGGTCAGTCTTGCAGGGAGACCCCTCTCATAGCAGTTCCTGAACTGGAGGTATGTCTGTCTGGACGGGGATAAGTGTAGCAGGCGGCTGCACTGATGGCGTGATGGCCTCTAAAGTCTAGTATCTGCCCCTGGACCAATGGGATGTCCCTTTGGTCTGGGAGCAGAATAAAGAAATTTGGTCCCTTTGGCGTGAAAGTCCAACACTTAACCACTGTTAAGTGTTGGACTTTCAGGCGGGAGACCCGAGTTCGAATCCCGGGCGTTACATAAGCACCCCATCACTCTCTTCCCATCCCCATTCTTGCGGGAAGTCTGAGGAGGGTCTTGACTCATTAAGCATTAAGATACAAGCATTTTTGTAAGAAGGTGGCATCTTTTGTGGAGCCAGAGAGTCTGCTACCTTCAGCCACAGCAGCAAAGTACCACAGTCTCTGTGTCTACTAACAAATACAGCAGTGGAGGGAACTGCATGAGTGCTCTTTCCGCAACAACTGGGATGGGAAGAGAATGATAAGGTTCTTATCCCTGTCCAGACAGACATACCTCCAGCTCAGGAACTGCTATGGGTCTTCAGATGCACCTGCAAGACCAACAGCAGCAGCCTGAGGAGCACGTGTAAGAAGCATTGACTGCTCTGTTGCATGTGTAAACTAAGACACAGGGTGCGCACACACAAGTCTGGAAGTGATGATGATGATGATGATAAGTTTACAATATACAATGTAAACACTAAAAACTGTAATACATTAGGCGCGATGATGGTGTTGAATCATTTATATATTATGACAGCATTGCTTTTGTAACCTTTACGTTTTGTGATGTTAAATTTATGTTTATAGTATTATCTTTTATTGCAACATTTTCTGACTATATTTCTTGTCAGTGAAATTTGCCCCTTTTTCCCCTCGCAAAATGCATTAATATTAAGAATTTCCTTTTGCCAAAAAATAAAAAATAAAATAAAAAATAAACTCTTGGACAATCATTTTACTGCATCAGACAAGGTTTCTATCTAATTCTGCAAATTATTAAACCTTTTCACTGGACACAATCTAAGAAGACCTCCATAAATCTGTTTTAACATGGGCAAAAATCGGAAATTGTGACATCATCTATTTCAGCATTTTTTACTATGTTTCCCTACTTGGATTTCTTAGGACTTTTGATATGTTATTCCTAACATATTAAGGAAACCAAAACAAGTTAAAGGGTTTCTGTTGCAACTTGTTTTGCCCTATTGCAACCATTTTTCTGATTTTATAATCTATACGTAATTTGTCCCTTATTAGCTCACAAAATGCATTAATATTAAGATTTTCCTTTTGCAATAAATGAAAAAAACTCTTGAACAATCATTTCACTGAATCAGACATAGTTTCTATGTAATTCTGCAAAGTATTGAACATTTTCTTTAGACACAAGCTAAGAAAACATACATAAATCTAAATTTTAAATAGGCGAAAATCGGAAATTGTGACATCATCTATTTCAGCATTTTTCACTATGTTCCCCTACTTGGATTTCTTAGGACTTTTGATATGTTATTCCCAACATATTAAGGAAACAAAAATAGGTGGAAGAGTTTCTGTTGCAATTTGTTTGAGGTTACCCCCCTTTTTTTCTTAGATTGCCTGTACTACACTCAAAAGGTTTAAAACGGGGTGAGGAGAGCAAGAGTAAAAAGATATACTTTATTAATAATAAAAAGCCTACATGTTTCTTGTAGGAGACTTGTAGGAGTCAAAACATGTAGGCTTTTTATTAATAAAGTATGTGATTTTACTCTTGCTCTCCTCATCCCTTTTTAAACTTTTTGAGTGCTCAAATCGCTGTTTCACTATTGCACTTTAGTCCTTTGGATCTTAGAAGCACCTCTCCAACCGCCATTAATCCGTTTCTCTCCGTCGAGCACCTCGTTGCCTTTTTCTTTTTAATACTATATACTGTAGTATGGCTGTAGTACGCTTGTATTTTGCCCCAAAATACAAGCCAAAATACATCATTGTCCCAAAAACTAAGAAGATGCCTGGCCTCAAGTAGCCTACACAGACTCGAACCACAGTCACCGACAAACCCTTGTATCTTCACCATTGCTTGGAAAATCCAGGTGAGGCAAGGTATATATTCACTGTCGGGAAAACCTGGAATTTCCTTCTCATGGTATATATGTTCTGCTTAACGATGGTTGGATACCCTGCTGTGTAGAGCTCACAGTCATGGTGCTTCTTACTGACCATGGTTCTGACCATGGTACTGATCATGATACTGACATGATGTTGAAAATAATACTGGTTATTATACTGCCATGATACTGGTCATTATACTGACATAATACCTATTATTATACTGCCATGATACTGACCATGAACAAGATCATGTAAACAAAGAACTATTTCCAAGTGGGTGCTTGTTCACATTCATTTGCGTGTGTGTGTGTGTGTGTGTGTGTGTGTGTGTGTGTGTGTGTGTGTGTGTGTGTGTGTGTGTGTGTGTGTGTGTGTGTGTGTGTGTGTTCATGTTACCTGATAGTAGGGGTGTTGTGCGACGGTCCACTCTTGTCCAGCAGCACGCGATGGGACAGGTACTGGTTGAGGTCTCCACACTCCATGTACTCTGTGACCATGCAGAGAGGGTCGCTGCTCACACACACGCCTAGCAGACGGATGATGTTGGGGTCCTTCAGACGGGACAGGATCTTCACCTCCTTCAGGAAGTCATTCCTGAGACAGAGAGAGAGAGAGAGAGAGAGAGAGAGAGAGAGAGAGAGAGAGAGAGAGAGAGAGAGAGAGAACCCATCAAGAAGATTGCTCAAACTTCATGCATATCAGACACTTGGTAACTTCACCCCAGAGAGTTCTTGGCACGGCTGTAGCTCAGTGGCTAGAGAGGCCGTCTGCAGTGGTGTAATGCAGTGGTTTTCAACCTTGTTCATACCAGGGCCCACTATTTATTCTGCATTTTAGCCACCAGTTGATGATTAGTTTAGTCACTTGGACATACAACTAAGGATTTCCAAGTTTGTGTCTACAATTTAGCAGAGATTAACTGGCAAAACGTTGGTCAAAATGACAATTCTTCTACATTTTGTAATTGTGGAGAGTCTTGAAAATGAGGTATTTCAGATGTTTAAAAATAATTTAACTCTTGAGGGCGTGCACTCAAAAGGTTTTAATTTTACGATCTCAAGAGTTACAGATCACTGGTGTAGTGAGACTGTAGTCTACCGTTATATGCTATTTACTTAGTATTCTGTGGTGAAGTTCTTTGGGGAAATGAGTGCATACTATCTGCTAACCATTTCATCCATTTATCATGTGCAAGCATCTAGCCTATATGTGAGCATGTTGCACAGGGAATAATTATGTTATACCGCGCTACAGCACTGGCCGCCTGAGAGTCTACGGGCCAAAGTGTCCCTGAACAAGACTCTTAACACCTAGCATCTTCCTTCCCCAGGCGATCAGACTGTTCAACTCTAGACTCCCTGGCAGATGGTTTCTTCCTGGTTTCTAAAATGTTTTAATTTATTTATTTGGCCGTGCTTTTTATATGCGATGTGTGTATTTTATTAGGTCCTTTTAATTAGTATCGTATTGTCTGTGCATGTTTATTCTTGTACGAGGCTGTGCTGTCTTTTAACTAGGAGAAACGTAATTTCATGTTTTTCTGCTGCTGAGTTGAGGAAAAAAGTTGAGGGAAAAAATGACAAATAAAGCAAACTTGAAACTTTAAAAAAACAGAATCGAATTTGTTTTTCAAGCAACACATTTGGATGCACTTGTAAATTTGCCAAAATTTCTCTTAGTTATGGAAAATAGTAGGTCTTAAAAACTGGCCAATTATCTCCCTCTCAGCTTGCATATTAACTGTCAATGAAACACTAGTGGGCTGCTTAAAAGTAAGGAAGGAGACAGAGGTGAGGTTTTAATGAAAGCAGGACAAAGTAAGGGAGAGTGAATGAGTGAAAGAGAGAGAACAGACAGATCACGTTTGACGGGAAACAACATGAACAAGCAGTTCTATCACTCCTAGATGACGAAGCCGACTAGAGGCTTGTGAGAACATGCGGAGTCAGACCCACATCCCACTAATGCTGTGCTTGGAATACGTCCAGGACGCAAGAGTGTGATAAAAACCACGGTATATAACCACACACACACAATGTTTGGTGCTACACAGACCTGGCATTCTTTGAAGCGTCCGGGCGCAGTATCTTCACAGCCACCAGCAGAGGGCGACCTTTCCTGACATTGAAGGGAAACTCCAGGTTGGGCAGGTCCTGAGGATTCTCGATTTCACACAGGTGTACCTTTCACAGCACATAATAGACGCTGTTATACTTTGTATACTGCAATAACACGTGGATGAACACACACACACACGCACACGGACACACACACACACACACACACACACACCCACCCACCCTAATACTAAGACGCAAAATGTTCGCCAACTACCTTTTCTCAACTAACTCAACAGATAAAAACTAGAATCAAGTGTTAGGAAGGGACTAGTGGACAATATACTGTAGTCCAGTCGCTTTACACTTGGTTTCATGCTGAAAATAGCTGATCTCCTGCAACTTAATGTGCTGCAACATAAGGTGAGCTCGCAGAACGGCTCATTTCGGCAAATGTAAAATCAGCCATTACAACGGCATCAAGGCCCGACAATACACATTTTAGTCAACTAAGTCAAGAGTAGATTTAGTCGACTAAAACTAATATGTCTAAAAACTAAGACTAGGACAATACAAAATAGAAATTTGCTGCCAAAAACACAACACTGACACCTCCACACACCTCTCCAAACTGGCCCTCTCCCAGCTTCTCCTTGAACACCAGCCTGTTTCGGGGCAGTTCAGGCAGGGGCAGGCAGGCGGCCGACGATGACGACTCTGCCACGGGGCTGGACGAGGTGGAGGAGCAGGAGGCGGCGCCCCCACCGCCAGCGGAGGCGGCGGCAGCGGGCACGGCGTACGTGTTGTTGCCGCTCACCCCCTGGAGGCTGACGATGTCGGCCTCGGCGTAGTGAGGCACGCTGGGCGGGGACAGCGACGGGTACGGAGGGGAACCCGGGTAGGGGGGAGGCTCCTCCTGGTGGTGCGCCGCCGCCAGTGGGAAGCTCTTCTCCAGGTCTCTGTCCACACCGCAGGCTGTGGAACCAGGGCAGGGAGGGACGGGGAGGAGGAGGAGAAGGAAGAAGAGATGGAGAGACAGGTGGTAGGGGTCCGAGAAAATTGGTCCAGGAGGACAGTGGGGAAGGGAGGGACAGGGTGATGCAGGACATGGGGGAGAGAAAGGTAGAGAGAGAGACAGAGACAGAAATACAGAGAGAAGATTTGTGAGGAGAGAGCGAGAGAAAGAGAGACGGACAGAGAGAGTGAGAGAGACAGAGAGGGGGCAAGATAAAAGGTTAAGTTTGACAGATGGGGGGAGGAAAATAAACAAATTGAAACAACCATCTGTCTTCCTCTCCTAAAGCTGTCTTGTAAAATGCGAGACTATCTCGTTCCACACTGTCAGGACAAACCGCTACTGCCAATGGATTTAGTGTTTCTGTTTTAAAAAACAAAACAGTAGTTATCTGGAGACGGTGAGTGAGGTGAGCTCGTTAAAAGTAACACGAGTGACAGGAGGGGTTGTGGTGAAAGTCATACGCATGCAAAAAGAACAACAACAACGATGAAACCGTTAAGACTACACTATCTATCTCTGCTTCTCCACACCTGCCTAGACTGGGAATTATGTTGTCTTGCAGCACTTGGGTTTGCTAATAAGCAAGTAGATTGCCATACACGATTATGGGGGAAATACTGTCATCATCCTGCTGGATTGTCTGATGTTTAGAGAACAAAGCTAACGCCTCTTTCATGTTTTTTTGCATCAAAGTTGGGATTATTTCCAACTAAGCAGACGTTCTGACTTCAGTGGAGTATTGCAATTATGACAGTGTGCTGCGAGTTTACATTAATTCAAATATTCAAATATGCACACTGTGAATGTAGTTTTTGTAGGGAGAGATTTATACACCAACTTTAATGGTTTCATATTTTGGACTGAGACCAATTCTGAAAAAGCCTTCTACTGGTAAATACCGACTTAAGTTTTCAGAGAAAAAAATAATAATTGTGTACCGGTATACACAGTAACAGTAGCAGCATCAAAGATATTACATTTTGGAACCCCAAATGGTGTTCCCATCCAGAATGGACCCTTGTAGATCATTCTCAAGAGTTAAATTATATTTAAACATCTGAATTAATTAATTTTCAAGAATCTACACAATTAGAAAATGTAGAAGAATTGTTATTTTGACAGTTCTCTCTCCTAAATTGTGGACAGAAACTTGAAAATCCTTGATTTTGGGTCCAAGAGATTAAACTCAACAGCAAAGGTGGTACATCGCTAAAATGCTGAATAAATGATGGTCGTATGAAAAAGGTTGAAAACCCCTGGCTTAGAACACCAAAGGGGGTTCATGCCCAGAATGGGTTTTAATAAGCCGATAATCTAAATTGCAATAAAACAATTCCACAGACATTCCCCTGCTACAGTGTGTGGGTTGAGGAGCCCAGCCTGAGCCTGACTGCGTTCCCCCCAGCCGGAGGCGTCTTACCCTGGGGCACATTGAGGCACTTTTCCTGAGCCTGAACGATGCTGGGCAGGGCTATGGGCCACGCGCCTTGTCTGTGATCTGACAGGAGCAGGTGATAGGCTGGGTTGTTTAACAGC
>CM076967.1:14895998-14935998 GCA_039105355.1 Benthosema pterotum | reverse complement strand
CTGCCTTGGTGCGAATAAAAAACAAATTAGTACATTATTGTTTCTTTGCTTTCTGTTTTTCAGTGTACATACAAAACACAATATACTGAAATGGAGGAAAACACACACAAAAAACTAATCGGTCAAAATTGCAACTAAACACTTCAGTCAATGGTGTTAGGTCACTTTCCTGGGTTATTTCTTGAAGCCATAACCTTTTCCTGGGTTGCAGGGATTTTATTTTGACCGAATTCATGGGTTGTTTTATTTGGTTATTGGTTTTGGGTTGTTTTAATGAGAATAACCAATTTGTTAGGTCACAGACTTTGGTTGAATTGATTTATTGATGGAGTGGACTGGTCCAATTCCCCCCCTCTTTTTTTAAACGAGTGAGTGGTATGTCCCAACTGCTGTCAGTTTTGCTACTGCTTCTTTCTCTGCAAAGTAGGGGTCCCCAGCACAGCATGTAGAAACTGATGTTAGGAATGTCCCTAGTGTATAACTCGAATAGCAGTGCAATTATTTACTAGTACAGCTAAAATAATAATTCTGCGTGGCCTGTGGGTCTGTAGCCTAATACGCATTTTATTATAACTACATTTAACTACATTTTATTACGTCATTCTTGATATTGTGTATATGTTGGTTTTCCTGGTATTGATGTAATGCATTTGTTTTGTTGTTGTCCTTCTCGCTGCTGTAATTCCTCCTCGCTGTACTCCGGCTCATATAAATAACGCTGTACAGTGGATTCCGACAGCAGGGAAAAAAACTCGTCGTCATCCAAAAAGTCGTCAGGAGCAGCCATAGTCAACAACTAACGTTGTACTACTACGAGCACGACCACCACCAACACCACTACTACTACTACTACTGCTACTACTACCACTACTACTACTAGTAGTACGAGTACAAGTACTACTACTACTACTATTACTATTACTCCGTCGCCTCCTCCTCCCCCTCCTCCTATCTCAAACGCTAACTAATCCTCCTCCTTCTCCTCCTCCTCCTCCACCAGCCCCACCACCAACTACTACTTCACTGCTACTACTATCAACACCACCACTACTACTACAACTACTACTAGTAAAACTCCCACTACTACCAACTAAATATAAAGTTTATCTTTCGATCACAACTACACTGCTTCGGCTAATACTGCTTCCACCAGTTGGACTCGTCAGAAAAGACCGCTCAACGGCTGCGCGCGCCCACTCTGCTGAGCGGATGCCGCGGTGCACTGTGGGTATTGTAGAATTTCTCGGACAAAATGACGAAAAATGAAATTATTTATACTTTTTACAGAACAGATAGGATACTAAAGCCGAGGAATGCATCCAACACTGTAAACACAACACTGCAACGACTTTTCCTTCAGACCGGCACTCAGACCGTTACTCAGACCGGTAAGGTAACCTTACCCGTCTACATACTCGCTGTGCTGGGAAGCACGGCGCTGGAGCCACAGAATCCCAATGTTATTAATCAGGAGGCCATTAGCATGTATGCTAATGACCAACACCACACAAAGAGTGTTGAAAAGTGGCGAAGTTCCCCTTTAAATGGGTGGAATTTCCCTTTAATAAAACAAATGGGTTAACTGAATATTCTGTATCAATTCAACTGGCAGTTGGGTAATCTTGACCCTCAAAATTAGGTTATTAATGCAACTTAATATGTCTGGTCAAATCAACTGGTATTTGGGTCATCTTGACCATCAAAATTAGGTTATTGATGCAAGCTAATATGTTCGGTCAAATCAACTGGTACTTAGGTTATGTTGACCCTCATAATTGGGTTATTAATGTAACCAAATGCATTCGGTCAAATATAATAACACGCATTATTTGGTCAAATTGACCAAAGACCCAGTTGGTCCTTATTCAACCTCTACGTTTGGTTGAAATTTGACCGAAGTTAGGTTGTTTTTGACCATTGGTTTTTCTCTGTGCATGGGGGTGGTGCAGGACTAAATGACAACTTGAAGCTTGAAACTAAAATTGTAATGTTATGAAAGCACTGCCACAATCAATGTTTTAAACCAGGTGAAATGAGATTTCTTCTCAACACATTTCAGAGAATGGTATGGTTCTTTTTTCTGTAAACAGCCCTGAACAGTACGAACTGCAATGTCAGGTATTCCTACGGAGGTTAGGCTAATTAACACTATTGAGTGCTCCTTTTAAAATCTCTTCACACGATTAGCAACAGGCATTCAATGTGGAGGAAACTGAGTGATTTCTTTCATTGCTTAATTTGCAACAAATTGCATTCAATGATAATGGCCTTCAAGACACCTTCCCCATTCAGATCCAGGCATGAGCAAAACTGAACGAATCCTCCTTAACTAATGGATAAAACAAATGAAAGCTCAAGCATTAGCAATATTTCCTTTGTTGCGATCTGTGTATGTGTGTGTGTGTGTGTGTGTGTGTGTGTGTGTGTGTGTGTGTGTGTGTGTGTGTGTGTGTGTGTGTGTGTGCGCGTGCGTGCGTGTGTGTGAGAGAGAGAGAGAGAGAGAGAGAGAGAGAGAGAGAGAGAGAGAGAGAGAGAGAGAGAGAGAGAGAGAGAGAGAGAGAGACTAGCATTTGTGCTGGCATTTTGGTTGAAAGATTAGTTTTGGTGCCAGGCTGCATGTTGCCACAGAGACCTGAGTCTTTTTAGATTTTTATTAAAATGCTGAGAATGTGGAGACTGCTGGGGGGTTTGATTCACGGCAATGGCCTTCAACAGGCAAAATTGTCTGTGTTTTTGCCACTGGCATTGTATCAGTGGGTACATGTGGTCGATGTCTAGACCCTCCCCAGAACACACAGGGTGGGGTCAGCATTCAGCAGTGACAGACTAGGGGAATAACAATACAAACTGTGCAAATAATTTGCTAAATAGTAATATCACTTAAAGCTCCTATATGTAATTTTCTGGTCAAAATAATAATTACATTCTTTATTTTATTTTCATTTTTTCATGAAGTCTTCCTTTAATAGGAAGAGGAAAACAAATGAATCGCTAAAAAATGGCTTCCTGTATACTATAGCAAATACAAAAGTTTCATTCCACATAGCAGACTGCACTTACACCAGAATTCACCAGAACTATCGCTAATGAGCTCCCCAGATACCAGACATAATGACAAGTCCGGCTAGGCCTCGCTCTACAGAAGTCAACAGTGCACTTGGAACACATCCTCAGCCTCTTATTGCTAGAAAGTACCCATTGTGTAATTTTCAAGAGAACACCAGCAGACAGACAGAGCACTCAAAGCACGTAGGGTAGTTCTGATGCCTGCAGAGCACCTGAACGCTGCTGTTTGAAAGCAGGGCAGTCTGGCTCTTTGTTTGGCTCTTCTGTCCTCAGAAAGCATTAGGTGATTCAATTGATTTGTAAATGCCAGTTGTATGAGTCTGCACACCGTACTATTATATAGGACAATGTATTTTAGATAGCATTTCTATGTAGCCTTAGATAGTAGGTGACGGCAAACTCCTCGTCGTCCCCAAGAAAGGCTCCGTAAAACACTGCCCCACTCTCCAGGGGCGGATCTAGGCATGGGTATTGGGTGGGGGGGGGGTCCCCAGTCTGCCCCACCAAATATGATACCAAATATGATAGCATGCAAAACAACCCAAGATATTTCAAATTAAAGTGCTTATATTTAAAATGATTTGAAACACTACTACTGCTACTTACGAACTACAGTTGTGGCACCACTAAACCAACAGCATTTCATCATTGAAATCAGAAAACTCTCTGAGTCAGACCTTTAGCTATATGCATGCTGCGTGTCTGTTGCAACTTCATCAACAACTGATGTTATTATTGACATAAGCTTACTATTATTATTATTACAACGTAGTATACTGTATGTACTGTAGACAACATGTAAACAGCATGATATAGCATTATTATGCACAGTTTAATTAACCTATATTCTTCACTTTCTTTACTGTTATGTTCTTTCTTATGTATGACTCACATTAATTACTTTGGATGCACATGATGTATTGGCATGCTTTTCTTTTGTTCATACTTATTGTAAGTCACACTGGACTAAAATCTTGAATTGGAAATTGTTAAGAATAATACCTGCCACTGATGAAGTTCAAGTAGACATGCGCACGCACACACGCACACACGCACACAGAGTGTATTCTCACCTTGCCTAGTATTTTTTTCCAGTACTGCCTCCACAGAATGACAGCTATGACAGCCAGTAGCAGTAGGATAATCCCCACCAGGCAGCCAATCAGGATGGCCGTGTTGCTGCTGTCATCCTTGGCTACTGGAAGTCCTGCCCTCGGAGTCACGGCAGCAAAGTTGGGCCCTGGAGAATGCAGTAAAAAGATGAATATACTGTAGATGAAAGAATGCCTCATTTGCACGGTATGGTTAATTGTACATACGCCAGTAGTCGTTACAGGTGCTGTGTGTGTACACCTTCAATCATTGGCGATTTTAGGGAGGTGACAGGAGGGGCACGATTTAGCAGAGATAACTGGCAAACTTCTTGTGTCTGACTGTTTGCCGGTGAGCCAAAAAACCAACACATATCTAACGCTCCTGCTTGTTCTGACTCGCTCTGCAGAGGAGTGTCAGCTAAAAAATGGAGGTGAAAATGTCAATCCGATTCAAAGTGTATGTCGGTACATGTACGAAGGGTTTGTGCCAGGATGTGTTGAACTTCATGTTTTTTATCGGTACATCTTGTTTTTGGTCTGGTTCCTGAGACGCTGCACCACCGGAAATAATATCATCATAGGCAAAAAGAAAAAAACTAAGTAATAATTTATGAATAGCAGACGTTTGTTGTCAGTGCTTTTGTTTTTTTCTTCTGAGATCAATTGCACTAAAGAAAAAAGAACTTTTAACATTCAGTAGATTTTCTGTGGTCTGGAGGTTTCGTGGCTCGAACAAGTGCTCTGATTTTCCTGCTGTTTGTGGTGTAAGAGCCTGAACATCACATACTGTATGTCAAACAGCATTCGCCAGGACTTGCCTGTTTTCATTGCAGCTCAAAAGCCTCCTAACCCCAGAGAAAACCTCAGACCACAGAAATTCCGCTGAGGTTTACTGGGTGTGATTGAGATCATACATCCTTAAAGAATAATTAATTTAGTAATGTCTTTGAAGGTGCTTGTTACAATAAACAAACATGTACCATATGTACAGTAGGTCTGTGCATACTGTACATCAATATCACACCGACGCAAAGTCCAGGGTCCGGCTGCATGGACCGAGGTTGAGTCCTACGTTTCTTAGTTTGGTGTCAACTCATGTCTAATCTATCAACAGCATTCTCAAGCAAGAGTAACTGTTCTCCAGGTGGGGGAGAGGCCTGGCTGGGACAGTGTTGTGTCTATGGCGTGTGTTAACGTGCCATCGTGTCTGAGCGCATTAAGCAGCAACCCTCTGCGTGGTGACAAAGTTCTCCCTGCGCCACACCCCCCGATAGCTTCATCAGGCTTAGCGCGTGTCTGATGTGGGATGGATTGTGTGCGAAAGCACGCATCCAGTATGCATGGTTCATACCACGCCGTCTCTCTCTCAAAGCCCCTGCGCTGCTGGGAACAGAATGTGCACGCCGTGGTAATTCTCTGCCTCTCAGCAGCCCTTGGAGTGAGTCCCACTTATATTATTAATTTGGCGACTGTTGTTATTTCTCCCCCTGTGAAGGTCAAATGTGCCGTTTCACTAGAACGAGAGGCGAAGAGGGTTTCCTTGGGATAGCTTGGCGTAGACTTTAGGACCATAAACATTAACTTGTAAATGGAAACCAGAGTCTAACTGGGTAAGTGCTGGTAGGGCTCTAAAGCTTGGTTAACAGGACCCCTGGACAAGGACATAAAGACATCCATGCATGTGCGCACGCACAGCAGACCACACACACACAACACACACACACACACACACACACACAAACTCACTCACACACACACACACACACACACACACACACACACACAAACACACACACACACACACACACACGCAAGCAGACACACATGCCAAGATTTTCACCGCAAAAACCCCTTAACCCTTAACTTCTTTGCCTTTTTATTTTAAATATTAAAAAAACATTTTTTCAATAGTTAAAATGGCCAGTCAAGCTCACAAGGTGTCAATAGATTGGTACATGTATGTTGAACAATTCCGAAATGATTTTAAAAATAGTAAAAAATAGCAAAGAAGTTTAGGATTAAGGGGTTTAGCGGTGACAAAAATGGAGCCCTATATACTAGAGTATTAACAATAAACACCAATTAATTTAGTTGTGCATAGACACATGTACAGAGAAACAGGTATGCATGTGCATACATGAGTGCACATACTGTGTGCAGCAGGCACGCACGACACACGCACACGTACACACACACACACACCACACACACACACACACCACACACACACACACACACACACACACCACACACACACCAACACACACACACACACACCACACACACACACACACACACAAACACACACCACGGATTCTCTCAGACTGCCCAGACTGCACGAGGGGTGGTTGAAAAAACCCAAACACAGCCGGTCAACCACAGCTGAGGAAGATCCAAAGCTGCGTTTGTTTCTGCGCCACACAGAGACATTTTAGAGCTCTGTTATTGTCTGGATGTGTCAAACGGAGCCTGAGGTTCCTAAGAAACATGCAGTGCGGGAGAGACCACAGGAAAGGCCCAGCTGTTATTGTACATAAATATAACATGCTACGGCAAAGTGTTAGCAGCGAAGGGTTTGTTTCCCCTTGTTATGTCTGTATATATCTTTAAACCCCAGCGGGACGGAGGAGAAGGAGTGCCAGACGCCCTCCTGCCCCTCCTCGTCCCCTCCACCTCCTCCTGGCCCATAAACCTCCCTGTGTCTCTGCCCAAACAGTGAGGCACTTTTAAGATGCTGGAACAACGCCAAAGTGGAGGATGTGATGTGAACCATCTCACTGGTCTGGTCCCTCTCTTTTTGCCCGCATCTCACCCACTCTTTTCTTGTTTCTCTCTCTCTCACCTGAAAGCGTGCTGTTAGCCGGGAGGTCCGAGGTCATGGGGCTGGAGGAGGTGGGGGGGTCTGGAGCGAAGAGGCAGAGCGAGGGATGGAGGGGTGGATGGATGGAGGATGGATGGATGGATGGATGGATGGATGGATGGATGGATGAATGGAAGAAGGAGGAGGAGGGGAGAAGATGGAGTGGATGAGAAGAGAACTGAATCATGAGGAGGAGGAAGAGGAGGACTCCAGAGGTAAGGGTCGTGGAGCAGGGAAGGTGCAGTGAATAGCATGAGTCTGTCTAAGTCAGTACACGTAGAGGTATGTACAGTATGAGTCGCATCTATTTAATAAAGCTGAATAAAGCAAAAAAAAAGTAAAAGAGTGAGCATTCTTGTGCAAGCGATGGTTACTTGGCCAGTAGCAAGCACTTTGCTGTTAGCAATTAGCTCTAATGCTTAGAACACATTTTAGTGACATCGGTATCCAGTATTCATTTTGTCAGCTTGACCTCTAACTACCTCACATGAACACGATTAAGTGGCATCATTAATACTTAACCGATGGACGTGTCCCTGACGACCCACTGTACCAACCACTCAATTATCATAATGCAATATGTGATTGTGAATACTAATATAAAATAAATGCATTGGTGCAAAATGGGGGAATCTACTGTATATAATAGAGTCCGCCTGTGGTCTTTTGGTTTCAGTACTTTGCCTCTCGATAGATGGAGGTGCTTTGGTTTGCATGAGAAGTGACCATGACATGTTGACTAGTATACAATCTGCAACCGAATTAACATTCAGTTCAAGTAAGGTTATGTTTGTGTGGAGAGAGTTTCACATCTGTCACACTGCATCTCCACTGCCTGTGAAGAGGCCATATAACTGTGGGATGAGAGAGAGAGCGTCTCATTCACTCACTCACACAAACCGTGAGTTGAAACTTCATGACCTTTAATATAGTGCCAATACAGCCTTGTCCTTTTCCACACAATAGGCTCCTCCAGATAAGCATCTTGCAGTGAATGTAGGTAAAAGATTGATGGGGCGAAGGCTGGCTGGTAGCCCAGAGGATTTCATTGGGGGGCGTGTGATCTGACATGAGTGTGTGTGTGTGTGTGTGTGTGTGTGTGTGTGTGTGTGTGTGTCGGGGGAGTTCTTTGATACTGGTGGCAATGAGCCAAGACATTGTGCCCACAATCCTATTACCCAGGAGAGGAGATATACAAAGAAAAGAATGATGGATAGAGCTGTGCACGTGTCATTTTACCATCCAAGAGTTAGTTAGTTCATATTTTGGTTGCAAAATAATTAATTCTCTGAGTCCCATGTTGGGGTTTTGGTGAATATTAAGTTATTCCGGTGGCCATTGCACTAGAAATAAACCAAAAGACAAAACTAGAACTAAGCTAAAATTTGAATTAATTCCACCCAGAAGGCCTTCTTACCTTATTGCCAGTCATCCAGTTGTTATTTGAAGAAAAAAAACTCCTTATTGGTCGTTTCCAGTTCCACTACCCCACCATAAGCTCAGAATGGGACTATGGGATGTTCTTCAAATTCACCTATTTCTATCGCTGCAAAATGCAATTATCACTTTCATTGTCACTTTTGGTTCAACTGTGGTTCAGCCGTCTCAAGAGGGCGGGCACAGTTTATGGCTGGACCAGGCTGAACCAAAAGTAAGTGTCAACACATTATTGACATGGTGGAGAGAATATATATAGCAACATGCCTTTCGGAAATAGAGGAATTTGAACAACATCCCATAGCCCCTTTCTAAGCTTATGGAGGGGTAGGGGAAATGCTTTTGTTTTCGTGAAGAAAAAACAAACAAAACAAACAAAAAAAACAGCTGGATCACTTTTAAGAGAGATAAATCAACAGCAGATAGTTAAGAAAGCGGAAGATGAATAAGACATGGATGCTTGAGCTGACTCACCGTTGGGCCCAGCGGTGGTGTTGGAGGAGTTGTCTCTGGGCGGGGGGGCGCTGGAGGACACGGTGGGCAGCACGGGGGGCAGAGGAGGAGCAGGGGAGGTGGTGGGGAGAGCCGGAGGATCAGGGTGATGAGGAATATGATCAGGGCTGTCGGTGACGCCCTCTCCAAACGGCTCTGAGAAACACACACCGGACAGAGGGAAGAGTTCAAGATGGCGTGAATGTGTCTCATCGTACCTTTTATCAACATGACAGTCACTCACGGAGCAGACAGAAGATGACGCGAAATACAACCTTGGTGTAGTTAATGGTTCCGGTTTTCTTTTATTTCATCGGACACACAGCAGCGTTTCATACACCAGTGTTTGAAACGCTGAGGAAGGCCAGAGTGCCGAAACGCCTCTGTTTCTCTGTGTGTCCTATGAAATAAAAGAAAGCCCATGTACTATACAAGAGTGTGGATATTTCTTTTTTACAATGATCTGCAAGAATCTGCACCTATCAGCTGCTGAGACGCTGGAAGAGCAGACATTCACCTGACGGTTCTATTGTTTTAGTGCTTACATTGTTTAATGCAGTGCATTGTGATTTCTGCTTAAATTGTGAACTTTAATCTGTATAAGGCATTGCAATGTCTCCATTTGATGTAAATTGTACATTTAATTGTAATTCATGCAGTGTCCAAGTTGCTTCTTTACACCTGACAGGGATGGAGTGTCTCTGGTTGGACGTAGCAACATGGAACGCACATTTTTATTCCCAACAAGAACATTTTCCTGTCCATCTGGCACCATATAGGCTTGGCAGCCTGCAGTATAGGTGCCCAGACGGTTGACCCAACCACCCGGGCCAGAAATTATTGTTTTTAACTTGATTCTTTTAAACCTTTGCCCTGCCTCTTCTCAAGTCTATTTCTAGGTAGCACCTAGATAAAAGGCTCATTGTTTCAGACAAAGCCACAGAGTGAAACCTCAAGCCACATTCTGAAACACAAACATCTCCCTCCCTCTCTCCTCCACAGTTCCTCCTACTCCTCCATTCATCCTACCAGAGAAGAAGGAGATCTCGCTGATGAGGAGCCAGCGGTCGGCGAAGAAGAACTTGCAGCGGAGGATCTTGGCGGGGCGTCCCCCCAGCGGCAGGGAGATGGACCTGGACGACGGGTCCTTGAGGTCCCCCAGTGGGACGGCCAGCGAGAGCGGCGGAGACGACCACGGCTGCAGGAGCTCCGGCTTGAACTGGCACTCCACCTTGCTGAAGACGCGGACGCCCTGCGTGTGCCGGTTGTTGCTGTGCACCTGGGGAGTGAGAGGAGAGGGAGGGGGAGATATTATATTTATATACACCAGAGGTGGTCAGGAGGAAGTTAGGAATGTTGGAAATCAGGCAGCATAAGTATTTATGAATGTGGTCTTCATTTTAGTGTTATTCCTCCTTTTAGAGCGGTGGGTTTCAACTGACGTGGTGAACCTTATAGAACTCATCACTGCGTGTTATATGAGTGGGTTGGCATTCTTTTGCAGCCAAGCTAAATCAACATTGGTATCTGGCGCGGGGTGGAAATAAACCTTCCATATTAAACTTGTGTTGCTATACTGTAACTTACTGTAGGCCTATCTGACTATGAGCAAGCAGACACATGCTATTGATTATTTCCTTATAAAAGATGACTCAACCTGGCAATCTAGTTCAGTTTCCCTTGAAATTCTAACTCCCGTTTCTATAAAGTTCTTGACGTCTGACTTTACAGTAAGAAAGAAAATTAGGTGATTTGAAAAGTTCATAGATTGTTTCTCTTTTTGCGTTGAATGGGAACACAAAAAGAGTGAAGTCAAAAGGGGGTTGGGCCTTTAACTGTCAATGCCAAGGTTTCCGTGTCGTAACCCTTACTTTGAAGCCCCAGACCCAGATCTCCGTCTCCGATAAGGTAAAAAGCCCCAGGGTTCGGTTCGAGCACACCGAGCCAGGCAGGTGTGTTCGGTCCGATAAGATAGCAAATTTATCATCTGCCACAACAGATGATACAGCAGCAGGCACCAAAAAAACCCAATAGGCAACCTTGAGAAAAGCTGAACTTTGCCGCAGTTGTGCAGCAAGACACACTGCCACACTGCAGCCCACTGAAATAGCCATCAAACTACACAGACAACGCCGTTGAAACACACATAGCAGTTGTAGATGGTTTTCCAAGGCCTATTTCTTACCTAAAAATCTATAGATTGTCTAGAAACAAGCTGCAAGGGGAGGCACTGAGTGTCTGCATTTCTCCTCCCTGCCTGGGAGCCCTCCTACCGGGCACAGCTACCGCCTTTGAGGAGCACCACAACTTCCTTATTTATGTGGGTGTCACACCGACATGCTGATATAGCGGAAAATAGCAGTGGTGGTGGTAGAAATCGCTGTGGAGGGCTGGTCTGGATGCGGTGTTAGGGGTTGAAGCTCAAGGGCTTTTCTTTCGCAACATGTGGGCAAGTTTTAATTGAATCGATGATGAATATGTCAAACAAATAACACATTGGTATCCTGTTGCTGCTGCTTGTAATTGATTTGGCATGAGTGCTGTGAGCAGCCGTTGGAGGTGGAGGTGGTGGTGGTGGCGGCGGGGGCAGCGCTACGAAGGTTATGGAGCGTTTTGCTTGGGAGAGGCAGTGGGTGCAGGCCGCAAAGGGCCGAGACAGAGCAAGGAAGGAGAATGAGGGATAAAGTGGTAATGATGAAGAAGAGAGGGCGAGGACAGGAGGGGATAGGAGAGGAGAGAGGGGAGACAATACATCACCTCTGTATACAAGAAGGCTACGACTGTGTGTGTGTGTGTGTGTGTGTGTGTGTGTGTGTGTGTGTGTGTGTGTGTGTGTGTGTGTGTGTGTGTGTGTGTGTGTGTGTGTGTGTGTGTGTGTGTGTGTGTGTGTGTGTGCGCGCGCGTGTGAGAGAGAGAGAGGGATAGAGAGAGATAGAGAGAAAAAAAGAGAGCGCATCCCATAAACCATAGAAGTCCTTGTAATGAACGAGACATCATTGTGGTTCTACACAATGAGAGGAGGAAGGTGGGTGGGTGGTGGGGTGGGGTGTATAGATGAGGGGAGACAGGGAAGAGAGGGACGGGGGAGGAAGACGAACGACTTATGTAACAGGCATTCGAGCATCATCCGCATTTATCAGGGAGGTGGAGAATGACAAAAGGCAGTCCTGATTAAACAAACAGCGGAAACCCTGCAGCTCATTAAAGTCCTCCTTATATACACTGTATCTTCCTGTCTTTCAGTCGGTGTGAAGCGTTGGGAGGCTGCGAAGCTTTAAGCTTAGAGAGAGCTAAAAATAACAGCTGAGCTACAGCGCTGTACAGTACAGTACGACTCAACCACCGCCATGCATTCATCCGTTGGTCGTTGACGTTTCCAGAGCAGAGGGAACAAAGACGTCATAAAGTTTGAGTTGTGGCAGCCTTTACCCACCGGCATCCATTTTTACTGCCTTTCATATATCGTCAAGGGCTGTTAACATTGTGTTCCACGAAGCGAAATTGCACATAATATTAATTATACATCAGTGTGGGTGGCAGAGGACAGCAGGAGTAGGTAATATATACTGCACAATACATATGTGATATAACTCAATGTGCGCGTGTGTGTGTGTGTGTGTGTGTGTGTGTGTGTGCGTGTGCGTGTGTGTGTGTGTTGCAGGGATATACAACATGAACGCAGGAGGGGAGAAATCAACTTGCGACCACAGCCAACACATCCTCACAGCATATGTCGCAAGGAGTTGCCAAAAGTAACTAAATTGTGTTGTTTTTCAACTTCCGCAACATCTTTTTTTGTGACTGTGGCATATGTCTCTACGTATGGCCCCAACGGGTTGCGTCCGTTGGCATAATGTTCAGGGGTTAAGGTTAGCAGTAGGCATATGTTTTACTGAGATTATGTTTAGGGTTAGGGGTTATGGTTAGGTTTAGTAGGGAACGGCACGGCATCCGTAGTGACCGTTGGACACCCGTTGCAACATATGCCACAGTTGCACATTGATTTCGATGTCTCTCCATAAATGCAAGCGGAAAAAGGTCAAAATGGGAGCCGTGTGAGGCATGAGTTAAAGATTTCATGACATTAATTTGAATTTAATTTTTATTTTTCCTTTAAATTTCATGACCTCAATTATTCCCCAAAACACTCAAAAGCTGAACTTTTGATCATTCAGTGGATTTTCTGTAGTCTGGGATTTTTCCTGTGCAGGTGAAGCCTTTTTGAACAATGAAAGCAGGCAAAACGGTGACATGTGCTGGCAATTCCCATAATGGATTTTCCCCGTGACACACCACAGTGGCCAGTTATAATTTCCTGGGGTTTATTAGGACTATAGCAAGGAATGTAAAACAACTAACACCTATCTTTTACGTTCTCTGATAACAACATAAAACATGAACTTTGGTTGAAGTTGTCCTTTAAGGAGATGGGTGGAGGTGGTAGAATTAGCTACGTCTGCTCTGTGCTGCAGGCAGCGCAGGCTGAACAACTATAAATGAAACAGACAGGAGGTGGAAGGGAAAAGGGTGGGCGGAATAATAATGACAGTGGTGTGTGGTATATGGAGGTAACAATAGCGCTCACTCCTTCCCTTCCTTTCTAGGTATGCAGGCGTGCGTACGTTCGCTTGAGTGTGCTCGTGTGTGTGTGTGTGTGTGTGTGTGTGTGTGTGTGTGTGTGTGTGTGTGTGTGTGTGTGTGTGTGTGTGTGTGTGTGTGTGTGTGTGTTTTTTTGGGTCGATGTTGGCCTGGAAATCTTGTACTTTTCAGGGAACCGGAATCAATATAGGAAAAAAATGAGTACAAATGGGAATACAAAATATACATGAGAAAAGTGATAGCCACTTTTAAACTGGCATCCAGCTTTTGGGCCTGTCCTTTCTAGCTAAAACGTTTTCAAAAATAGGAAAGATTGTGGATCTACAAGGTCACTTCTGTGCAAAAAAAGAGAAAACAGTATGAAATACGGACGGCTACGTGATGTGTCATAGGCATAAATGTGAGTGATAGAGGGAGAAGAGTACGATTATAGCGGCGGTAACACCTGCAGTCGTAGTAAGGTTAGTGTTAAAGTCAGAGTGTCTGTTCTAACTTTTCATGTGATATATCCTCTCTTTATGAGGGAAAGTGGTTTCCTTCATTGGGTGCTGTGTTTGTTTGTCTTTTCCCCTATAAGCGCGCTGATAAACAGCTGAGCAGAAGCACTTCATTTTGGGAACCGGTGCAAGAAGATAAGTCTTCCTGCTGAGCCAGAAGAAGGGTTTGCTGCCTTCCATAATCCCCAATCCATTGATTAGACTTCCATTTATTTAGGCCGTCCTTTCTGCTCTGTTGTCTCTTCGCCTTATTTACTAACTTCTTTATAGTCAGTATACAATGCTGAAAGCTTGCACAAAATAGTTTCACCATTTGTTTTCCCAACTGTTTTATCATTCACACCAGTGGTTTTCACCACTGTTTTTCATATCAGGGCCCATTATTTATTCGGAATTTGAGCCACAGACCACCATTTAATGACATTTTAGCCCCACAGACCCCAAAACTAAAGATTTCTTTTGCCTTTGTCCACAATTCCAGGCTGGATTTCGGAGAAAACAAAACAGGCAAACATACAGACCAAAATGACCATGATCAACATTCTCTAGTGTAGACTTGGGCTAATTCAAATGGTGGATATTTTAACTCATTTTTACGCTCTCAAAGAGTTACATCTGGTTAACCAACTTTCCATCATTTAACCCTCTCAAGGACCACCGGTTGAAAACTACTGATATACAACATTGAAAGCTTGCGCAAAATAGTTTCACCCTTTGTTATCCCCAACTGTTTTATCATTCACACCTCTTACAACGTACAAGTAGATTCTGAATCTGATTCTGATCGTAGGTGTCTCTGAGCAGAATGCAGAGTCGTCGTTCGCCTCTGCGACCTGCGGAAATGTGTCTTTGCTGTCTATTTTCAACTCTACCCACCCCCTTTTCTTCACTTCGTTTAATAAACGTTAATTCACCGTCCATTCAAAATAGCCTCTTGTGTTCCTACTTGTGCTGCGGCTTACGAGCCGCTTGTAACACTGGAGTTGAAACAGCAGAGACGAGAGTCGGTTGTGTTGTGTTGTGTGCTGTAAAGGCTCCACTGTCATTAAGCTGACAATAGCTGCAGGACCCAGCTCAACTATAACACAAGCCACATGTGGACTAGCATGCACACACTAAAGGGATAGTTCAGATTTTTGGACTTCCTTCGTTCATTTTTGACCCTGTTATCACATGGAACTACTTTTTGAAAAAAAAAGGAAAAAAAAAAAAAAAAAAACATAGTTCCCTGTGATAAAAATGAACAAAGAAATATTTTAGAAATGGGTAATATTTTAGAAATGGGTAAAGAACAAGATTTTTTTTGGATTCATTTACTTTTACTGCATGGCCCCAGTGACCTCCACAAAAATGACTGGAACTACTTCATATTTCACCAAAACCAAAGCAGAACTCCCACCACGGGACTCTGGAAATCAATTAATACAGCTCACACTATATTAATGGCAAGTATTTCATAGAGCTTAACTAAAAAAATCTGAATTATCCCTTTAAGGCCGATAACACACATACACACAAGCACGCACACACACACACACACACACACACACACACACACACACACACACACACACACACACACACACACACACACACACACACACACACACATACACCCACGCGCACAGACAGTAGGCACAATGTATTGCAATGTATTGCATGTATTCATGCAAACATATGCATGCAAGCATAAAATATGTATGTGTATAATGCGCTTACATACATATGAATCACAGACACCAAAAGAACAGCTGTGCCAGATGTTGGAGTTGACGTATAACCAGTTCTATCTGACAGGAGATACAGCCAAGAGGGGATAGAGTATGGCTGTGTGTGTCACGTGCGTCCGTGTTTGTGTGTGTGTGCATCTAAACCTGTGTGTGTGTGCGTGTATGTCCGTGCGTAGAGGGCAGTGAGAGGTTGTGGGCTCTTTAATAAGTCTGCTAGAGCCTGCGTAACCCAGTACTCCTTCAGGGAGTACACAGTGACCTGCACACTGTGCTGGAACAGGCCAGAACATTGCACTGGCTGCTAGCTGCAGTTTATTTAACCACAAATCCATCTGACCTCCACTGGTGACTTTTCCAGCACTTGCTTCCTACACGCTGCTTTTTCTTCTGTCTCCCAGTGTGCGAATGCTTCAAACAGCGCTGAACAAACAAAGTTACAGAGATCTCAGAGGGACCAGCGGAAAGGCAGATTTGCAGAGTTTGTATCCAGATGAATGTTGTTGCTGTTGAGAAAACTTTTGAGGACGTTCACTTGCCTCTATACTTTCACAGAATCAGGGGCGGATCTAGGCGTGGGCATGGGGGGGGATTCCCCCCTAAATGCCCAATCTGCCCCACCAAACATGATGGCATGCGAAACAACCCAAGATATTTCAAATTAAAGTGCTTATATTTAAAATGATTTGAAACACTACTACTACTACTAACTACAGTCGTGGGACCACTAAACCAACATCATTTCATCATTGAAAACAGAAAAATCTTTGAGTCAGACCTTTAGCTTTATGCATGCTGCGTGTCTGTTGCAACTTCAACAACAACTGATATTATTGATGCTTTCTTTGACTAATATAAGTCCTGTAACTGAAAATGGTATGGGTGCGCCTTCATGATGAAGTCGCCCTCATACCATTCAACCCCCCCTCAATTCGCAACAATATACAGCAGCATTGCTCTGGTAACTACAGGTACTCTACCCTATACACCTGACAAGTCTTGAAAATGAAGGACAGTCTCACACAAAAAAGGACATCTGGTCACTCTAACCACATTTAGGGCGGGCACAGAACCATACTCTACTTTATCATTGGGCTAACTCAAGAAATGAATGGGACCATTTACTAAACGCATATCTGATCACTGTTATCATCAAGGGTAATTAAGACGACGTTCTTTATCTTGAATATGTATAAACATCTGTAATAACAAGGCACAAGTATCGTAGGCAGTTTAAATGATGGGTGTCACCAGAAACACATGCTCAGAATCACAAACACAATTCAAGTGCTTGTGGAAAAAGTGCTAGACTTTCACTAGCATGGGGTTAAAAGGACCCACGCTCCCACTTGGGAGAGAGATTAGAGGCAAGTTAAGGAACAATATTACCAACAGCCAATAGAGAGTGTAGAGTGACTGCAATTATCAAGCAATAGCAGTTATTACAGGCTACTCTCGAGCTATTCAAAATGCTTTTCAACCAATCATAACTGATTACAATTATTGCTGAAGGCAATTAAAAAGGAGTTCCCCGTGGCATTCTATTTATGTACGCACACGCATACACACGCACACGCACACACACACACATGCACATACACGCGCACGTACGCACGCGCACACACACACACACGCACTACATTGAAGTCAAGCCCTTTGAGAGACAAGAGCTCAAAGGTCAGGTTTCTCCTTGGGAGACAGATTAGACGCAGGTTAAAGGAAGCCAGACTTGTAGAGACAAGAGACAGAGTGAGGTTCAGGTTCCTTGCTCTAAATTTTGTTGAGCGTATGTGTGTGTGTGTGTGTGTGTGTGTGTGCGTGTGTGTGTGTGTGTGTGTGTGTGTGTGTGTGTGTGTGTGTGTGTGTGTGTGTGTGTGTGTGTGCGCGCGCGCGCGTGCGTGTGTGTGTGACGTATCCATTTTGCCAGGACCAGTATAAGGGCACACGCCATCCAAGATTAGTGTGAGAAACATGTTAGTAAAAAGGCAGGAAAAAACAGGTATGCAGTTTGAGAATAACACAGGAATCATAGGAGTCATAGGAAGGTTATCTGGAACCATTCTAACCACTTCAGCCCTTAGGTTACTTTCATAACCCTGGTTCTTTGACAATATTTATAGTTGGTCTTGCCTGCGTGGTGGAAATAGCTGATCTACAAGCTCACAATACATCACACTGTGGCACTGGCACTGTCAGCTTGTAGAGGGGATATCTACGTTGTATTTTGAAATGTTTGCCGGCCAAAACGGAAACACAATCGTTTAAGTGCTAGCTGTGAAATTCTGGGGACGAAGTACAGACAATGAGCAGAAACAGAGGAAAGAAATGAAGCTGGCAGAAGGCCAACGATAGCTTGGCTGCACCATTGCAGGATTATACTTTTATAACGGCTGCTGGGAAATCTAGGAACATGTTTAGGGACTTTGGAAGGTGGGAACCCATTCCAAAACCTCAATAAAGACACTTGAGGCCTGTCAAATATTGCTCATCGTCAGTTGAAAAATGAAATGTGACAGACAGAATTAATTCACTGCAGAATAAGGGCTGTATGTACTGTATACGGTGTGCAGGCTTGCATCCCCACGCCCTAAACCAACATTCCACGGCGTCTCCGATGAGACGACGCATCAGGGCGGGCGTGATTCAAAACTGCGCTTTCCACGCGTTAATAATCTATCTGTGTTGCTTCACATGCTAAACCCCAGAAACCACACGGATGCACAAACAGGCTGTGATGCAACTTGGTGGCATGCCGAGCGCCCCAGAGAGCACTGATGCAGAGTGCCGGGGGAAAAGAAACACAAAAAAGAATATAATTAAATGGTTTGGGGAAGGAGAGAGATTCCAGACAGAATGGCCGTTGTCTCCTCACCACATGGAGATGTATGGAGGAGAAGATATGGGCTGAGCTATTGTTAAGAGAGACAGCTAAACAAGCCCGACTTTGCGAGCCGTGTTAAAGTTTGTCAGCTCATTGAAAAGCTGATTGATACGCCGAGGACTGCTTCAATTTCTGTTTTGTTTCTGGACCAATATAATGATAATGGAGACACAAAAACATATTGATCTTTTGGGGACAGAATAGCGCTTGCACCAATCAAGTTAAACGTTCAGCAGCAGTTAAATTGACAAACTTTCTCTCTTTCATTCTCTCTCTCTCTCTTTTTCTTGCATGCACGCACACGTACGCACACGTACGCACACACACACACACACACACACGCACACACACGCGCACACACACGCACACACAGACAAAGACATACACTAGATACACACAGACTAGCGTGTATAAACATGCTCTTTGTCATACGTGTACAGTACATCGCTCTCTCTGTCTCTTACTGTACCTGCATGGTGTGAAAGACTCGCGTCCTTTCGAAGTGGAACTCGATGTCTACACTGCCTTGCCCGAGGGTGTCCCGGCTCCAGCCCAGGTAGTCGTACCCGGGCCAGACCCTCAGCTCTGTGGTCTGTGTGAAGTCATCTCCTCCCAGGACCCCGTCACACAGCTGTCCCAGGCCTCCAAACTGCATCCTGAACAGAACAGAGGAGTATATATGGGTGAATAGAACACATACTGGACTGTGTATATCGTGGTTGCCGGGCAGAAACCTCTGAGTCGTTATTGGGAAGGGAGCTGTTCTACAGTCAATTCACCCGTGTAACTCGTGTTAGGGAGGGGAAGTGTTTAAATATATTTAATATATGATGATCAGGCAGGAAAAATGTGCCTGGGGAAAGGAACGAACTCCCATGCTGAAGTGCCCTTGAGCAATAGCAGTGAACAACACAGCTGCACAGAAAGATGGGGTAAGACTGGGGTTGTCCTGCCTCCCAGTTGGGAATCCACACACGCATGGACACACGCACGCACGCAAAGAACAAAATGAACAACGCTCTTATCTCATTCCGGCCAATAACAATTTGTGTCACCACTTATGAGTTCAATGTTTGTGCTTACACAAACTCTCAAGTCTAAAAGGTGGACATACGAGTGCCTAGTGCCCCTCAAAAAATAGCAGATCTACAAGCTTGAAAGGCAAGGCGAAGGAAACATTGCTACCTTGGGTACATTTGAATTGGAATCCTGAAAAGAAAACTGTTTTTTGTCACGGGTGCCAGATAAGAAGGGGCACAAGATGGTAAAACAGCAAAAAATCTTGAAAATGTTTGGACATTTTCACCTAGAATGACATGCCCAAAATAGGAATGCCAGGCTTACAGTGGTTAATCAGTGGAGCATAATAGAGGCTGCCAATGTTTTCCCACTGGTGCAGGTTCCACAGATGTATATTTTCTAAAATAATAATCAGAAAAATCCTTATATTCCAGGCCTAATAGCTAAATTTTACACTATAAGAATTAAATGAAAACTATGTGAGAAGTGTGTACCTCTAGCTAGGAATGACAATGCCATTGGCCACTACTAGTTAGCCAACTTCTGTAGCATCCCACGGGAGCAACTGTAGTTTGCAGCTATTCTCATGTCCTACTTTGTCTTTGCTTGTTTTTTTGCAAGTATGTCCCTTTGAAGGAAAAACTCTTCAGATATATAGTAGCGTTGCATAAAAGCCACAATACCCTTGAGGGCTGAGAGGCCACTCTTTATTGCCAGTGTGTATACTCTGGTGGTGCCAGCAGTGGTTGATTGTGACTTTACTGTAACACTGCTGATCCACAGTAAACAATCCCATCCCTCGCTGCAATACCGTTTCTATAACATGTAATTGTGTTGTGTATAAGGCAGCTGAGTATGCAAGAACATGCAAACCGTGCAAGCTGCTGTACAACACACGTTTTGTTAAGGAACACAATAAACATCCTCCTTTCTCTCTCTCTTTCTTTCTTCGTGTATTTTGTCTCTCCCTAGACAAACACTTACATATTTTACAGATAAAGTAACACAACAGGGACTCCAAATGGGTTCCCCCCCAGAGTACACACAATCCTGTTCGCATGCACACACACACACAGAAACACACATCTGGGTTGCGTCTAAGAACGTTAGCTCACCGGCTAACATAACATTTCAGGGCCATTAAGCAGACCCATGTGAGTATGCCCCCTCCACCACACCACACCCCACAAGCCACATACACACACCACTCCACCCTGCCCTTATCCCCCTCCCTGGACAATATAGTCAGGAAACCATGCACAACTCCCTCGACGAATGATAAAAATTCCTGTTTCATTGTGTGGGGACATTGAAACAAACTTGGGAGAGGGGGGAGGATAATGTAGTCAGCACTAACAGATGTATCCATAAGGGGAACAGCACTGATGTCTGTGATCAGGGCAGAATTTCAATCAACTCACGCAAAAATGTTTTCCCTGCCACTTGTGGTGAAGAGGGACTGCTCTGTTGTGCATAAATAATTGCCGACAACAAGCAGTGTTGCGATATACAAAAAACAAAAGAGATTTTCAAAAGATTTCCATGGAAACATAAGGACACTCAGGCCCGGATGTAACATTTCCCAATTGGGGGGCAGGCGAAAAATGGTATGGGTGTGACTTCATCGCCCGTGGCGTGTCGCACCCATACCATTTTCGGGTACAGGACTTACAGTATGTTGTATATTAGGCAAGTATAAGTATCAATAATAACATCATCAACATATTGAAGTTGCAACAGACACGCAGCATGAATAAAGATAAAGCTCTGACTCAGAGTTTTCTGTTTTCAATGATGAAATGCAGTGGGTTTAGTGGTGCCACAATTGTAGTTAGTTAGTAGCAGTAGTAGTGTTTCAAGCCATTTTAATTATGAGCACTTTAATTAGAAATATCCTTAAAATTTTGGGTTGTTTTGTATGCCATCATGTTTGGTGGGGCAGTCAGGCCACGCCTAGATCCGGCCCTGAGGACATTGGCAGGGTCAGCGGGTGGCTGATGATGGAGGGACAGTTTAATGGGATCTTCCCTCAGACATAACGTGTACATACAGTCCTTAGCACCGTGAAATATTCTCTCCTCCTTAGAGAACATCCTCCTATAAGGACCAGAGCGTGTGAGGACCGCCGCAAGGATCCACTTCTTAAGTAAACAGGGAGATTGTGAAATATTTCTGCTGGCCCTGAATGTATGAGGCCGTGGAACGAGACACTGATGATGTGACTACAGGGAAAATGAGGATGACTTAAACGGACACCACCTGGGTGTTTTTATCACATTAGGTTTCCTGCTGGACATACTGAAATCCATAATTGTCTTAATGTGGACGATTTACACTGTCACTGCATTACGTGTTGCATTACAACATTACACCATGACTCTTTTTAACAGTAAAAACAGCAAACCGTTGCACTGTATCAAAGAGGGCGTTGTTGAAATTAGGCCTCAATTTCGCAGAGCAGCCAATCCGACAGATTCTTTGCGATGACCTCATCAAAGCGTGCCACATATCCCACTGTGCCTGATGGAAACTCTGTAACTCTTGCAACTTAAAGGTGCACTACGTAACTTGACTGGTGGTCACTGACAGTACCACAGTTTATAGATCAAGTACTACGTTTCCCAGCATCCCTTGCACGTTTAAGTACCCAACCTATCAAATGTATGCAATGTTATTTTCCCAGGAAACGGTGCCCCCATCACTTTTCAATAGAAAACATTTAGAACAGGCTTTGAGGGCTGTAATTCAGGGGAATGGATTGTGTGACAAATATGCCATTCATAATGGACATGAAATTTAAGATTTGCTTTAACGAAAAAGTTACATAGTATACCTTTAAGTGGGGAAGAAGAAAGCTGTTCTACAGCTAATTCACTTGTGTAACTCGTGTTAGGGAGGGGAAGTGTTTTAATATATTTAATATGATCAGGCAGGATGAAATGTGCCTGGGGAAAGGAACGAAGTTCCTTGCTGAAGTGCCCTTGAGCAACAGCTGCGAACAACACAGCTGCACAGAGCGGGGTTGTCCTGTGAAACTCCCTTTTGTGAATCCACACACACATGCACGCACGCACACACACAGACACGCACACAAAAGTGCAAGTTGTTTGATCGTATAACCCAGTGGTTTTCAACCAGTAGTCTGGGGACCATCAGTGGTTCTTGAGAGGGTTCCAGGTGGTCTCCAGGCTAAATGATGGACAGTTGGTTAACCAGATGTAAGTCTTGAGAGCGTACAAATTAAACCAAATGGAGTTAAAATATTCATCATTAGCACCACTTAATTAAGACGTCTACACTGTTTTGTTTGCGAAATCCAGCCTGGATTCGTGGACAAAACCAAAAGAAATCTTTAGTGGATCTTCGGTGTGAAAATGTGGTCCAATCAAATGGTGGTCCGTGTCTCAAATGCTGAATAAATCATGGTCCCTGGTATCAAAATGGTTGAAAACCACTGGTATAACTGTCAACATATCTTACCCTTGCTCTGTGCTCCCATCATACGTGGAGTCGTTCAGGTAGACCGGCATGCCAGACAGGTGCATCACATGACCTACTGGAGCTGCATAGGCCTTTAACCCGTCTGTGAGAGAGAGAGACAGAGACAGAGACGCAGAGAGAGAGAGACAGAGACAGAGAGAGAGAGAGATAGAGACAGAGAGAGATAGAGAGAGAGAGACAGAAAAAGAAGCAGAGACAGATGGGGGGAGGCATACCAAGACAGTGAGAAAGAGACAGATTCTAACCGTTTATTTTCCACCTGATTGCTTCAAGCATAACAAACCTGTAGGCTAACCGTCTCTACATACATATAGTCCAAGAAAGGAATAACATTCTGGAGCGAAACCCCCTCAGGGCGCGAGCGAAACATTTCAATTCGTTTTCACTTCTCATTTATTATTATATGATTACCGCTGGCCGTACTGTAAGCGAGGGCTGCGCCCCGGCCACAATTACTGTTCACAGCGTGTGAGAGGCCGCAGCTGGGTTTTACAGTTAACGTAGTAAAACAAACATAGGGGGCCCTAAGGTTCAGGCCCTGTGGTGCTCCGGCCCCTGCCATTACATGGGTGAAACTGAGACCTCTGTGCTCCGGCGTAGCGCTAATCAGCCATCTCCCCGGGCTCTGAGACCTGCGTCAGCGACACTCGGCGCGCTCTGCTGCTCTGCTACATACAATAAACACGGCTGGGTGTAGGATTTAGTGCAGCGCGAGCGTGTGTGTGTGCATGCCTGTGAGAGTGCATGTGTGTGCGTGTGTCTGGAAGAGAAGAGGAGAGAGAGAGAGAGAGAGCTATTGAACACACCAGTGTGTACGTGGATTTATGTTTGTGACCGTATGTGACATGCACATTTTATACCAGCAGCAGGCCTGCGTGTTGTGAGTGTGCATGTGTTGCAAGGGTCAAGGGGGAGGCGCATGTTTCTGCATGCGTGCGTGTTTGCCTGTGTTTGTATAAGCTAGCAGGCAACGGTACATATGTGTGTCTGTGTGTGCGCATGCATGCACGCGCATGAGCAAGTACTATATCATAAAATGGTGAATGATGCATACATATGCATCATTTACCATATGTGCTATACGGTATATCATCATAGTAAATGATGATATATATAGCACATTTAACAAAGGCGGTTTACATTGTGGATCTCATTTATCCATTCAAACACCAAAGATGGAAAAACGGAAACCATGCAAGGTACAGACCAACCAGCACATTAGGGTATCCATTTTTGTCACTCTTACCGGAAACCCCTTATCCCTAAACTTCTTTGCCTTTTTTGCTATTTTAAAAAAACATTTTTGAACAGTTAAAATAGCTAGTCAGTCTACAAGCTGTCAATGTAGACTGGCTAGTTTAACTATTCAAAAATGTTTTTCAAAACCGTAAAATGAAGCTAAATCTAAAGCTAAAGAGGTTTAGCATGTAATGAAAAAGGGGGCTCCATTTTTGTCACAAAACCCTTATCCCTAACTCCTTATCTTTTTTTTTATAATTGCATACAACATTTGACACATTGTAGGCATGTATACTGATCATTTTAAAGAAGGAAGAAGTTCAGCCATAAGGGGTTTAGCCAGTGTGTGACAGAAATGGAGTCCTAAGTGTCCTGCTCCAGGACACATCTCTGAGGGAGCCCGGGTTTCGAACCGGCAACCTTGTGGTTGCCACATGTTGCAAGTATGTGCATGTACGTTGTATTAAACAGTGCACACACACCCAGATTGTGTGTTTGTGTGAATCTGGGAAGGGGGTGAAGGGGGTCTTATGGGAATCGGGGACGTCATGTCCCCCATGTACTCTGCATTGCACAATGACATAAACACCACATGAGACCGCATCATCAGCCCTCATATTTCGATACAATACGTCGCTATACAAAACGCCCGGCGGCATTCCACAGCGTCTGCATATTTCTCCATGTTACGCGGTCCTGCGAGACCACCGCCGCCTCCCTCACAGAACCCACATGAGGAGGCAGTGTTCCGAGAAGAAGATGGACCCCGCCTGGCCCCCCACCCAACCCAAGCCAACCCAACCCCCCCTGGGTAGAGAGACACAGCATCAGCGATAGCTGTGATTTACAGGCAGCTCAGTGGTGCAGAGGAGGTGAGGCGGCTCATAAATTTCTGCTGTCAGAGTTGAGACCTCATAATGTGCAAAAAATGTTATTTATTTTTTTATGTTTTTGCTTTTGCCTCCCCACACATCCACAGCAGGGGTTGAACCGGTTCGGTTCTTTTTTTTCCCTGCCTAATTTTGAACCAAGCTAATTGGCTCCCATGTCTAAAAGTGGGAATCAAAGTGGGGCTGTCAGAAATATACAGGTTGGAAGGTGCAGTGTGATACCATCAGGGGTTCCCAAAGTTGCGTCCAGGGACCTCAAGGGGTACTTGAGGGAGTTCCAGGGGGTACCTAGCTGAATAGACATAGGTACCAAATGTAACCTTACCTGTAACTCAGGAAGTGTACAAATTGGAATCAAATGGACCCAAAATAAGAGATAACGAATGTTGAATGCCATTGAATGAGAGGCCGTAGCCTAATGCCTGTGACACTGGGGGTCCATGAAATTAATATGTTTCGTAATCACTGCTAGATCAGTAAAAAAAAAAAAAAAAAAGTGGTCTGCAGGAACCACTGATTTAAACCACTGAGGGTGACTTTCAATAGATGGAGAAAGTTATTTTGGTGGAAACAGGGCTACAATTTATGGGGGGTGAGGTGGGGGTGGGGGGAACTGGCATTGAAAATAGTGGACAGAATCAGAAAGAGCAAGCAGATCAACGTCTCAGTCTGAATTGGGCGAGGCTAAAGTGTGATTGAGTGGTGAGGCAGAGCGTTGGGACCAGAGTCATATCTGTCAAGGCCCTGCTGTGTTCTATCCACTTATCACTTCAAAAACTCCCCAGGCCTTCTGTCTGAGAAACCATGTCAAGGCCCCGATGTTACACACATAGACAGACAGGCGCACACGCACACGTGCACACCCACACCCACTGACACTGACACAGGTACAGTTGATCTAACTATCCCATTTAATAAGAATCAATTTGGGGCATGTCACTATAGTTGAAACATTTCAAAAACTTTCAAAACTTTGTGAATATGGTAAGCCATACCGATAAACTAAGGATATGCATAAATGATGTGGACAGAGACAGAGTCTTATTGCCTTTATCTACTGCACGCAGACACTCGCACACGCACACACGCACACGCACACACACACACACACACACACACACACACACACACACACACACACACACACACACTCGCACGCATGCATGGAGTGAACTCAGTGGCCTGAGATGTGATTTGTCATGCTATGATCCTCTGATTAATCTCAGCCTGGAGGAACCACAAGACAAACATTTTAGAATTTGCATTTCTTTTTCTTCTTATTCTTATTCTTATTCTCTCTCTCTCTCTCTCTCTCTCTCTCTCTCATGCACACACATAATATATTGATACCATATATATGCATACACACACACACACACACACCACTCCCTGTGGTGAATGAATTGAGCCATTTAACAACACGAACACGCACGCACGCAGCAGCACGCACACTTACCATTCCAGACACAGCCGTAGAGCTCCACGCGGAGACACACACTCATGACGCGGTCGGCCAGAGGGTAGAAACGGACCATGCGCGCCACGATGGGAGGGCCCAGGTCCTTCAGCACCACGTCATACGTGTTCTCATTCCCAGAGACCACCTGGATGACAGAGATCAGATTAGTTCTGTCTATCGCACAAATGTCTGCACTCTTACAAACTTGTTCTACTATGCAGCCACCAAACACTTGGAAGCGGAAGTCCACCCATTTGATTCTAATATGTCATTAATATATCTTAGAGATGCTGTGTGGACATGATAAAAAAGTTCCCCCAATGCTGTATTTCCTAAAATGGAGGTCTGAAAAAAATCCATTAACATGGTGAAATACATCTGATGACATCATCAAGATGTATTATTTATTTTCACCATGTTTTCTTTCAGACCCCTTTTTCCTGAGAGGGTACAAATGGAACTAAATGGATCTGCTAGGGTCCATTTGGTTCACATTTGTATCCTCTCAGGAAAATTTTGAAAATGGGTGGAATTCCACTTTAAAAGATGTCGACTTCCTGCCCAAACTCAAAGCTTACCCTATAATAATGGATAACCTTAGTTAAAATACAATTGGGCTTAGCAGAACTCATTTGAACACCTTGTTGCCACTATAGTTTATTACATGGCTTGTTTGAATGCGTAATTCTGATTGGTCAATCTCTCTATGACGGACCTAATCAAACTTTCGGTACACCGGCTGAGTGGCTGCGCCGTTCTTGATTTACTGTTGTTGACATCCATGTAATCACGCACACAATGTCATTTACATCTTTGAAACCTATGAGCAAAAATAGTTGAAGAGTGCTCGAAAATGGATTCTGTTTGATCAACACACTTCCTTGATTTCCGACGGCGCAGCAGCTGGGCAGACACGGCCAGCAACAAAGCTCAAAGAGTACTTTTTTAAGACATACATACATTTATAAATATGTAACAGACAGCCATGCCTATAAACTAAGGATATGCATAAATGATGTTGACAGAGACAGAGTCTTCTTGCTTTTATCTCCTGCAGGCACACGCACATCCATTTCTTCACCCAGTGCCAATTCCTAATCTGTTTCTGGGCTCTACACACCCTATGCCAACCTGGGGAGGCAGCAGACTGGGCTAATGCTTCCTTCAATGCATGAGGAGTCACCTTCTTTTCACCTGACAGCGGGAGTTTCCCAGGTTGGACGTAGCACATGGAAGGAACATGTTATTCCAACCAGTTCCAGTCCCCTCCATCAGGTGCCACGGCTGGCCGGGAGGGGCAGTTTAGAGCCCAGGATTACAGAATGTTTTTGTGAGGGTATCTACCCGAGGGGACACAGGGAGAACATGCAAACTCCACACAGAAAGGCCAACTCCCGCCTCGGGTATAGGCACTAATGATGCAGAGGAGGAGACATGCCATCAGCACCCACAGTGGCGCCCATAGTGGGAATCGAACCCAGGACCTTCTAGCTGTGAGGCGACGGCACTTACCACTGTGCCTCCACGCATGTATTTTGTTGTGTTTTGGCTCAATATGTCTGAATGGTCATTGTTGATCAAAATCCCCTTAGGGCTAATTAACCACCTCTGCTTCATGTCAGTACATTACCCCATACATAGCGTTATCTATCCCCTGGCCCCACCCTTCCTTTTTCTGTATCTAATGCTGCTACTGTGCTTTTACCAATATCTGTTTGTTTTTTCATTTCAATTAAATTCAATTCGGTTGAATTTAATCTTGTTTCCAGACACAGAGAGGGTCCGTAGAGCTTATAAGCATCAACAACACAACAACACAATAAAATATGAGCTGTATAAGCTCCAAAGTAATGAATCAAATAAAAACTAATTACACGTATGGGTAAGTGCTGCAGAGTATTGAGATAATGCATTATGAAAAAGTATTAACAGCTGCATTTGGGCACAACATTTGACAGCTAACTTCCATTTAAGATTAAGGTTTATTTTCACAATTTCTGCTATGCTGCCTCCAAACACTTGGAATGCCTTACCCAAAGCCGTTAAGGATGTCGACTTCCTCCAACCTAAAGTCAAAATGTAATCATGTGTAATAATGTGCTTATGGACATATAGGCATGGGGTATTAAGGGGGTCTTTGACATGTCAGCAAAGTGGGGAATGCAATTTTCATCTATGGATGTTTGGACTTTCTAGAAGCCATTTGCGTGTTTATCCTTTGAGTCCAGAAATGATCCAATAATGTTCCAACTGGAGCAGTGAGTGGGAAGAATGCAAGTTACACACGAGAATGTGAGTGTGTGTGTGTGTGTGTGTGTGTGTGTGTGTGTGTGCGCGCGCGTGTGCGCGCGTATGTGCACGTGTCTTTGATTAACTTCAGAAAGGTTGAGTTGACAGAACTTTTCTCTCCTGTGCAGCCTCAGAGGTAATTAAAGCAAAGATGGGATGGGATTACATAAATTTGATTTCCATTATATAGATCACTGATTTTTATCTCGTTGCCTATCCAGTTTAACTCCAACTCCTTGAAATAAATCACTTCTTTCAAAGGAGGTCTGTTCATTTCATCTTTTACATGGAGTAATTTCATGTCTAACTGTTACAATGGAGAGCCCTATGATGTCAGAGATACTTGGGTATATTTCTGAAACCCCCCAAAATGTGCTCTAAAGCAGTGGTCCGGGGACCACCAGTGGTCCTTGAGAGGGTTCTCGGTGGTCCCCAGCTAAATAATGGAAAGTTGGTTAACCAGATGTATCTCTTTCAGAGTGTAAACATGAAACCAAATGGACCCTTGCGGGTCCATTTATTTCATGTTTTTACGCTCTCAAGAGGTTAAATATTTATCACCTGAATTAGAGAATATAGGAGATTAATGGCCATTAAACATACAGATGGTCATGATCTGTATGTTTAACTGTTGTGTTTCCCAAATCCAGCCTGAAATTGTGGACAAAATCAAAAGAGTTTTGGGATATGTGGGTCTAAAATGGCTCAAATGCTAAATAACTAGTGGGCCCTGGGATCAAAAAGGTTGGAGAACCACTGCTCTGAAGTGCCAGTCTCATTTTAATATGTAAAACAGTGAAAGTGTCCCACCTCCTGTGACCAGCGGTCCTTCCAGGTGATCCATTTCTTGCCGTCTCTGGAGTAACGGAGGCGGTAGCTGCGGGCGAACTCTCGCCCGTGTCCGTCCGCGTGGCGCCCCTGGGTGCCCACCAGGGACAGGAAGTGGAGCGTGTGCAAATCCACCTGACAGGAACAAGCACGCACGCACGCACACACACACACACACACACACGCACGCGTGCACACACACACACACACACACACACACACACACACACACACACACACACACACACACACACATACACACACACACGAAACAATCATTAAAGCTCCAGGGGGTCCCCAACTTCAATGACAGATAGACCCCTCGAGGTCTGTAACTCAGATTGTGTACAAATGGAACCAAACACACCTGTTAGTACACTCTCAGAGTTAAATTAATTTTAACGATATAAATTGGAGTCCCAGAGATAAAAATGCCATTAAATGGTCCATAGACTACTTCATGTTCAACTGGGAGTGCTTGAAATTAAAATGGTTGCGAATCACTGCAAGAGACCTAATAACAATTTTTTCTTATGGGGGTAAATTGGCACATTTTTCAGATATGGGTCTGCATGCTAATAACTGGGAACCAGTGCTAGAACACAACAACACAACCATGACACCCATACAATGGCATCCGGAGTGTCTGTGGCTCAGGAGGTAGAGTGGCTCGTCCTGTGATCCATGTTTTGGTGGTTTGAATCCCGGCTCATCTTGTCTAAATTTTGAAGTGTCCATGGGCAAGAGTCAGACACTGGACCCAAAATTGCTCCAGATGTGCTGATTTTGCCTTGCATGGCTTCTGACGCGATCAGTGTATGAATGTGTATATAAATACACATATACAGTATTGTATACAGTTTAGTATAGTGTACAGTATATATACAGTACAGTGCACCATCTACAGGAAGTGAATGAGCATAAAGATGTTTTTTCCAGCCATAATCGATCTAAATTACTATTATTATTTTTTCATTAGATCCTGTATCCATTAGCGATTTGGTGGTATTACTCTTAATATTGAGCTTGTATTATCGGAATCAACTCTGTTTAAGGTTAGCATTTTAATTTGCAAAACACTGTAGCTTGAGCAATGAGCACTTGATTGAACTCTCTGCCGCCCTATAATGGTGTCCTCAAGCTCCATTAATTTGGACTTTTGGGACTAATTTAGAGTAACGGTTAGAAATGCTGTTTTCGACAGTACCTGAAGATACTCTGACCCGCCTGGGTAGACCGATGCTGCTGGACACCACGCCCCATCACCCTCTCCTGTACTCAACCTAACAGAGAGAGAGAGACAGAACAAAATGAGACCGAACAGTATATTGCAGACAAAGACGAGAGAATACCATACCGGCTAGAGTGTAGAGATGAGAACGAGTGAGGTAGGGGGAAAAAAGAGTGGAAGAAAGAGAGAGAGACAATTGCAAGACAGACAGAATAGACAGAATAGGCGAGAGCACAGAGGAAAATAGGGTGCCGAGAAGAAATGACTCTGAGGTTGGTCAATCAGAATTCTATACTGGCAACGTCACACTTCAACTGCTGCACAATGAAGATCAATCTGTCTCCACACTCACAGGTCCTCAACCTTGCCACGACCACACACACACACACACACACACACACACACACACACACACACACACACACACACACACACACACACACACACACACACACACACACACTTAAAGACTCACTTAAAGACATCTATCTCACTGTGACCACAGTCAATCCAGCCTCGGTATAAAAAAGAAAACTCTGTCCAGACTCACACCACATACCGGCCACATAAACACACCACAGAGAAGCATGTCACTTGCCGTCAGATCAGTCTTGCTCGGGAAGCGCGCCACACACCACAACCACTCCACTCCACACAGACCGCAGCGCCGCTGTCCAAACTTACACCACCAGAAACAAATTGGGTCACACGTACTTGGCGCGACGTCTATCTGGCTTTTAGTCTGAATGTCACTGACATAATCACACAGCCAGAACTCCTGAAATAATACCAACAGGTCAGGTTGAAGGTTAACCGAAGATCCACTTCCCTCTTTTTTGGGGAATGTGTCCTTTATTGAGACAGATTAGCAGTAAAAGCTGAAAGGGAGACAGAGCGTCGGCTAGCCAACAGAAAAATGGTACCAGTGGGATTAGATGCTAAGCCAGGAAGGCGCACGTGGGGCTCCAAAACAGCCACGGAAGAGGAGGAGGGTTGGGGAGGGGGGAGTCTTAAGTGCTAATGTTTGAGCACACTTATTGTTCTATAAAACGATTTCCTGGCAGGGTCACCCTGCCGGCTCTGCCAGTATCGTTTTTGTGTGTGTATGTGTGCGCCTGTGTGTGTGTGTGTGTGTGTGTGTGTGTGTGTGTGTGTGTGTGTGTGTGTGTGTGTGTGTGTGTGTGTGTGTGTGTGTGTGTGTGTGTGTGTGTGTGTGTGTGTGTGTGTGTACGTCCGTGTGTTCTTTTTAAGCCCCCTAATAGAGTGCAGCCGTTAGTGCGTTTATTAAAATCATGCAGAGTATCATCTGCACTTAATATGATAGCCTGCCCTTGACGTAAAATGCTGCTTTAGTATTTCGTAATGTGTGTAAGTCGCGGGAGGCCCACAAATGTGTGCTGCATTAGCAAGACAAGTACACACAGTGAAATAATCGATGGCATTAACTCCTCTGCTGCACCTAGTGGGCTAAGAATGCTGCCATAGCCTGCCAGTCATTGACCATCAGTCATTATATGAACCGTCAGTTCATATAATGAGGAGGCTGTTGTTCACAGCAGTGGTTTTCAACCAGTGATCCAGAGACCACCATTGGTCCTTGAGAGGGTTCCAGGCAGTCCCCAGGTAAGTTGGTTAACCAGATGTAACTCTTGAGAGTGTAAAAATGAAACCAAATGGACCCGCAAGGGTCCATTTGGTTTCATTTTTACATTTTTACGTTTCCATTTGGTGGTCCCTGGTATGAAAAAGGTTGAAACCCCCTGGTTTACTGGAGCAGACAGCAGTCAAAATAGGCATTCGCTGCTACTCTTTGGGGGCTTTTCTTTTGCCTTCATTGATAGATTAACAATAGGTAGACAGGTAGACAGGAAGGGGGGAAAGATGGAGGGGCCGTCGGGAGTCGAACCCACGGCACACTGTCAGGCTGGTTCTGCAGCCTAGGTTCCACAGGCACATGGATGTCGGCAGCAGTGTGAGAGAAGGTCACAATAGACAGATATAATGTGCGACCGACCACCAAGGACAACATGCTGCTTTAGATAATCTGCCTGCTAATGGAGTGTCTATAGAGCTTGGTTATAAAGGATTGTTGCTGTTTGTTTGTGACAGAGGCATTGCTTAGCAACGGGAACAATACTACATGGCAACCATTTCATATACTGTATGAACTAATGGATTTAATTCAGGGCAAGGGCAAGGTAAGGTTAGGTAATTATATTTATAAAGCAACTTAAATAACAATCGTTCTAAGGTGCTGTACAATAAAACAAAGCAAGAACACAAACAATATTGAACAGAAAAGAAACAAAGCAAAAGGGCAACAAACACATAGACATACAGTAAATTAAGTCAGAACAAGAGTAAATCAGACACAACAGAACATACAGAGCTATGGGCTATAGCAACCCAAAATATTTATGCTACAAATTTACATTCAAGAGTTAAATAAGCACAAGGGAATTTTACTGTGTATTATGCAAAACTGTGTACTAAATCAAAAATGGCAGGAAGCCAGCAACAATTGAAAACAGATAGCAATTTTTTGTCATGACTCGCATGTAAAAAATATGCTTCAGTATTCCATATTCCACTGAACAGCCATTATGCCTGTACAGCAGCCTAATGTACAGTAACTAGATTTAAACACACACTTCCTGTCACAAAGTCACAAGTTCAAGTCTTGTCAGCAGAAATGGTAATCATGTCTCCTCCAAGGAGAGATCACACCTTGGCCTGTGTGACGTCATGCGGCCATTAGGCGAGAGATGATATCAACAACACAAGGCTCTGTCTCTGTGATGGAGGGAGGCAGAGAGCGAGGGGTAGGGTGGGGTAGGTGGGATGGATGGATGGGGGGTTAATGTAATAAGTGGGGAGGGAGGTGGGCAATAAAGGATTCAGTCCTCCATCTATCAACCAGAGGGATTAACATTACAGCAGACCATCTCAGCTCTGCCAACCAGCTTATTTTCTTACCCCAATCTTCCCCCCTGCCCTTGGCTTTCACTCACTCTCTCCTTTTACCCCCAGCTCTCTCTCCCTCTCTCCTCACTCTTCCTGTTCTCATCTCTCCCCAGGGGCGGATTTAGGCATGGGTATGGGGGGGCAGTGCCCCTCTAAATGCCCAGACTGCCCCACCAAACACGATGGCATGCAAAACAACCCAAGATATTTCAAATTAAAGTGCTTATATTTAAAATGATTTGAAACTACTGCTACTAACTAACTACAGCTGTGGCACCACTAAACCAACAGCATTTCATCATTGAAAACAGAAAACTCTCTGTGTCAGACCTTTAGCTTTATGCATGCTGTCTGTTGCAACTTGCAACTGAAAATAGTATGAAAAAATGGTATGGGTGCGGCTTCACCGCCTGTGGCGCGAAGCGACACAGGCGATGAAGCCACCCCATACCATTTTCTCCTACCCCCCCAAATGGGAAATGTTACATCCGCCCGTCTCTCCTCCCACCTCTCAGACTCTCTTTCTCTCTCTCATATATTTCCTATATACCAGGCAATCCGTGTGTGCTGCTACATTTCTTCTTCCTCTCTCATTTCTCCCCATCTCTTTCCTTCACATGTCTCACCTCACTGACATCTCTCCTTACGGTATGCTGCCTGTCATGTCATCTGTCTGCTCAGCAGTGGTACCAAGAGCAAGACATGAACCAAGACATCAGAGACATACTTCCCCCAGAGGTTGAAAACATGACCGATGACAAAAGAAATAAATCCTATACCTGCTGGGTGAGGTACAACAATGCAAGTGCAAAGTATGGAATTTACCATGAAAGGGAGTGCGTTGTTGGCTGTTTTACCCACTGTATCAACGTTGTGTAAATTATACTTCTACCACTTTTTACATATACATTTAAGAAAGACACCTGTAACTTGCGAGGATCTTTAGGTACAACCGTTCTGAGCTGGTGGCGGCTCATTTGCATCTAATTTGCATCATATCGCTTTTTGAGCGGATTGTCCTATTTACCAGTCTTTTAAGCCAATCACAATCCAGTATATGAACATTTGACTCGAAAAAAGTGGTAGAACACTAGGGATGTTAATCGACACATATTTGGAATGTCGATGAATCGTTTTTTTTTTTGCCCGCAGCGATTTTTTTATTATTTTTTTAGCCCGCGGCGCCCACGGGACCAACGCAAAATGTTGCCCTACGGTCCACAACGCAGCCGTGTGCATGTGTTCTGAGAGAATCGATGTTAAATTAGGCTACTGTCACTGTGTACCTTTTGCAGTATTTTATCAAAGATATAATCCATAACGCGGAGGGGAAAGAGCGTCCGCGATCGCCTTCTTTCTTGCTTTCCTTTTTTCTTTTTTTACGTCGCATTTGCAGAGCCGGATAAAAGGCTGTGCACAGGGGGGGGAATGCCCCCCTAAACGCCCTAAATATAACGTAGTTGCCGCATAAGGTTTTCGCCTGCCCCCCCAATTGTGAAACTTTATATCCGGGCCTGACAAAAGCCGACAAAGAGAGAGAGAGAGAGAAAAAAAAAACATCTTCAAGTTTGAGCGCACGCCCCGCTCCAAAGACTAAAGCTTTGGAGCTCGCGATTTGACAAGAAAGCAGTGACATGTTCACAACGTCGGTGGTGAACTTTAGGTGTTTGTGCCGTGGTTCCAAAAAATAAGCAAATAAGCGATCATAGCCGTTTCTTTGAGACAGACTGCGGGGGGAAGGAGGAGGAGGAGGACGCAGCACAGACGCGCACAGCACAGACATGTCCTCGGTACAGTGATAGTAGCCTAATACCCGAAATAAGCAATTCTCTTCCCTTGAAAACAGTAACATTATAACATTTTGAACAAGAAATTACAAAGAATACAAAATAAAAATCATTAATATAAAAAAAGAAAAAAGAGGCGATTTGTCGACTCGTACTTTTTCGTGTCGCCGTGAACACGTGTCGACAATCGTGTCGATTTCCAACTTTTTTTCACATCCCTAAAAAAGTGGTAGAACACGGGATTGTTGATTGTTCCACAAGATGGTATCACTTAAAGTGTTAAAGGGCAATTCCACCCATTTTCATTTTTTTCCTGAGAGGATACAAATGTGAACCAAATGGACCCTACCTAACATTTCTAAGGTACTGTATATTAATGACATGAATGACATAGTACATTGTAGAATGTTGAAAATGGGCGGAGTTACCCTTTAATGTAGGACAGCTCTGTTTCCTATTTACATCTAAAGTTTATTGTTTTATGTTGATCGTCTTGCTCCATTTCTTCTTTGGCAATGTAAACGTATCTTTTCTCATGCCAATAAAGATCCTTTGAATTGAATTGAATTGAATTGACAGGAGCAAACACGTGTCTGACAGACAATGGCTCCGTGCCACGCCCCTCCGTCTCATCTCTCTCTCTCTCTCTCTCTCTCTCTCTCTCTCTCTCTCTCTCTCTGGCTCCTTTTCCAACGACTGGGAACACGTTCAGTGCTTTTCACTTTTTTTAGTCCAGAAGCCAGAGCTCCAAAATTGGAACATTAATTAGTGTGCAAACTATATTAGAACGTTATCGCCATGAAGCTTCCCCAGTTGGTTACTTATGCAAATACAATGATTTATTGTATTACATTTAAATATGCAAATTAGGCAATATATAGAAAAGTATGTAAAATATGTATAATCTAAAAACGCTACTACTGTGGAAGGGTTATCAATATTCATTTACTTATATTGGTTCTATAAACAATTTAATATAGGTTCCAATTAAAGGTAATAGAGGCAACCCTTTATCCAAAAATCTAAATACATGTAGCTATATTGTTTGCCTTTTTCCTCTTTTTCTATGTTGCTTCTACTTTGATGTTGCAGCTGTTTCCCAGCAGACAGACACCTTGCTTTGTCCTGTACATGTTGTTGTAATGAGCCAATAGAGTGGAGTTGAGGTGGAGTTAGATTCTGTTTTTAAATAAATCTGTTTACAAACACAGGCTTTGTACAGTACACACTAAAGTTGCCTCTATATAGTTCTGAACCGAACCAGTGGAAAAGGGCTCTCTCTCTCATAAAACCTGCTTCTCTCCTGTCTTCTGTGGGTCATTGTAATGATCCACTGTGCTCTCTCCAACCCACTTGGCCTCATCCCTTTCTCCGGGTGAGGCTTCTCACCACCTCGCTCTCTCCTTCCAGAGAGCTACCTTTCTTCAAGCCTCCACCCCTCTGGCTGCCCCTGGTGCGTCTTTAAGGAGCTAGCTATAATAATTGTCTCCACATGTCCACATTACTCAGCCAACACACAGCCCAGCCCAGCAGGCCAGCAGAGACAGCCATCATGTGCACATGCACAGGACTCTGGAAAACGCACATCTTGTTGCATATACTGTACGTACGGTAATACGCACATAGACTTACGCAGCCACTGCTCAAATCACACTGTATCCCATACAGGTCCATTTTTAAAGATTAGGTTTGGGCTTTTCTGCTTTTTTTGCTAGTATCAAGTAACTGAAGACTAACAGGATCTGACCAGGAGGGGCAAAATCCATTTGCTACCATGCCTGCCGTTGCAACGGTTTTATAAGCGTGACCATGACTGTTTGCATAGTGACCATGATGACTGTTTTGTATAACAGCCGTGAAAGCTTTGCATAACAGTCACAACAATTTTGAATAACAGCTTTTCCCTGCATGACTCCAAATTTGCCAGTTATGGTGACACCATGAAGCCAATTTCTGCAAAATTATTAGTAGTCGCAGAGATCATTGGTCACAGATTACATCCATAGCTCATGCAAATCGGTACACATGATCTGTGTCGTAATGTGATCACGATGTTGGATTTACTTTGGCCATATATCTCTCCCACTCCTATCCTCTTAGTGCCAGGTAGGGCACTTTTTCTAGTATTTACCTCAAACTTAACTTAAAATGAACACCAAGGACTTTACTGTGCACGTAGACTCACACTCGCAGGTCACAGCAGGACTCTTCGGCCACAGCAGGACTCTTCCCTTCCATGATATGGTTGATGGTTCTTACATTAGCTATCCGCTCAATCTGACCTCTAGATCAGACAGCTGCTAATGTTGTTATCTGGAGGTTTCTACAAAGACACTATCTGCTAGACGCTAATCTAATACGCTTCCAACCAATCACTTTAACTGGGTGCCAGTGGACCAGATACATGGCAGACACTGAGCTCTATCAGCCTGTGGCTCACTCACTCACTAACGCAAGCATGAGTACACACAACACACACACACTACTGCTGCTGCTATCTTGCCATATAACAAACACCCATGCACACTTGTGCTTGCGGACGCGCACACACACGTGCACGCACGCACACACGCACGCACGCACGCACGCACGCACGCACGCACGCACGCACGCACGCACGCACGCACGCACGCACGCACGCACGCACACACACACACACACACACACACACACACACACACACACACACACACACACACACACACACACACACACACACACACACACACACACACACACACACACACACACACAGATATGTACACACAATAGTCCTATGTTGATGATGTCAGGCAGAAACCTTATTCATTATGTCTACATTTCAACTATTTAGTAAATGAATAGGCTTGGCCTACGCCGTTGTGCAGAAGTCAGAAAAAAATACGTGCCTGATGTAGCTTTTCAGTGAAAGTTATTATATGTGTCTGTGGGTTTTATAAATATTTAACCAACTCAATTTATTTTATGGAATGGAACAGTTCTGGACATTGTGTGCACAGCGACAAATTCAAGTTCAGGCATGTGCATGGACACGCAGCCGCACACACGCACACGCACACACACACGCACACCCACACCCACACCCACACCCACACACACACACACACACACACACACCACACACACACCACACACACACACACACACACACACACACACACACACACACACACACACACACACACACACACACACACACACACACACACATCATTACCGTCCATGTTTGGCCTCAGTGGAGTCTGACCAGGCGCTGGACGCTGTAATGTCAGAGTCAGGGATGGTGCCATCCTCCATCCCAAGGGCATACCGACACTGAGCTGGAAGAGACAGAGAGAGAGAGATTTTATGTACTGTATATACCACAGCAGGGTGGATGGCTGCTGTTGAGTCAGACACCATATCAGACTCCTCACAGTCGCCTAGGTTTGACTGTCAACAATGCTGTATTCTGTGTACAAGTGTAATATGTGTTCTCATACTAAAATTAATGGATTACATTAATTTCCAATATATTGCACAATATATAACCTGAGAAATCATTGTTAGTGTTAGGTTATAGCAAACACAATATTATTAATAAGTATAAAATATTAAATAACCCATGAACTAATCTAAAGATATATTAAGTGATTTCAATTTTTTGTTTTTGTTTGTGATAATCCTCCCTATAAAGTGTGCTGACCATATAAGTATAGTTCCTCCTAGTGAACCACAGGAGTCAAAAACCTGTAGTTTTATTCTGGTCATTGGGTGACAAAGCCTTCAATCCAATCAGGATAGATCTGTATGCATATGTTGCATTGCAATGTTTTTACTTGCTGTAAATCGCTCTGGATTAAGAGCGTCTGCCAAATGGCTGCATTATTTGTACCAAGGCTGACCATTTTTTCCCACATCACCCGAATCACTGAATGCTCCTTTAAATATTCAGACCATTTACTTTGTATTTGGATAAAGCACATTTGGCACTAATGTCTCCAAATGGCGGTGCATTGGTCTACCGCCATTCTCAGGTCTCTCCGGAGATGCTCTGCTGTGTTTTGCTCCGCTCCAGGAATTTCACAGTTTTCATAAAGTCACACCTATATTTCTTGGCGGAATGCTGTCAATCTCGACTCGACTAAAAACCTTCGCCC
>CM076967.1:14778498-14890998 GCA_039105355.1 Benthosema pterotum | reverse complement strand
AGGAGGGGGAACAGGGGGGTACATCAAATAAACCATGGAATGGTGGCTGATGGGTAGAAAGAGAGACATATAATCGTCCCCAGTCTGGGAGCGTGAGGAGAATGTCGGCGGGTGGCGAAGAAGAGATGGAGAGGCTCCAGGGAGAGAGAGAGAAGAGGAGAGGAGGGGAAGGAGGCGAGGAGACTTCCACTGGAAGACTTGAAAAATGATCTCTTTGTTGGTGGTATAAGCGATAAAGACTTCACTGGAATTAATGTTGTTTTAAGGATGGGTGATTGATCGTGTGTGCGTGTGTGTGTGTGTGTGTGCGTGCGTGCGTGCGTGCGTGCGTGCGTGCGTGCGTGCGTGCGTGCGTGCGTGCGTGCGTGCGTGAGTGAGTGAGTGAGTGTGTGTGTGTGTGTGTGTGTGTGTGTGTGTGTGTGTGTGTGTGTGTGTGTGTGTGTAGGCACTCAACTCACGATGCGTATCACGATATGAGGTTCACAATATGTTTTTTTTTTGTTTTGTTTAATGATTCACTACTCAAAGTGCATGGAGTCTAAAAATATGAATATGGTGGCGCTGATTAAAGATCACATTTGATTCTTTTGAGGGGCTCCTATACTGTATAGCATTACATGTGTGAGAGTGCATGGGTGTATGCGTGTTACTGGGGAGAATGTGTTTTACCCTACCTGGACTAAAGTGCCACTCGTGATCGTCTGCAGACGATGCCAGCGTCACCAAGACTGCAGCCACCAGGATGCAGGGCAGCAGCCGCAAGGCTGGCAGTGCCATGGTAGCAGCGACACACCTGGTTACCTGTCCGGAGACCCTCCGATGACCACAGGCATACCTGGCAGAGAGAGAGGCAGAGACAGAGAGTTAGAATATAGTATAAATATAGTATATTAAAAATTGGTGTCCCAGGAACAACTAAAAAAAACTAAAGGCATCCTATAATAGCTTAATGCAGGGGTTTTCAACCTTTTTGACACCATTTATTCAGAATTTGAGCCACGGACCACCACTTGAGGATATTTTAGCCCCACAGATCCCAAAACTAAAGATTTATTTTGCTTTTGTCCATCTTCTAGTTGTGTAGACTTGGGCTAATTCAGATGATGAATATTTTAACTCTTGAGAGTGTAAAAATGAAACCAAATGGACCCGCAAGGGTCCATTTGGAACCCTCTCAGGGACTACTGGTGGTCCCCGGACCACCTGTTGAAAACCCCTGGCTTAATGGATGGAGAACTGCATAAATCTGTATCTTTTCTGTATGAGTCTGAAACTGCATGACTGTTGTCATTGTTGACCAGACAGTGACTGGCCTTGTGGTTAGAGTGTCCACCCTTAAAATGGGAGGTCAGGGGATTGATCCCTGTCTGGGTCAGACTGTAAAAATGGGACCCAATGGTCCACATAATATGATCTCTGGCCTGACAGCACGCCACACGTCCGGGTCCTGTTCATAACGACCTTGGCTACTTGTCTCTCTCCCTTCTCTCTGTCCCTCTTTCCTGTACATCTTCAACTATCAATAAAGGCAGAAAAGCCAACTCAGAATCTGACCTAATGCGTCCCTGCTTAGCACTGCTTGGGTTGGATTTGGGGTCAAATCAACAAATGATTCCCGGGCGTGTCGCACACTGTGGATCACTACTTCAAGAGTTGTATCAAATAATGGTAATGTGCCTCAGTGACTAATCGTACGACTTTGACTTTGTAGTAAGCATCTGTGCAGCAATCAACTGTTACTAAATTACTAAAAAGATGAAAAATGAAAGAAGAAACTGTTTAAACTGATGACAAATCACAAACAAGGAAAGATTCCACATCACAAGCCAGAAAACACAACAGCAAGAATGAAGAATAAGAACAGACGTCGGTACAACACCACAGAGAACGGTGGCATCTGCCGGTGCAAATGTGATTTATTTAACTGAATGCATGTCAATAATACAGTAGATGGGACCCGTGTCAAAACATGATGTGTGTAAATGGAACGCAGTACAACAGATCAGAAGTTAAGTCTGTCAAATTATTCGTCATCAACATCAAAGAGAATATACTGAGGGGCTGAATGCCAAAAGCTTATAAGTGCCTGCCTATTCTGCTTACAAACAACAAAACATTTGTTGTTCAAGACAACTTTGAATTCAAGTCACAAAATCAATTTGTCGCTCAGTCAATACTCCTAAAGCTTGCCGTAGTCAAGTTGCAAGTCATGTCCAGTGGCAGTCCACACCAACACAGACGTTGTCCAGGTCTAGTCCTGAACATTAATTCTGTCTGGGTTGAGTATGAGGCTAATGTCTGTAGCTGTGTGGTACAGAATCAAAGTTATGACATGAAAAACAGAGCCATGGTCTGCCCTTGGCATGAGGCTGTTTATGTTGGAATAGTCAGTTCACTAATATTGAGTGAAACAAAACCTTTGTGCACAGCACAAACACACACACACACGCACATACAGTACATGCAGACACAGGTCAGTATAGCCAAGAATTCTGGGCCCCATGAAAAGATATGATACTGGGCCTCTTAAGACATACAGATGATGACATTAATAGTGTGGGCCCCCCGTTTAGCCCGGGGCCCCATGAATCATTATGGTTTTTCAAAGTTCTGTGAAGCTCTACCTTGTCATACTATAGAACACACACAGACACACATGGACACGCACGCACGAGTGCGCGCACACACATACACAAATCGCAGTCATTGGCGCTTAGTGAAAGATCCACTTACCGCAAACACTTCTGTCACACAAACTTCAAGCACACACAACAAACTCAAACTTCTGCAACCCGTGGCTCGGCTACAGATATCTCACTGCGGCACATGATAATCCCGTCGATAAATCAGCCCGCCTCGATCAGCACCCCTTCTCGAAAAGTCATTTGTCACAAAAAGCTTGGCACAGCTTGCTCAGCATCAGCGGGAAACACGTCCGTCCCCCAGCGTATAAGAGCTGGCCACAAAACAACATGACAAAGCCCCGCTCGTGCACTCCAATCTGTTTTCCCCCGGCAAGTGACAGGCAGGCAGGCAGGCACGCAGCCGGGCAGAAAAGTGGCAGGTATAGGTACAGCGGCACAATTAACGCCTCACTGCCTCTGGAAAGGTTACATATGGAGGCGAGACTGAAGGCGGGGGCCGGGTAATTAAGCATCGCAATTCACTCCTCGTGAACATTACACGGATAGCACCTCTATGGGATTAAGAGAGCTGTCACTCATTCCACACGTCAACCAAGTCAATGATTATGAGTCCGGCGAAAAAACAGCCCAAACAACCACCTTCGTTTAATGGTCCATACCTGGAGGGCAAAGTTGTGGGCTGTGCGTGGAGTGAATAATGGATGGGATGGCAAAACGATACCAGTGGTTGAGAGTAGAATAAATGCAGCTGCAAAGAGAGAGCTGAGATTAAATAGCCGAAGAGTGGAATGAAAATGGAAGGACAGAAATATAATAGACAAAAAGAGAGGAAGGTAAAGTGTACGGGGATGAAAGGTTTTTTAGTCTATTAAAAAGGGACAAAGAACAGCACAAACACAGTAACAGAACAGCACCAACCAATTACTTTTATAACATTTTGTTGTCTGGCAGAAACCTTGTATCTTCATAATTTTCTGTCTGTAATGCTTTTTCATGAATTAATGCATTATTTTATATACTACTTCTTAATGTCCATTTACAATTACATTAGCCAAAACAGGAATATAAAACAGGAGTTGAAAGCCAGTGGTCAAGTCTATATTTCGTACATTGGAACATGAGGGGTTTCCATTTCTAAAAAGTAATGGTTTTTGGAATTTGGATATACAAGGGTTCCGCCTGAGAGCGACGAGTCGAGTCGACATACCCATGTCTTTAGACTCATTACTTTAGCCTACACTTTGCATGAGTTAAAGAGCTTTTTGCTGAAATTAGATATTGACCATTTGAACAGAATGACACACTCTTACAAAATGCTTGTGAGCAGAATGAAAGCAAAGCACTTTTTCATTTACTTTTTTTATTGCTGAAATTGAAGTGAGCCCCGTAAACCAATTTCAATTGTAGTCTTTAATTAGACAGCCTTCATCTTCATCTTTCTAATGCATTTTGCACCTGGCAGATTAACGGTCTTTGCACTTGCACACTGCTGCATTTTTTTCCAGATTTCTAGCAGTGATGGTTTGCAGAAGAAAACAAAAAACGGGTCCAGTCTGCATTCTCTGCAAGAACCTTATGTCTGGCATTAATTGTTTTCTGCCAAATGCCTAAATTGTAAATTGTATTCTTTTTCCAACTTTTTTTTTTTTTCAATAGGAGACCCATTAGGAGACCTTTTGAGACAAAAACAAACAATTCTCTGAATTCAAGGCTCCATGGGTTGTATAATTGATTTAAGACAAGTCCTCAGGCCATGTTTGTTTTGCAAATACCGGCTTACTTCAGGTAGCTTTTTCTGCCCAAATTATTTTTTGTCTGACAATTGCAGGTTTTTGCTGGTGTAGGCTATACCTACTTTACTGTGGGCTACTATGACACATTAATTATGCCAAGGGAATAAATAGTACATGTTTATCATATCATAACTATTCGTTTGGAAACCAAGGTAACCAAGCAATTCCACTGAGACAAAAGGTTTGGAAAGCTCACTCAATCATGTGCATTATGTGTAATCAGTTTTTCCAGCCTTGAATCCTGCCTGTGAGATTTCGAAACAAAACAAAAACAACCATGGCTACTCCTGAACTGCTGAAAATTGGAAGAAAGTGGCGCCACAGGACTGCGGCCGGGGTGTGTCGGCTCGGATCCGACCCACGTCCCAAACGGTTGAGTGTACCCTGTAGTGTTACCCTGTGGTGATCCCTAGGGAGTCCCTCTATTGTACTGTACTGTCACTGTACTATACTGTTACACCCACCAAAACTGTATACACTTAATCTGTGTGTGTGTGTGTGTGTGTGTGTGTGTGTGTGTGTGTGTGTGTGTGTGTGTGTGTGTGTGTGTGTGTGTGTGTGTGTGTGTGTGGGGTTGTAAAAAAAAAAAAAAAAAAAACAAAACGCTATTTTCTGGTTCGGACAGGCCCATGCAGGCGGCCAACAGGGACAGACTGATGCAGCCAGAGACACACAAAGCTTCATAATGTAGTGGTTGCATCAAGTCTCATCAACTGCGTGTGCAGTACGTCTGAAAATCCGCCGGGACTCCATCCATATTTGGGCACGCATGACAAGAAGAAGTAGGCCAGTGCCCCGCGGGCAGCGGCGGCGTTCACATATATTAAATTGTAACGCAACAAAAAATATTTCCATTCCATCTCACAACTCTCCCAAATCCCTCTCTAGCACACGCTGGCTGTGTTTTAAGGGGTGTTGAGGGAGACAAAGTTGTCCATGCATTTCCATGACGACGACGACAACGGGGAGGACTTAAGATACGGGGAGGCCAAAGAGGAGGGGTGACAGCTGTGTGTGTGTGTGTGTATATATGTGTGTGTGTGTGTGTGTGTGTGTGTGTGTGTGTGTGTGTGTGTGTGTGTGTGTGTGTGTGTGTGTGTGTGTGTGTGCGCTTTCTCCCTACAGACCCACTGTGTTGCTGCTTCATCTCTGAGCACAGACTGGCGCGACCGGGCAGCTGACGCACAGCTGTAGCGACACCAGAGAGAGAGAGAGAGAGAGAGGGAGAGAGAGAGAGAGAGAGAGAGAGAGAGAGAGAGAGAGAGAGAGAGAGAGAGATGGAAGTGAAGCCATGATGACATCTTGCCGCATGTGTGCGCGTCTGTGTTTGTGTGTTTCAGAGGAACAGAACGGAGGTGATGTAGTAAAGAGAATTTGAATTATTGCCTTGTGGAGTGTGTATGCATGTGTGTGCGCACGTGGACGCATGTGCGTGCGTGTGTGCGCGGGCACACGTGTGTGTGTGTGTGTGTGTGTGTGTGTGTGTGTGTGTGTGTGTGTGCCTGTACATGTGGCAGTTCAGGCACTGAGAAGAGATTTCAGGGATAGCCAGCCAGTGCAGCTGTCCTCAATGAGAGACAGACTCAACACACACACACACACACACACGCACACACACACACACACACACACACACACACACACACACACACACACACACACACACACACACACACACACACACACACACACACACACACACCAAAGAGAGAGAGAGAGAGAGAGAGATGGGGAGGGACGGAGGGAGAGTAGGAGTAAGAAAGGGGTAATAATTTTAAAGAGGGGAAAGAGGGAAACAGTGCATTGATTTGAGAGAGAGAGAGGGTCATGAGTGAGGCAGCGAAACACAACATGAGTGAGTTAGAATGAGAGTGACGGCGTATTTTGAGAAAACGCCCAGGGCGGCCGATCAACTGAAGAAAGTGCATGTGTGTGCGTGTGCGTGTGTGTGGTTGTGTCCACACCATGCCAGATGACGCCATGTTGAAACTGGGGGGCTTTAATGGATTACAGAGTGGAGCTAAGCATGCAGAACCGGCACCGGCAATCTCCAAGGTCCACATCACATTATAGTGTATGTACAGTACGTATACAGGCCTCACACGCAGCCAGTCACCATGACGACAGGACGGCAACGATCCGCAAAGTTCGCAAAACCCAACCCACTTAACGACGTGCACATGAGATTGATTTATACCGTGTTCTGTTTGGGTGCGTATCTGTAAAATGAACATGTTTATTCCAACAGCGTTTTTACATATAGTAGTCCTAGAGTTGCCTTTGTGGTTAGAGAGTCCGCTCTGAAGACTGGGAGGCCGGGGGTTCGATCACCCAATGAATCATACCAAAAACAGGGAAAAAATGGGGCCCAATTGGGGGTGGGGGTGGGTGAAAAAATGTAATATTTTATCTTCTTTATGCTTCAAGGACTTATGAAGAGAAGCTATTGTTGACATCTTGCTCCAAAGTTCCAAACCCATACACAAATTTATTTAAAAAAGAAAGAAAAAATAAAATAAAATGGGGCCCAATGTCTTCCTGCTTGGCCCTCAGCCTCAAGGGTTGGATTAGAGGGTAAGTCCTTGCAGCATACTGGCGATGTGCCCAGAGGATGTACTTGTACATCAAGCTGCCTCCCGCTACAGAAACAGGAGATAGTGTCCTGACTCCTGCCCTATTTCATGTTCCAGGAAGGCTTACTTACTTACTAGAGATACTGAGAGAAAAGAGAACTGTGATGGAACTGTCCATCTCCTACAGGCGTAGCAGATGGACAGTTACATCACAAACCTCTATCTTTGCTACTCAATTCTGAATTTGTATACAGTCAGTAGGGGCCTAGCCTGGCCTAACCCGCAATGATTGATTTTGGCCTAGAGCAGTGGTTTTCAACCTTTTTCATACCAGGGCCCACTATTTATTCTGCATTTTAGTCAAGACAACCAGTTGATGTTGAGTTTAGTCTCTCTGACCCAAAACCAAGGATTTTCAAGTTTTTGTCCCCAAAAAGTTTGCAACAGCATAACTCTCTACTCAGGGACAAGCCTATACTCAGGGACGAGCCTATACTCAGGGACGAGTATTATTTGGGCCGAGCCTTCTTGTTACCTTTTGCAATGCTATATAACCACTCGCTAACCCTAGCGTCCCCATTCTGAGGAGAATCTTAAGACAAAAATACGAGACCTACTTTGTACAAGCACACAAAACCTCTCTCAGGCGTTATGAGCATTTAGATTGAATTGCTCTCCGGCAAAGAGGTTTTATGTAGCGTGAAAGAAGAACAGGCCAAGTACAGAGTGAAGTATACAGAAATATATAAGATGCATCAGGGGTCCGTGCTTCATCTCTCTCTCGGCTAAGGGGTCTTGAACGTTGAAGAATCCATGTACTGTAAACACTACAGTGTGTGCCAATGAACCACACCTGTGCCTATAAATGCATGCATCCATCATTTATAAACATGTTATAAACAAGTCATGTTTATTACGGGCGGAGTGAACGCTAAAGAATAAATTCGCAACCCTCCCATACCATGATAACCAACTTTTCCGTGATTTAAAATGGAAAGTAACGATTTTAGCCTCTACACTTCTTAAAAAGCTACTTGTTTTAAGTAGCACCTGTAGACGGTTAAGATCGCGCCCTAGCTATCAAGAGATTGTCTCTGGGCAATGTGCAGACAGCTGTGAAATTCCTTCCACCAGACCAATACTCTGTGATGCGAGGAGAGAAGAGAAACAAAGCGTAGTGCTCCAAGGCCACAGCGCACAGCCGGGGAAAGTTTGGGGAACGGCAGGGAGGGATCTTTTTTTCTCCTTTTTTTTGGTGAGGGCAAGCAGAACAGAGTCGTCGCATATGAATCCAAGAACATTGTTGATACTGGAGGCAAGTGGTGCTCAACAGGTGGTGGCTTATAGGAGAGGAAGGGATAGAGAGAAAGAGAGAGGAGAGGGGGTGAGCAAAGGACTGGTAAGGGATGAAACTGGGGGAGGTATTTACAGAGAGAGAGAGAGAGAGACAGAGAAAGAGAGTGAGAGAGGTAGGGAGTAATGGGGTGAGAAGAGAAGAAGGATGAAGAGAAATCGGAGACCATATTAAAATAAGAGAAGTAAGGAGGGGGGATAGAGAGAGAGAGAGAGAGAGAGAGAGAGAGAGAGAGAGAGAGAGAGAGAGCAAGGGCTCCATTTTCGTCAACACTAAACCCCTCATCCCTAAACTTCGTTGCCTTTTTAACAAATATTGTATACATTTTTGAATAGTTCAACTAGCTAATCTAAATCAACGCATTGTGAGATTGTACTGACCATTTTGACTATTAAAACTATTCTTTAAGATAGTAAAAAAGGCAAAGAGGTTTAGGCATAAGGGGTTTAAGCGTGTAACCAAAATGGAGTTTTAAGTGTGTCTGTGCGCGCGTGTGTTGTGAAGCATGCACACACACACACACACACACACACACACACACACACACACACACACACACACACACACACACACACACACACACACACACACACACACACACACACACACACACACACACACACACACCAGCAGCACATTGTGAAAGAGCAGTCAGTCACCTCCTCTCTCGGCTCTCCACTCCACTCCACTCACACAATCACAATCTGTCCACGGTAACCCAAAAGCAGGACCTAATGAATACTTATGAGCAGCTGCTGGCTCTGTCCTGCACTGCAAAATGCAACTGACAGTTGAGGAAGAGACTGCACATGCGTGTGCCTGTGCGCGCAGTGTGTGTGTGTGCGTGTACGTGCATGCAGGGGACAGGTCAGAAAGATAGGAAGGAGATAGACATCCAGAGAGAGAGAGAGAAGCAGAGAGAGATGGACACAGATCGACCCTCCAAATGGACGGGATTCATTCCACAGCGAGTTCCCATTGCATCATAGATAGACAGTTTGCCAAACCTTCTCTCGCTCCCTCTCTCTCTCCATCTATAATTAGATTGCTTCAGTCAGTGCGAACCTGGCGAGGACGCCTCTCCATTAGCTACGCGTGCTCGCTCGTCTCTCTCCCTGCCTAGAGAGCGCCCCCCACCACCCCCTCGCCCCACCAACCCGCCCAACGCTGGCTGGCACCCAGCACCAGCATTCACCCCCTCCTTTTCTACTTTTAGAAGTTTGCCTATGATGTAAGGCCCGTCTGTCCCTGTCTCACTGCAAATGGCCCGCGCTGCTGTCCCGTGTGCTGCGGTCCAGCGACGTGTGAAGTCTAGCGAGTGAGGCCAGATAGAGCGGCAGTCTGATTGACTCAGACATGACGAACGACCACCAGGGAGACTGAAGGGAGAGGAGAGTCAGCGCTTTGATTTGGATTTCCTGTTATAGGGAGCTGGCAAAGGAGTGAAAGCAACAAAACGCCAACCAAAGACCTGCTATGAATGAATCACTTAAATTATGTTTAAGTCTAGGATGAACTAGAAGAGAGATAGATAGATAGTCGGGGATCAAACCAGAAACCTTCCGGTTCCAAAACTCTATTGTACCTATATACGGTAGTAGTCCAGCTTGGCACAGCATATACACTTAGTGTAGTTCTAGTGTGCTATAGCACAGCACGGCATGGTGTGTTATGGGGGGTGTAATGATACAGTAAATGCATTAAAAAATCCATTTGCAAATATGCAAATAATTGATTATTCAATACGATACTTTTGTGTGTGGCATTTAGCAATTTCTAGAAGAAAAAAAGTAAGGGTTCAATTACTCAGTTTAAATAGTTACTGCATCGATTTCAAATCGTTGAATCGGATTGGATCAGATCACCATAATGACCCAATGTCGTCCATGTATTGTATCATCAACGACTATGGATTGTGATACAGCATATTGCTGTTAAACTGTAGCGTTACAGCCCTAGTGTGGTATGATATAGTATGGCATGGTAATATAGCCCTGCATAGCATTACTTATTTACTTCATGACAAAGTCCGTCCGTTACTAAAGCGATGGCACATAAATAGATGTATGAATGTGTCACTCTGTCATTCACATGTCGCCACAGTCTATACACTATTCTGAAAGCGTCTCGGTAATGACAGATGGGACGTTCACCAGCCTCAACGGGGGACGAGGGCAGCTCTGGGCCCTTTGTTTAGGATTTCCTGTCTGTGTACCGAGGGACACTAGTCGCCTCTGAAAAGGAAGTGTGTTTTTCCCCCCTCAACACTTCCAAGGGTCGAGAGAGAGCGTAAATCCACGGAAACTACGGCGTTTTTTCCTGAGTATGCCGAGCGCTGTTATTGGAAGTTGCTCTTCCCCGGGGCCCAGTCTTTCCATGTCTCCATAAAGAACCTGCTTCAAAAGTAAAGCTGTAAAGTTGCGTTGGCAACGCTGTCATCCATCAGCGCCAAAGAATTTCCTATGACCTTCTTTAAAGTCTCCTTCATTACAAACATTAGGATTTGGGTGTAATGTTTCCATGGCTGTGACTAACACACTACCTCACTGTATCCACAATGCTGTGAGGAGACCACTGGCTCGTTTATCTTCACTGAAACTAATGGATGTTTTGTAAGTTTGTCCTAGCTTGAGTAATGACAAATTTCCTGTGCCAGTCTCATGTCTGTTTGTACATTAACTTATTTCATAGTTATATAAAAGTAGCTAGCAACATAAATGGCTGTTCTGATTACCTAGCATGATGCACTGATGACTGATGAGCATCTTATCTTATACTCTGGCATGGCCTGACTAATATCACTGCACAGATATTAGTCTGAAACGTCGGCATCAAAGATTTATGTCCAAGGGGCAGTTACAGATTCCAACATCACAGCAAAGACGTCTCACTAAGAGGTCAGTCTGCTGACTCCCCAGGTTGGTGGAGAGTGTGCAATGTGCAAAGCCCAGGATCACATTAGATAATTGTCAATGGGTGAAAAAATGGGCTGCAAAATCGTGGGGGTTAAAAATGTAAAAAAGGAGAATAGTGGCCTCTGATTGGTCTCCCACAACTCTGGGGCAAATATAATTCAAAGTGAGGAGTGCCAGACCCAGATCTCTCAGGGATTTTTATTTTCCCAAGGCAGATTTGTCCAGTTTTCAGGCTACTTACAGTATCTTGCACGTTGTTGAGTGTAATTCATGCTCGCTCTAGCGTCATCAAACAGTGTTGGTGAATTATAATAAGTGATGAATTGGTCTGTTAAATGGTAAATGGTGCATTTATATAGCACATTTATCCAAGGCACATAACATAGATTTGTTGTTCCCATTTGCCTATCCACACACCAGTGGCCGCCGAAACCACGTGAGGTACTGACCAGTACATCGGGAGCAATTACGGCTTAAGTGTCTTGCTCAGGGACACATCGCCACTAACTCTGGGGGAGCTCGGGTTCGAGCCGGCAGCCTTGCGGTTACCATCCGGTGACTCTACCCCTGAACCACTGCCACCCCACTCTTGTGTTGCCTTGAGAAAACTAAAACATTTTAATTGAAGTGACCTGCGTCTGACTGCTGAGCCAGTAGACTGACTCACATGTGTGAGGTGTCACACTGTGGTATCAAACCAAGTTATTACTCACACACACTGAGTAAGTTCTCTGACTGGGCATCTATGAGCTGTCATGAAGGCATGGGGCGGGGTGTGGAATGATGCACTTAGTGCAGCTCATAACAGAGCAGTAAGATCTGATCTAAGATTGTTAGTTTAGAGACACATTTCCCTTCTTTGTTGGATACTGTATCACCAGTTTTCATTTCCACTTACAGCTAACGGCTGATTAAGATGAACATTTAGGGGACAAGTTAGATCCTAAATCGTCTTGCTCAAGGACACTTGAGGCCAAGAGGAGACCGGTGACCTTCTGAGTTGCGACCTCTGTCTGTAGCCACTAAGCTACTAGTATTAAATCAGTCTTCTCCAAAATCTCCATCTGCATTTTTTGCTTACTGTCCACGCTCGACAAAGACAGAGTATAAAACGTATAGAGTATAGAAAGAGTATATCAAACTTCCAAAATAATGGCTGTGAACTGTTATTATCGCGGTTCTTTCAATCACATTCTCTCCTCTCTTGACTGAGGCAGATGGCTGCGCTCTCTCGAGCCAGTTGGTTTTGTTCAAGTTTTTCCCCTTGCCACTGTGGCCAAGTGCTTTCTTCTCTGGCGTCAAACATTGGTCACCTTGAGACAACTTGTTATGGTTTTGTCAATGTAAGTATTGAACTGAGTTTGAAAGGGCTCAAAGCTTGAAAGCACAGGGATTGTTAGTCAGCAGTCAACACACGCTTGCTTATGGCCATCTGCCATCTACAAACACAATTCCAGTTTGTGAGACATGTAAAAAAAATCGATTTTGAATCGATGTATCGATCCAACAGCCGACGATACGATGCATCGATACGTACGCAAGAGAATCGATTCATGTTTAAAAAAATAAATAAATAAAAATATCTGGTCTATTTTATCCATTTGCTCCTGGATGTAATTCAGACTAGGCCTAGGTGAAGTACAACTTTGCTGTTTCTCAAATAAAATGTATAACGGTATTACAGCTTTCATTGATTTATTTCAAATTTGAAACATTGTCTAGCCTGTAAGGTAAAAAATGGTAAAAAAAAATCGAAATCGAATCGAAACGTGGTGTATTCTTGAGTATCGGAAAAAATCGAATCGTTGGGTCAGGAAATCGATACTGAATCGAATCGCCATGATGGGTGTGATTTACACCCCTAAACACAATGCCAGTTTGTGAGTCAGGGGAGCTGAATGCTGCTGCTACTACTGGTCATTACAGTAAGTCAGCTGGTCATGGTTGTCCAGTCGTACACCTGTGCGTCATGCTACTGGTGAATAGCTGGAAGTGTCAGTCAGGACTGTGGAATCTCAATGGGCTTCAGTTGAGTATCATCCCACTAGGATGAGGAAGGAAGAGATAAAGAGAACACAAAGGATCAGTCACGGCGTGAGGAGAGAGAGAGCTGAGGGGAAACTGTACAACAGCGGCAGGGAAGGAAGCCGCCTTACCCCTCCCGAACGGAGCCACAGTTCCACTAAAAGGCAAAACCAGAGTAAACAGCCATGAGTTGGAGAGTGATTGAAGACGTAGCTGCGGGGGGTGTCAGGAGATAAAGATAAGAGGAGCGGAGAGAGAAGGAGGAAGGCATGGAGAGGAAGGGAGATAATTAGTGAAAGAGATGGAGTGAATGACATACAGATAGAGAGGGTGGGAGATAAGGAAGGGGGGAAAGGGAAAGAGAAGGGAGGGAAGGAAGAAGGGCAGTGCGGGAGAATTCAATAGCATGGTTCTTTACCGAGTGAGGACTGACTCATTACTCTCTGCTCTGCGAAAGAAATGAAAAAAGAAGAAAACAATTCAGAACGTCGACTATAAGTGTCTGCTAGGAGCTCAGTCACAGGCACAGCATGGCAGCACTACAAAGAAGCGGAGTGCAACAACACAGCCCCTTAAAAGATCCCACTCCCCGCCAACTAACGTGACACATTTACATAATAACAGTCATGAAAACCATGGGCTTTGGGGGAGGGAGATGTGGCGGCATGGGTAAAGAATGTCTGCAATAAACCTAGATTCATTACCGCGCAGCTTAGCCAAGTTCGAAATCAATCATAACCAGGAGGGTAAAAAAAATGCCCTGTTCTTTCTTCGTCCCTGCGTTTTCCCTGGACCCGTCCCCAAGTCCCTGTCAATTTTGGAAGTGTGCCCTCCTAGCTGCCTGGTCCTCTCTCTCGATCGAGCATTGAGCTGCAAGCCTTACAGCGATGGCACATTCTTCAGCATAATGTGCACAGCAGACAGGAACCAATTGGTGATTCATCACCAGGGGTGGGAGTTAGGCCATCAATCGGGGCCCAAACACTATATACAGTATGTTGGCAGCACAGTGTGTCAGGAAGCATACACAATTTTACTGTCGACATTTTCATTTCCTTTTGTTGTGTACCCACTGGCCATGTCTCTGAAGTTGGTTTGTACTGTATGTATGGGCGGCAGACGGCAGTGGCTTGGCTCAGGAGGTTCCTGATTCGATTTCTGGTCCTTACTGGCAAGTGTCCTCACTTGAGCAAGACACTCAACCCCCGTCTAACTGCTCCCGTTAAGCAGGTTGGTGTGGGAATGGGTATGCAATACAATGTACCAAAACAATGTTAAATTGCTTTAGGGCAGTGGTTTTCAACCATTTTGATACCAGGGCCCACTATTTATTCAGGATTTGAGCCACGGACCACCTTTTGAGAACATTTTAACCCCATAGACCCAAAAACTAAAGATTTCTTTTGTTTTTGTCCACAATTTGAGTCTGGATTTCAGAAACATAACAGGCAAACATAGATTGAAATACTATTCCTCTACATTCGCTAGTTTGTGTAGACTTGGGATAATTCAGATTATGAATATTTTAACTCTTGAGAGTGTCATCATGCTTATGGTGAAATAAACACCTTTATTTTGGAGCTTCAATCCAGTGTGCGGACCTTATTTATTTCTTCCTAACTCTTGAGAGTGTAAAATGAAAACAAATGGAGCCACAAGGTTCCATTTGGTTTCATTGTTATGCTCTTAAAAAGTTACATCTGGTTAACCAACTTTCCATCATTTAGCTGGGGACCAGCTGGAATTCTCTCACAGACCACTGGTGGTCCCCAGACCACTGGTTGAAAACCAACCAATAAGAAATGGAAATGTAAAATACATATCCTATACTATATATGGATTGATTTAGGTTCTTTCATTGGATCACTGTTTGTTCGCTGTCGGCGGGAAAGATCTTGCAATAATTTGTTGGTTGGCAAAAGTCTTTCACAGTTCATTTATTTGTCATCACTAGAGTTGTTGCTGATGACACAAGCACATCTTTCACACGACATGGCAGAAAAATAAATACTTTCTCAATCTGCCTGGACATTGTACATTTTTGTCTCAGTGCCTCTCTTCTCTGAATTTAATTTCAATACCGCCGTCTTGTTTAATTGTAGTCGACAAATAAACAGCCCAGTATTAAACAGACAACACACTTGAATCAACAATATGCTACCAGCCAGTGCTTGTGTTAATTCATGCTGCACATCGATGCTAATATGATTCGCTCGGATTCACATTCAAAGCAGCAAAAGTGATCATGATCAGACGATAGCCCTATTGATAGATTTTTTGTCTTCTGGCTTTGCAACTTCCACAACGAACAAATAGAAGGGCTGACACGGAAGTTGATCATTAATGATACGGCTGTCCAGTTGCCCACCCCTAGACTACGATATATTATAATATGTTATAGTATAGCATAATATACTGCATACATTACACCGTTGTTGCATACTACGGAAATAAATCCACATAAACTTGACAAATATCTTGCTTAGTGAAAGCAGCTTTGGGAGCTGACAGTAACCATAGTAAGTTGTCTACTTTTAAGCCGGTAAATGCGTGACGCCATATATCTCCCCACATTCTGTAAGGTAGCAGAGACACACTTGTCTGTCAGAGTCTGGTGCTTTCCCAAGGGAAAGCTACTTTAAACTCCAACAAACTGTCACAGCCGCCAGGTTTCGGTTCTCACGGCTCAGAGCTCCTCTATGACATGCATGGAGAAGCATTGCATATTGTACACATAGTTATATTACTTGACTTGTCGGTACACGTAGACTCAGGGAAGGGCCTATTCTCGAGTCTTCTCCCTTTCTCTCCATATTGCTCGACAGTATGTGCAACCCATTTGGCCTGGAAAAAGCTTAAGTTCACTTTCCAACTTCTTTTTTTTTTTTTTTTTTTTTTTTTTCATTTTGTAGCCGTGTAATGGTCCAAGTTGCCTGCTGATGCTTACAAATTTACCTGTGCACCCTTGGCGTAGACATGAACTTCTTTAACCAGGAATTTCTACAGCACGGGTGGACAACCTGTTGACATAATCACTTGTGCTTTTTCCAAAGCTGAGTGTGTTTATGTCTTAGTATCGGCTACTAAGGAGAATAATAACTTTGGAGGGCAAAAAGCACCATTGAGATGTTTGGCTCATTCTGCACTCTGCGAAAGGCCCACAATCCATAACTACATCACCTTTTAGTCTGTCTATAGTGAAATCTGAACTACGGTATATTGATCTTGTAATGTTCATTGCACTTGATGTAGTCAGCAGGTGCCTATAAACAATAACACAACAGTGTTATTCCCACACCTCATTCCCACACCTCCTCCCCGGCATCCGAGGAAACTTGTGTTGTGTGTGATGGCTCTGATACTTGATCCACTTGTGACATTGCACTGGCCAATGTGGCCATGTTAGCAATGTACAAGAAATATAGTGTTGTCCAAATGTCCAGTATTCCATCACATCACAGTATCACACTCAGAAAATACTAAATTAATATCTCTCCTTTGTCAAACTTTATATGAAGCTAGAATTAAATGAAACATAGCAGGCAAGTGTACAATTACAGCATACCTCAATAATGTGATAATAAAGCATAAGAAAGTCAATACTTAAATTAATAAAAAAAGTAAGAAAGGTTTTATGCACATCAAAAACTAAAGGTCAAATGGTTGTTTTTAAATAGTGATTGATCACATCAAGTGTCCACTCTGATCACCTGCTGGTTGACCACTGTTATTCTAGCCTGGAGCTTCGAGGTTGAGACCGAGTGTTAAACATGATAATTCTGATAGAGGCAGGCTGCAGAATGCACCCAGTAAATGAAGGTGTGTAAAATGATCTGTGAGTTTACCCTATATGGTCGGTAGTTATTACACATGGCATAGTCATAGGTCAGTGGTTTTCAACCAGTGGTCCGGGGACCAGCAGTGGTCATTGAGAGGGTTCCGGGTGGTCACAAGCAGCTAAATGGTGAAAAGCTGATTAACCAGATGTAACTCTTGAGTTTGTAAAAATTAAACACACTCAAGGGTTAAAATATTCATCATCTGAATCAGTCCACTTAATTAAGATGTCTATAGAATGTAGAAGAATGTCCATTTTAATCTGCATGTTTGCCTGTTTTGTTTGCAAATATCCAACCTGAAACTGTGTAGAAAAACAAAATAAATTTAGTTTTAGGACTGCGTGGTGAAAATGTCATCAAACGGTGGTCTGTGGCTCAAATGCTGAATAAATAGTGGGCCTTGGTATCAAAATGTTTACCACTGTCATATGTAAATGAACATTATTCACATCTATGCAGTCCAGACGGATTCATACACAAATGTGTATTCATGTGTATGTAATATGTGTGAGCGGTGGGTGCACCATATAACATCATGTAGCTTTGTGTGTCCCTTAAATTTGTATCAAATTACAGTACAGTTCCACGTTCTTACACGTCTTACATGCACTTTTGTGTGAAATCTTTGTGCGTCCATGTTCCGCTCCTCCAGCCATTATGACCATGGCCTGTTAAAGCATTTGAAGTGAAGTGACAACTGACCACGTATGGGTGTGTTTTAGAACAGTGGTGTGACAGCAAAGCCACAGGCCAATTCCCTGAACTCAATTTACACCATCCCTCACACTACCACCTGCCACCACAGCAATGTGTGTGTATGTGTGTGTGTGTGTGTGTGTGTGTGTGTGTGTGTGTGTGTGTGTGTGTGTGTGTGTGTGACCACTGAGCAAAGGCATGTGACAGCACTTTGCTACTCTCACAATGGGCAGAGAGAAACCAACCTGATGATGATGCCAGAGACAGCTAGAGACAGACAGACAGATATACAGAGAGACAGTGCAGACTGCAGAAGTAAAGACAGACAGGTGGATACAGAGACAGTGTGTGCCTTGGACACAAAGACAGATGGAGACGTAGAGATATTACAGATGGAGAGAGACGGGCCTCAGGGACAAGCAGTGACAGGAACGCATGTCATTGGATACTCATTTTCTGTCAAAATACTGTCTCACTAATACTTCAGAAAAGAATACAACAGCCATGACAATAACAGAGAGGGACAGAGAGAGAGAGAGAGAGAGAGAGACAGAGAGAAAGACAGAGATAGCAAAAGTGAGGCAGGATAGAAGTATAAGTCCCTTGCACACAAGGAGCAATAAACGTGTGCGTTAATACGTGGATGAACGTCAGCTCTGCTCCAAATCTGTTCAAGAGGGCCGTGATAACACCAGCTTTAAAAAAAGCTAAACTGAATCGTGGGCGTGTGCAAGAAACGATCATATACATTCACAGGAGATGGAACTCCTGTAAATACACTTGTGTTACCTGTATATCATCAGGCCTCATCTTCTCAGTACAAAAAAGTGTACTGTGAGTGAAAAGTGAAATGAAGCCAGTCAGCAGGAAGGAGATACTTATTCAGCAAAGGACCAGCTATGGGATGTAACAGAGACTGAAAGTGAGAAGCATGGAGGGGGGGGGGGGGGGGTTAGGCTCGGGGGAGAGATCAGGTCAAACTGGAATGTGTTGACTGAGACTCAGCATTTTGAGTCAAACTGAGAGAAACGGAGCCTCACTGCCATTCTTTAATGGATGAGGGGCTCATGCTGTAATGCACAATGATAGTAAATCAAAGATAAAACACTCACAAAGGAACTGTTCGTGCACTGTGTGCAGAAAGAAAGAAAAACGCAAGCTCTTCACCTAAGTTCACCGTGACCTGACTAATACATGATGTATGGACCTGGTTGTGAGACACACACACACACACGCACACACACACACACGCACACGCACACGCACACACACACACACACATGCACGCACACACACACACACGTTGCACAATCACACGTGCATGCGCAATTGCAAACGTACCCACACTACTACTACTGTATATGCCCATACACAACAGCAGACACACAACAGTACCAGTACGACCGGGTAGTGTACACTCACGCGCAAACGCACGCACACACACACACACACACACACACACACACACACACACACACACACACACACACACACACACACACACACACACACACACACACACACACACACACACACACACATTAATCATTATGAGGACCCTCAGGCTTGCACTGTTACGTACGGTACTTCTAACCACCTTTGTAGCCACCAGCCTCTTAAAAGCAGCTAAATTACACACACACACACACACACACACACACACACACACACACACACACACACACACACACACACACACACACACACACACACACACACACACACACACACACACACACACACGCTTCCTGTCCCTGATGTAGAAGTCCTAACCCCTACGAGCCAAACATCGGTGACGTCCATACACACTCCCCTTAACCTGAAAACACTCTTTACTGTACGGGAAAAGGAAGGAAAACAGATTAAAAAAGAAAAGCTTTGATGTTATTTAATTTTTTCCACCTTGTCCCCCCCGTCCCCCCATCTTCTAACAAGGGTTCAAAAGCTTTAGAATTAGCCGGAAGCCATGAGTAATTACTGGTGGTGTTTGGTGCCATATTACAGTATGAGACATGAGAGTTTACTAGCTGACTGGGGCAGAATACACTGGGAGGTGAGTGGATTTAAAAAAAAACGTACACATCAGGGAAAAGAAACTCAAAGCACAAAGCAGAATATGAGAGAGAGCGAGACCAGGTCAGAGATGAAGAGACAGAGAGAGAGAGAGAGAGAGAGAGAGAGAGAGAGAGAGAGAGAGAGAGAGAGAAAGAGAGAGAGATGCAGGAGTGGAGGAGCCCTGTGTTTGGAGGCCTTGGGTTGGTCTTAAGAGATTGTGATCTTTTCCATCTCTTCCACTTGATTCCAACATTGTTGTTAAGGCAGTGATTCCCAACCAGTGAGTGACATTGGATCCTCTTGATTCTTAGTCCCTAGAACAGTGGTTTTCGACCTTTTTGATAACCAGAGCGCACTATATGTTCAGCATTTGAGCCATGGACCACCGTTTGATGACATTTTAGCCACACAGACCCAAAACTAAAGCTTTATTTTGCTTTTGTCCACAATTCCAGGCTGGATTTGGGGCTTAGACTTGAGGCTAATTCAGATGAGGAATGTTTTAACTCTTGAGAGTGTAAAATGAAACCAAATGGACCCATTTGGTTTCACTTTTATTACGCTCTCAAATAGTTACAACTGGTTAACCAACTTTCCAGCGGTTAGCTGGGGACCACCTGGAACCCTCTCAAGGACCACTGAGCAACTTGTAATAGGAGCAAGTTAAAGCTGGAATGTTTGATACAATTCATTTCCAAAAATTATAACAAAACATTCCCAGCCGTTTCAAAAGTCCATTGTTAAAACGACATGTCCTAACTCATCACACCCGTGTAGGTGTCACCTTATAGTGAAGACTCAATCACCAAAGTCAAAACCAACACATATTAAACGGTTAAATTTGGACTCAACCAACCAACAAGAACATCCCTCACATGGCATAAAAAACAATAAATACAACTGGCAAGTAAATGTTACTGTCACTCCGGATTCCAGGTCAGTGGTGACAATAGGGAAAAACAGGCCAAGCACAAACACAGGCAGAGTAGAAAAATATACTTTTTAAGTGGCTTTACAGTACCTTTACATCATCCATCCACCAATGCACCGCAACCACATAGTGTTTTAATATGGCTAAGTAAACTCAGCTAAGGAATTGAATGTCTACAGTGAGATGCTTAATAGATGTGTGCTGTTAGCTCTGGTTAATGCAGCAGGATTCACATTGTGTGAACTTCTGAGACTTGGCTTTTACTTATATGTCATCATACTCGGGTGAGGATGAGGGCAAGGGCAAGAGCAAGAGCAGATCCTTGGCAGTTAGAAAGTTATATAGTCATGTCATATGTTATGGGGAATACCAGAACCAGAATAGCTGGCCCCAAAAAAACGTACCAGCCGGGATGTTGCGATGATAGACATTGTTTTCAACGAGAGCGGCGCAAATAAGAGCTATTTATGTGTGCAAGATCTGTTTTAAAGTATTGCACAGTGACAACTAAAGCCTCTGTAATGTTTAGGCTGTAGGCCTACTAGTAGTACTAGTACTACAAAACAAGCTAAAATCAAGGGATTTATTATCATCAATGATGATAAGATAAGATGTTTTTAGTGTTTATTCTGTACTAAATTACCTAAAATAAAGGAATTTATAAGCATCAGGCTGTTGCCTGATGCTTATGCTTATGTTATATCCTATTATTACCTATTATACAGGTATCTAAAATAAAAATAAAGAAATCTGTGCAAAAGAGCCGCCATTGGATTGACCCCATTCAGTGAACGGAGTGAGCGACGACGTAACTCTGTCTATACTCAGGGCCGACTTTCTTTTGGGCTGGGTCTTCCTGTTACCGTTATGGGTGTATGAATCTTTCCTGTCTTCTCTCAAGCGGGTGCTAATAGGAGGGTATGGGAGAATGATGAATGGCACAGGTATAGGTACTTCAAAGGGAACGGATAGCGAGGGAGTGATCGAAGATGAAAAGAGAGAACTTGTGTTTCAAGTAAGGACAAAAAAAGAGAAGGATAGAGATTGAGAGAGATAGAGGGAGAGAGAGAGAGAGAGAGAGAGAGAGAGAGAGAGAGAGAGAGAGAGAGAGAGACTGCCCGATTGATTAATTATGGCAACAAGACAAAGGTATTCTAGTATAGATGAGAGAGAGGTAGATGGAGATGGAGAATAGAGTGAACTTGGAAAGAGTGGCTAGGGACTTAGAGAACAGAGGAGTGCTATAAGAGAATCGGGACATATAAAGATGTGGTGTACAATGGCGGAGAGGGAAGCACTAGTCCATACAGTAGTTGGAGTCGTTTATGAATGAAAAAGGGCCAACTCATTTCATCATACTATCCTTGTCAATGCAACACCATTTAGTTCCATGATATAACATTATTAGCAGCACAACAAGTACACCACTTAAAGGTAGGGGAAGTGATTTCACTTTTGTCAGATATCACCCCAAAAAAAATGTTTTCTGTTAAAATGCTCTATTATAAGGTGTGGAAACCATATATGGAGTTTCCCCCTCCCCCACGTTAGCAGAGGAGCTAATGAAAGTTCCCCAGGTGGTGGGTGAATTCTCCTCCAATCAGGATCGAGCAGCAGGTTCACATAGTGTAGCTACTGTTGGGGGCCCCTAGTGCACCAGGCTGGTACTACACAATGAATTTCAAATCACTTACCCTACCTTTAAGCAAGTCAACGGTCTCCCCCGTGTGTCTAGGTTATGTTGCTGATGTGCAGAAAGTAGTCATTCAGTAGGCATTCCTGCATAACTTCCAGTCATGATGATGATCACGTGCATAGTGCATACCCTCAATGGAAGAGTAAGAGTTGCTTAATTGGTCAGAATGGTCACTATCGGCCGAAAAGATAATTGTTTTCATCTTTTAGGCGGACGTTGCGCCGCCCACTTTCTGATCGCCTTGGCCAGTACTCGCCGTGTCCCATACACAAATTATGCAACAAACATTGTTTGTCTATCGCCCACTGTTAAAACGTACTGTAAGGAGAGAGCTCTAGCAGAGTCGGGGTCGTAGGGAGACAGTCACAGCGGGGGTGGTTCTATAGGAGAAAAGGTCAATGCAATAGATGAGTGGGCGGTGCCATTAGGAAAGTGGTGGAGTGCCATAGCAGTGCAGGGGAGTGATGGGTTGGCAATGGGTAACAAAGAGAATGGTAATCTAATCAAAAGTGGCGTTCAAGGGTCACTACCGCACAGGTGCCTCCAACTGCATGATGGATGTGGGTGTTCGCTGGACATGTGACAGAGCACGAGAGGACCACTGAGAGTGGTCTAACCTGTTTAAGGTTAGACAAACAATTTACTTACTCCACAGAATCAGTAGAATCTCTCTGTTTTTTAAAGGGTGCTCTGTGTATTTGAGGCAGAGCACGGAGTAAACTGTCATTCTTTCACGGTTATTGAATTCTTCCTCTGGGCTGCCGGGCGGATTTTCCACTCACTGTCTGCCGGGAGCCAATTAAACTGACAAAAAAAAGAAATAAACTTGCGAGAAAGTGACTGTACCTATACTGTAGCGTATAAGTGCCTCGGGACTAACCTTATTGTCCAAAGATGTTCCAACAATGTCGAACATGCCTTTCAAAATGTGTACAGAGGTCCAGCCATGTGTGAGTCTTTTCAGCACGATCAACAACCCGGTAAAGGATCACAAAAGGACACAGTCAGTCAAGTCACAGAGCGTATCTTTCTCCAGTGTGTCAGAACAAATGACCCAGAGAGAGAGGACAACAGACTGGGTCCAATCATTAACCAAACCTGGCCAGCCATGTTCCCATGGAGGAGAATGACGTTTGGACCAAACAAAAACAGCAGCGGTACGCACACTCTGCATGGGTGTGAATGGGTCTGTGTTTGTGCAACCTGAAAACTAGGGATGTCCCGGTGCCACTTTTTTCATTACTGAACTAGTCCCGAGACTCCCGATACGACAATTTTTGTGCTAGCACATACCAATACCAGAGAAGAATAAATATAGAATAATATAAAAGAAAAAAAGATCTTATTTGAAGTCCACCAACCGGGAATAGCAGACTCCTTACTGAAATGTGCACTTGGACAACTCCAAAGCAAACTCCACATGGCCCAACATTTCATTTAACTACCATAGTGTCAACCCCTTACCCCTGTGTCGGATCTGTGGTTCGACTGCCATATTTGCCAATACCAATATGACACGATAATGACGAATAGGTGTCAATACTGATACTTTTCCAAATGCCCATAGACAGTGTTTGCCGAAACTGATATGACCAAAAAAAAGGGTCGATCCCATACTTTTTCCCATGCCGATAAAGTATCAAGACATTCCAACTGAAGCCCATCGGCAAAAGAAAATGGAAAATGTCTCTTTTCCTTTGAATTTGCACCAATTGATTGCAAGTCAACAGCCTATCTTGAGATCTTTTGTGTGTTTGTGTACAGTATGTGCATGTGTCGTAACTGTAAGCAAAAACCTGCATTGCATAACGAGGAGGAGCAGCAAATACAATGCTGTGCAAAACCTCAACTCATTCTTTCCCCTTTATTAGTCAGCTACAAAAACAAAGTAGGCAACACATCATTTCTGGGCAGCGACTCAGGGGCTTGTCGGAAGGGAGCGAAACAAATAACCGGGGACAGTTTCATGGACGCTGGTAAAAACACGTGCTAATCCATAACGTTGACTGCAATAATGCTCTAGTAGTCTACGAACACAATTCATTCTTTGCCTTTGCTTGCCAGCACAATGGCCCAATCAATACAACAGCAAAACACCCAAAATGTCTACACACACAATAATATACTTAACATAGTCTCATGGGTTTGTCTGGTGGCCTGGCCAGTTAGTGCACTGAACATACCACTGCTGTTGGTCAGCATGAACACTCCATATATTTCATACATTTCATACATTTCATATACATGTTTACTTTTTTTTTTTTTTTTTAATGAATGCCATATGGAATTGTACAAGAGTCAACAATAGAATGCGAAACTGTCAAGAGACTGTCAACAATAGAATAGTATAGGCACTAAATCGATGCAATGTGTTGTGCATTTTTAGGTCTGCTATTTTCTCTATTATACATACACAACATTTTTGGAATGTACAAGGTTTCCACCCGACGGTGTCAATATGCTCCCTGTGAGACAAGAACGACGCAAGTTTGAATCCAACTCCCATCAAGTCTTGTACGTCTGACCTCTTTCTCAAGACTCCAGCTTTTACAGTATATTGTTATACATCCTGTGTATGAAGTACAGTACCACATATTTTCAATATCTCTATACAATGTATAACTCTAAAAGAAATCGTTTAAATTATACTCACATAACTAGTCCCAAAGTGAGTGCATGCACAGCGCGCTCCTCTCCGTGTCTGCTCTACGCAGCTGATTGGGGACAGCTATGCGAGGCCAGCGGTCCTTCTGGGACTTTGGGGGGGTCAATTAGCATGCAAATGCCCATTAGACGGGGCTCTGCAGGCAGGTCAGCGTTCGCCCAGAGGGACTGTCTAACCGACACTCATAGCTTCCACTCTCAATGAGCCCCTGACGCTGCAGTCGGAACACAAAAGAGGAGGGAGGGAAGTTAGTGCAGCAAGAATGGGCTTTTATTGCCTCACTATCTATTGGCAAATACCACAGGCGGTCCGGCAAAGACTCCCCTCCACCAGCGCACCCCCCCTCCATCCAAACAACCAAACAATGCAGCGACTGCCCCTGGAGTGCTATCCCTTCTGCCCCCACGGCCCACCCCACCACTGCTGCTATCAGATCTACGCAAACATTTATTTTATATAGATGTCTATCTACTGTTTTTACCCATTAGCAAAGGACAATGGATGACCTCCAGCACCACAACCCTGGCTGCTTATTCTCTACATCTAACGTAGACGTAGGTTTTTAAAGATATCAATAATAATCTACCTTTACATGCACCACATCTGTGTGTATGTATGTCTGTAATCCACATAACTTAATAACCGTTCAGGCGTTCACCCCACCGACCACTACTGGTGCCATGTCATTTAGCCCAAAGGTTTGTTGTTCCGAAAACGCAAACCCTATCTCTAACCCTAACCCTAAACAAGCATGAGAGTGTAGTGCCCCGGGTCCATCAGATAGCCATTGTCCAGAACCAGCACAAAAGCCTCAGCTTTTCACAGCCTTCTGAATTTCATGAAAAACGAACGCACAGAACTGCCCCAAAACTGCAAAAATGGCCTTGCAGTGCACTCGCTACTCGAGTCGGGCCCACAATACCTATGGTATATGTCAATGGATTTGCCATCTCTGCATTTAAAACCACTCATAATCAGGGCCAGGATGTGAACCTTCCATGGCCCAGGTGGTCTCGCCCCGTTCAGCAAAAGGCCCCCCATGCAAACAAACATAAATTTCCTTTTCTGTTGTTCTCGACTTTCTCTGAGGCAACATATCGCACAGGCAAATAAATGACGAATAAAAGTGTTGATTTGAATCTGAAACTGTACAAATTGACAACACGCACTGAGTTTTTTCAGATGATGTGTGTGTACTGTATTGAAGTGAATCGAGTGCAAGCCAAGGGAGAATCGACTTCAGCACATGATGGTTCCATTTATCACTACCTCCTGTCAGTAATCCAACCGCAAGGCAAGGACAAATGCTTTTTCCTTGTATGCACTGCTTTTTAAAGTCCAGATGCATTTGGTCAGAGCCAGTTAGAGAGAGAGAGAGAGAGAGAGAGAGAGAGAGAGAGAGAGAGAGAGAGAGAGAGAGAGAGAGAGAGAGAGAGAGAGAGAGAGAGAGAGAGAGAGAGAGAGAGAGAGAGAGAGAGAGAGAGAGAGAGAGAGAGGCGTAATGTTTTCTGTATCCACACAGGCAATGCTTCTGTTCTGACAGGCTTGTTTCTTTCTGTTGCAGGGCCGGATTTAACATTTCCCCATTGGGGGGCAGGTGAATATGGTATGGGGGCAGCTTCATTGAACGTGTCGCTTCACACCACATGCAAGGAAGCCGCATCCATACCATTTTCGGTTACAGGACATATTACAGGGGTTTTCTGTTTTGATTGCTGAAATGCTGTTTGTTATGGTTTAGTGGTGGCACAATTGTAGTAGTAGGAGTAGTAGTGTTTCAAATCATTTTAAATATAAGCACTTAAATTTGAATATAAATATCTTTGGAATTTGTTGCCATTATGTTTGGTGGGGCAGTCAGGGCATTTAGGGGGCCATTGCCCCCCATGCCCATGCCTACATCCGCCCCTGTTCTGTTGACCGACTGACCAACTCCAAAAGAAGAGCCACTCACATGCACACGCATTACTACTGGATCTGGACACACTTTTACTGTATATACAAACAAACACACACTTGTTTGTTTGTTTGTTTCTCTCTCTCTCTCTCTCTCTCTCTCTCTCACACACGGATGTAAGCAGGCACACACACACACACACACACACACACACACACACACACACACACACACACACACACACACACACACACACACACACACACACACACACACACACACACAAGATGCTGCCAGAGCATGGGGCGGATCTAGGCATGGGCATGGGGGGGCAATGCTCCCTAAATGCCCTGACTGATCCACCAAACATGACAGCATGGAAACAACCCAAATTTCAATTATATTTCCAAATTAAAGTGCTTATAATTAAAATGATTTGAAACACTATGCTACTAACTAACTACAATTGTTGTACCACTAAACCACCAGAACCATCACATCACATCTCTGTTGCAACTTCAACAACAACTGATGTTGTTATTGATGCTTTTCTTGCCTAAAATAAGTCCTGTAACCGAAAATGGTATGGGTGCGACTTCGCACCACAGGCGAAGAAGTCGCCCCCATACCATTTTCTCCTGTCCCCCCAATTGGGAAATGTAACATCCGCCTCTGCACCAGAGGTTTATCCCAGAGGGAGGAAACTAGAGCAAGTCTTGACCTGCCTGAGGTCACCTGCCGTGCGGAGAGGGTCAGCAGGTTAATAACAGCTCCATGTTTCGTCCTGGTGTGATAATGGACACCTGGGCGACATGAGGTCATCACACACATCGTCCATTTTATTGAGCCATTCATCTAACCACAAGGGTTGTCTTACTTTTAAGACTTATTTGTTGTCTTAAAAGCCCAGTGTGGACTTCTTGGTGTCTCTGTGTGTGTGTGTGTGTGTGTGTGTGTGTGTGTGTGTGTGTGTGTGTGTGTGTGTGTGTGTGCGTGTGTGTGTGTGTGCTACAAGGTTGGCCTTCTCATTTATCCTACTTAAACACGGAATACCCTTTGACAGGTTAAACCAAACCCACATTGCGACGTTGGATTCGCTGCACTACAGTTTGTTTAAGTGATTCTTGGAATGGTGGAGAATGATTATACAGTACAGGAGGAGTAGCAGGCAGCATACATAAACGCAGCAAGGCATATACGTGTCAAATTATCTTAAATTACAGGCTGTCGTCTGTGTGTCAATACATATCCATCAACGACGACGTTGCAGCACTGTAGTATGATTATGAATAACGCTGCTCAAATCTAAAGCAGTGCTGGTTCCCAAACTTTTTCATGTCATGGATGCCCAAACTGACACTAATCATCAGCCCACAAATCCCCATTTGAAAAGATGTGCCAGGGACCTCCATAAGAGAAGACTTTACGGCTCCTGTTGAACTTCAAGGACCCCCAGTTTGACACACATTGTATGGCTATGGTACGGATAATTTATTGACATTTCTATCTTGGCAGCCCAATTCATATTGTAAAATCAATGTTAATTCAACTCTGAGAGTGTATAGAAATGAAAGCAAAGGGACCTGGGCGGCTAGGGTCCAGACAGTTGGTTCCATTTGTATCCACTGCCCATTTGTACAGGCTCATAAGGGTCCATTTGGTTGCAAACTTTCATTTTAGCTGCGGTTTCCCATGGGTTCCTTTGGTTCCATCTGTATGGACCATTGGACCCTCATGAGCTACAGACCCATAAGGGTCCCCACTTTCATAAACCACGTGATGTAAAGGATCCAACAACATTCATCTCAGCCTAGAAAAGCCCTTAAAAGATATTCTCCAATAATAAATATGGTTCATTTAGTAGCTGTCTGAAGTTGTGGACATACACGCAGCAACTGTGTGTGTGTGTGTGTGTGTGTGTGTGTGTGTGCGTGTGTGCGTGTGCGTGTGTGCGTGTGTGCGTGTGTGTGTGTGTGTGTGTGTGTGTGTAGTGTGTGTCACAGTCTCAGATCATGGCTGCAGTCCAAAGCAGCCCAGCCGTCCCCAACTGACAGCGAGACTTGAAGACGCCAAAGCCGGGCAGACGGACAGGCCGACAGACAGACAGATATATACACACACTAGTACACAGATAGACTGAAATACCATAACAATAACCCGAAGCCACTGAATGGTCAAGCCTTATGTTACAGTACACTGATATAGTGGTGTGACTGTCTGTGTGTGTGGGTGGAACGGGTTTAATCAAAGTGCCACCACTTACCTAACATACACTTTTAAAGAAGTGTGTTTTGAAGTCCACGTCCCGACTCTCTCTCTCTCCCTCTTCCAGTTAAGACTCTATCTGGGAGGAATAAAACAGCCTTTCTTCTTCTTGTCTCTATACTATCCTACTAAGAGGCTAAAACAGTGTTTCTTCTTGTGCTTTTTTCCTTCTTCGTGCAGCTGTCCGTCCTTCAAAACATTCAGCTGCAAGCCCCTCTGAGCGTCTCTGTTGTAATCCACACGGACGGCCACTCCACCACCACCACCACCACCACTCACACAACAGTTGCTGCGCTCGGAGACAGAGCGCGCGGCTGGCTGGCTATAGTGGCTGCGCGTTTGTTACAACGTAACAAAACAGTTACTTGAAGTCGAAGAACACAATATACTCCCGAAACTGTTTTCGGTTAGTCGATTTGAAACAAGTTGTCCTCAACGTATAGTAGTAATACTAATAGAGAAACACACAGCACAGCGCGCGTAAGCTCGACCGTCGGTGGTCCCTGCTGTGTGTTGTCAGAAGAATCAGAGCGCTGCTCTCCACTCCAGCTTCACTAGCTCTCTCGCAGCCAGCCTGCCTGCCTGCCCCGCCGGCCCACCACCAGGTGCTCATTAACATAACTGCACTGGCTGCGGCCAATCGCGACGCGGAGCAAGGTGCCTGTTCGGATATTCTCCGCCAATCGGAGCCCCCCTGGTGGGCGGGACCGCTGACCTTAACAATAACACTTGTTTTAGTAGAGAAGGAAATTCAATTGTGATGGGAAAATGAGTAGGCCTAATATGAGGGGGGATTTAATTTCTAAGGGAGCAACCGAGTCTCGGGGAGGGAGCCGGACATATGATTCACGGACGCATGACTTAGTTCACCAATTCACCCTAAAACAGCAGGTGGATGACATGAGTCTCACTCTCAAGTGCTTTCAAGATCGTTTCACTACTGGGGGGGTCTGAGCATTTTATCTTTAATTGTAAACCATTAACATTACTTCGATTCTTGATTCAGAAAAGGGAATTCACTATGGCTCGGAGGAGATATTAGACTTTTGTCAATGAGGGCTAGACCTCCCTATTGACCTCACACAGGGATATTCGTATTCCCCCAGGCCTGGCTAAATGGAGCTTTGAACCCCAGTCTCCCGTGTGGAAAGCCAACATCTTAACCACTAAGCCATAGGGAACTCCCTACGACTTGTGAAAAATATTAGACCCTTATGCCATTTAAATAGGGCATAAGAATATCACTATCCAACATTTTACAGCATGAGTAATATGAGGGGACGGGGTTTCATTTCTAACGGAGCAACCGAGCCTCGGGGAGCAGGTCATATCAGGGGCGGATTGGCACATATTTTCCCACTGGAAAATTTTGCCTCTGCCAGGCCACCCTGGGGGGGGGGGGGGGGGGGGGGGGGGGGGGCAGCTGGTTAACCAGATGTAACTCTTTGAGAGCGTAAAATTGAAACCAAATGGACTCCATTTGGTTTCATTTTTACACCCTCAAGAGTTAAAATATTCATCATGTGAATTAGCCCAACTTAGTCTACACAACTAGAGAATGTAGAAGATTAATGGTCATTTTGATCTGTATGTTCCAGGCGAGCATCTAGCACATTCTAGTGCGTTTTGGAAGTGCCACTAGTGCATTTTGGATCTTGTCCAGGCCACTAGGTGGCGCAGGCCACCGGGAAAACTCCCTGTACTCCAGATGGCCAATCCGCCCCTGGGTCATATGATACACGGATGCATGACTTAGTTCACCAATTCACCCTAAAAACTGCAGGTGGATGACATGTGTCTCAACTGCTTTTAAACTCGTTGCACTGCTGGGGAGAGCGGAGGGGGTCAGTGCATTTTACTTTCATTTAACATTTCTTCCAGAATCCAGAATTGATTTCTTCAATTCTGGATTGAAGAAATCTTAAATTACTCTGGGGAGATATTAGATTTTTGTCAATGATGTGATTTCATCTCTAATGGAGCAACAGGGTCTCGGGGAGCAGGACATGATACACACTCAAAAAAATAATCTGTCAGTTCAACACATTTTAAATAAGGTAAATATTTCCACCCATTTTATATGAGTATGATTTATATATGGGATATAGGTAGCCCCAACTCAAACCAATAAATTCAATACAATGCAGGTTGTTCAATTATCAGTCCAACTCATTTTCATTAAATTAAGCCTAAGCTGAACTGATTTAGGTTTGCCCAACTCAAATTAATGTAACTTAATTCTCTTGGTCAAACCAAATTGTTTTGTTTTTGTCCAACTCAAACTAAAGTAACGGAATGTGTCGTTCCAACTCATTTTAATGTAATTGAGCTAATATACTTTACATACAATAATTTACTTACTTTGTCCACCTTAAAAGGGTATTCCACTTTCAAAAAAACCTTTGGTCATTTTATGGTCTACCCAGTTTCATGTGAACACACCAGACAGTTTATAAGTTACTCCATTCAGTATTTAGATATTTGATGTTCATTTTAGCGTATCCGTCTCCTTCCTATACAAACCATTATTATTTTTTCTGGTGACTGATATTGTCCTCCTAATATGTGAAATTAATGTTAAAACAATATTTTAAAAATATATGAAAACTGTAAATGAAATTCCATGGCCCACTCATGTATTAGGAGGACAATATCAGTTACCAGAAAAAAGATGGGTTGTTTTCGAATAATTTGTCATGGTTAAAATGGAGTTTTAAGTTATAATGGGTTTGTATACGAAGGAGGTGGATACGCTAAAATGAACATCAAATATCTAAATACTGAATGGAGTAACTTATAAACTGTCTGGTGTGTTCACATGAGACTGAGTAGACCATAAAATGACCAAAGGTTTTTTTGAAAGTGGAATACCCCTTTAAATACTGTACTCTGTACTAAGCCAAGTAGACACTTAGACAAAATGAATTGATTTCTTCTTTATTTAAACTTTTTAAACATATTTTTTACATTCTTAATTGGTCAACCATAAAATACTCTTTAAACAATGATGTAAAACGCTACAGGGATGAGTCCAAACAGCAGAATAAAGCCATGTATGAGACTGCCACAACTTCAATAACTATACTAACGTCTTTTTGCTTTCTATGTTGATACCTCCCAGCCGTGTAGATCCCAATGACTCCAAGGTCCATCTCTGCAGCCTGAGCAGCGCCTGAGTTGTATGAAACCACAAACAAACACTAATCAAAACGCTGAACACAGTAGTGAGGAAAGTATGACCTCCTGCTGACTGTTCATAACTAAACCTCACAGAAACCATGGATGAGGACATCTCAACGCCTGATTTATGGGCAGTCCCAGAGTGAGACTCTCCATCAAAATAAATAAACATTCTTAGATCAAATACTACCATTTTACAGAGTTGGACAAGTTTGTTAGTTCATACATCCAACATACATTATTCATACATTATTACCTAATGTTAATAAACCAACATACCAGATAACTGCTACGTGGGCAGCAATAAACCAACTTACCAGAAAACTCCTACATGGGCAGCAATAAACCAACTTACCAGATAACTCCTATATCTAGGGCGGCAATAAACCAACTTTACCAGATAACTCCTACGTAAGCAGCAATAAACCAACTTACCAGATAACTCCTACATCTTCAAGGGCAGTAATAAGCCAACTTACTAGATAACTCTTACAGGAGATGCAGCAGGTGGTACAGTGGGAGTTGAGATCCAATTTTCTGGGATGTAGTCTGCATCAGCTATTAGTCTAGAGGAGAAACAAAAAAGTACAAGAAATGCATTCCATTCCAACAAGTCAATGTGCGGTATAGTATAGCTTAAATGTAAAAAGAAAAAAGAAAGAAAGAAAGAAAGAAAGAAAGAAAGAAAGAAAGAAAGAAAGAAAGAAAGAAAGAAAGAAAGAAAGAAAGAAAGAAAGAAAGAAAGAAAGAAAGAAAGAAAGAACACACACACTTAGAATGTGGTGTGACTATTTGGGTTTAACAGACACTAACCCGGACCTGCTGCTGGTCAGTGGTTGCAGGAGATGGCACAACAATGGCAGTTGACGTCTGACTGTTTACCGAGTCCAGTGGGATGTAGTTGTCTAGAGAAGAGACAAAAAGGACAAGAAATACATTTCATTTTTTAAAAACAATATGTGGTGAAAATAACAGATATACAACAAGATTTCAAGGTTTGTTAAGTCTAGTATAGAGCATAAAAGTGACCATTTGTTTAACCTGCAATGAACAAAATCACAATGGTAATACAGCTCAGCTTGTACCAGCAAAATAATTACACTAGACTACACAAGATATTTCCTTATGAAAATGGGCTGATACTTGTTGTTGTTTGGAATTCTGAGCCAACAAAAACGGTAAAAGATGAGATAAATGGAGGTTAGTGGTATATAACCCCCAGATGTGTATCTTGTTCATGCTTAATATAAATCACTCTGGATTAAGAGTGTCTTTTAAATTCCTAAGTTGTAAATTGCAACACTAACACTTGTTTGTGTAAACAACCCAAAAGTTATTTTCACTGGACACCGTGCGAACCCAACCCATATCTGTCTTTCATTTTAGAATACTCATTTGTTGGAAGAAACACAACAGGAGACGATATGAACATGTTTCTGAGGCAAACAAATCTACCAGTAACTCTAATTTGACTAAAAACATATTACTTACCACTGCTGTTGTACACATTATGGTCAATATTACAGAATACACCTAAATATTCATCACAAATTACCAAAAACAACAAAAACTTAACTTACCATAAAAAACGTCCCCAGCTCAAACAAGCATCTGACCTCTCTTTGCAGCAAAGTTTGTGTGGTGAAATGACAAAGTCTAGAAGAAAAGGCGGGAAACCTGGAGGCGTGGTCTTATGGGAGCGTGGGAACGTGAACTCAAACTCATTTTTCAAATTACATTATTAATATGATTTGAGTTACATCAGTTAAATCTGAATGCATTCATGTTAAACGAATAGATAATGCATAAGCACAGTTAATTATATTTGAGTTGCATCAACTCGTGGTATTATGGGAGCGTGAGAACGTAAACTCAAACTCATTTTCAGTGTGTTTTCAAATTACATTATTAATATGATTTGAGTTACATTAGTTAAATTTGAATGCATGAATGTTAAGTGAATAGATATTGTATGAGCACAGTTAATTATATTTGAGTTGCATCAACTCAGTATGAATGCATACATTGTAAAAGCATATATTTTGAGTTAGAACAATTAACAACATTTCAGTGGTATAAATTCATTACATTTGCATATCTTATAATTAAATACATTTAACTAAAGCCAACACAATGTAGATGTATCACATCTCACACTATTAATATTTTTTTAGTTATATCAATTAAATAAATATGCATATGCCTTGAAGTAAAGTAATTAAATGAAGCAAACATAATTTAAATGTGCCAAACCGATAGCAGGCTTGAGTCAGTTTTTTGAGTGCACGGAGCTTATGACACCCTAAAAACTGCACATGGATGACCTGTATCTCAACTGCTTTCATAGTCAATTCACTGCCAGGGAGTGTGTGTGTGTGTGTGTGTGGGGGGGGGGGGGGGCTCGGTGCATTTTACATTAATTCAGAACTATTACAATTTCTTCAAATTCCGTAAAGGGAATTCCCTATGGCTCAGGGGAGATATTAGACTTTTGTCAACGAGGGACATGCTGCTTACTCTCACCTCCCTATTGACCTCACACAGGGATATTCCTGAGTTCCTGCGTCTAAACTGGGATTTGAACCCCAGCCTCCCATGTGGAAAGCCAACATCTTAACCACTAAGCCATAGGGAACTCCCAATACAACTTGTGAAAGATATTAGACTTTTAGACCTTTTAAATAGAGCACAAGTACAGTACATATAACTGTATATTCTAATCTAACATTTTACAGCAGGCCAGTAGTTCATTTTACATTAATTCAAAACTATTGCAATTTCTTCAAATTCCGTAAAGGGAATTCCCTATGGCCCAGGGGAGATATTAGACTTTTGTCAACGAGGGACATGCTGCTTACTCTCACCTCCCTATTGACCTCACACAGGGATATTCCTGAGCCAACTTGTGAAATATATTAGACTTTTAGGCCATTTAAATAGAGCACAAGTACAGTATATATAACTATATTCTAATCTAACATTTTACAGCTGGCCAGTAGTTCAATCTGTCCTCACATATCTTTCATCCACTCATGACAGCTTTTGGACATTGCATTGCCATGCAATGTAGTAGAGTAGACCTTTCCAGGATTCTGTCTTTGTGTTTAACTCTGAAGTCAAAGTGAGTTTATTACAGAGCACCTTTTCTGTGTAACTGTATACCATTAGTGCCCTGGGCTGTAATGACTCAGATTGAAGGGTTCCTACTGAAACACGCTGCAGACCGTGTGCATGTCCACACACACAGCAGGGTGGTATAAGCTCCCTTCCACAAACTACAGGCCAGGACACAATCCCAGCAGAAGCGTCCTCCTCTCCAATGCCTTATTCTCTATGCTGCTGACTCCGCTTCTTTGCATCATGAACTCAAACACCAAAAAGATTGAAGGACCAGGGGCGGATCTAGGCATGGGCATGGGGGGGGGGCAATGACCCCCTAAATGCCCAATCCGGTTCGTTTTGCACAATGGCATGCAAAACGACCCAAGATATTTCAAATTAAAGTGCCTATATTTTAAATGATTTGAAATATTACTACAGCTGCTAACTAATTACAGCGGTGTTACCACTAAACCAACAGCATTTCATCATTGAAAACACAAAACTCTCTGAGTCAGACCTTTAGCTTTATGTATGCTGCGTGTCTGTTGCAACTTCAACAACAACTGATGTTATTATTGATGTTGATTGTTATTATTGATGTTTTACTTGCTTAATAAACGTCCTTGCAACTTCATCACTCGTGGCGCGAAGCCGCCCCCATACCATTTTCTCCTGCCCCGCCCAATTGGGAAATATTACATCCGCCCCTGAGAAGGCCTATCAGATTTAGGAAACCCTCTGTTTCTAACAGTGCTGATCCAATCCGCTTTTCTGCCAATAAATTATTCAATCAATCCATGGGCAAGTGGCGACCCAGGAGTACACATGTGGCCCCCACCATCAGGTTAATAATATCCTAATATATTATTGATTTCTGCTTTTCATGATTCCAATTCCAAAATATAGCAAAAAATAATTCAGGATTTCAATCCAAATATAGAAAAAATATAAAAGTGTTTATATGTGAGGATATATTAAAAAATCGCACCTGTGTGAAGTGTGCCACTGTATCACATGTGGGACCGTGGTGGGGCCCAACTAGAAGGAGTATGCAATCACTGTCGTCGGCATTGCCTGCAAGGTACTAGCAGGAGCGGCACCTGTTGTGGCGGTTCCACAGTGTGACATGTTTGTGGTTATGATCAGAGTAAGGATTTGGTTAAGGTTAGGGTATAAGGGTTTGGTTAAGATTAGGGTAAGGGTATGGGTTGCCAGATAAAACAAGCTATACCTCAGCAGCTGTTACTGCCGGTGATCAAGACACCCCGCTGCGGTTCGGCAAGCCTTCCTACATCCGAAACAGTCAAGAAGTGACAATTGACAATGATGGTGCAGCTTTTTGAAGCATCGTCCAAAAAACGACAGGATAAGATTAAGGATGACCTTACTGTAGACATTTATAGTAGATGCATTTCATATCAATAATGAACTGTAATTAAGACATCAACAAGCGGTTTCTCATATCAAGTACATAGTTGCGCATGGACAACTCATAACACTGCCCACTAATTTTGTCTTTACAAAAAACAATACAGACATGGTCATGGTCGTAGCATCCTTATTGGACAGGGCAAATGTAGGCCCATATAAAAATAATATTCAACAGGTGTGTGTGTGTGTGTGTGGGGGGGGGGGTACACGTAGAAAGTGTGTGGAATTCATGGATGTGTTTTTTTTTATTCGGCAGGTGTGTGTACAGTAGGAAGTCTATGACTTTGTGTGTGCACTGTGTGTGTGCGTGTGCCCGTGCATGTGTGCGCGTGTGTGTATGGGTGGGTGTCTTCGTGCACACGCGTGCGTGGACACAAGGTGCATAATTTAATTAAAGAGCAACAGAACATAAAAAGCAATGAGTTAAAGACGAGAGAGAGAGAGAGAGAGAGAGAGAGAGAGAGAGAGAGAGAGAGAGAGAGGGAGAGAGAGAGGGAGAGAGAGAAAGAGAGAGAGGGAGAGGGAGAGGGAGAAAGAGAGAAGCTACAGGCAGCTGATAAGGAATGTGTCTGTACTTGTTCGTCTCACCATGAGGAGAGGGAATGGGAAACTTTAGCTGACGCTCAATCACCAGCCTGGGACAATAAAGGTCATTAACAAACTCTGAGCCGCCCCCTGGACAAACAGGGGCAGAGGAAGTCAGTTAACACACACCGTTACTGACATACCTGTGTGTGTGTGTGTGTGTGTGTGTGTGTGTGTGTGTGTGTGTGTGTGTGTGTGTGTGTGTGTGTGTGTGTGTGTGTGTGTGTGTGTGTGGGACAGCTGGTCTCCCTATGTTCCATATCTGTTATTACGATATTAAGCTGGCATATAATAAAAGCGATAGCATAAAGGCCAGCCATGTATACCCTACAGTACACACACAGCTGCGACCCACAATAAATAAACAAATAAACCCACTCCTCCATTAAAACTGTAGCCTATATTCTACAACCAGTTATTCTGTTTTTTGGGTTAATGTTTGATTTCTTCCGAGCACTAGCTGCATGGGCTTTGCTGTATATTATTTCTGCTCCTCTGCATCAGGGCCGAATGTAACATTTTCCAATTGCGGGGGCAGGTGAAAATGGTACGGGTGCGGCTTCATCGCCCCAAGTTGCACCCATACCAATTTCGGTTACAGGAATTACTGTAGGTATTAGGCAAGTAAGCATCAAAACCAACATCAGTTGTTGAAGTTGCAACAGACACGCAGCATGCATAAAGCTAAAGGTCTGACTCACAGAGTTTTCCGTTTTCAGTGATGAAATGCTGTTGTTTTAGTGGTGCCACGACTGTAGTTAGTAGCAGTATAGTAGTGTTTCAAATCATTATAAATAAGTACTTTAATTTGAAATATCTTAGGTTGTTTTGCATGCCATCATGTTTAGTGGGGGAGTCTGGGCATTTAGGGCCCCCCCCCATGCCCATGCCTAGATCCGCCCCTGCTCTGCATGCAGGGCCAAAGCCACTTCCTTAGCGGACCCCTCCCCTATAACTCCATCTCTCCCATCACCCTGTGTAGTTCTTTTTGGTCTGTGAAGGAAGGGTGTAGCTACGCTTTTATCTGGTCTGGCCTGGGCCCTTTGCATAGTATTAACGTTGTATCACTACGGAGTTTACTGTTCAATGATACATAACCCCCCTCCACCCCCTCTCTCTGTGCACTGTTTAATGGTTAAGCTTCCTTCCTCCCAAAGTCCCAGTTCATATAAAACCACTTCAGAAATGCTCAGCGCATGAACCCTGAAGATCTCTCTCCCTCCCTCTCTTCCTCTCTCTTCTTCATCTAATAATCTGTTTGGTCACTTTACTAAGATGATTTATTAATCTTTCCCGGGGTTTGTTTCCTATGCCTGCTTGCGCAACTGCTGTGGTGGTCTTCAGGGTTTCACTTCACGGAAAACAGCATAAAACGCGCATCATGGAGTCACAATCAGATAGAAAATGTATAGAGCAGTGGTTTTCAACCAGTGGTCCGGGGACCAACAGTGGTCCTTGACAGGGTTCCAGGCTAAATGATGGAAAGTTGGCTAACAGATTTTTACACTCTCAAGACTTAAAATATTCAACATCTGAATTAGCCCAGGTCTAAACAAGTAGAGAATGTAGGTAATTTTCATCTATGTTTGCCTTTTTTGGTTTCCAAAATCCAGCCTGGAATTATGGACGAAAGAAAAGAAACCTTTAGTTTTGGGGTCTGTGGGGCTAAAATGTCAATGGTGTGCCGTGGCTCAAATGCTGAATGAATAGTGGGCCAAAAAGGTTGAAAACTACTGGTATAGAGGCTATATGACGATGTATATGAGTATAATAGAGTAAAATATGAAACCTGTACAAAATACAAGCTTTGATCTTATCTGTGGACAGAAAGGGTCAACAGAGAAGTTCAGAACGAAGTTTAAATCGTAGTTGTGATAAACACAACTTGTGTTTTAGTAGGATCATGGCATTAGTTCACAGCAACATTAAGTCATAAGTATTTGTGGTAACTGTTGCATTTCTTTTTAGTTTGTGGTTTTTATTTGCGCTGTGTGCATCACTCTGAATGTTCTGTTATGTCTTCCTTGTATTCATGTGTTATGTCTGTTCACTAGCGCTTCCAAAACACTACCAAATTGTAACTCCCCGGCCTTGGCCGTGGGGCTCGCAAAGTGTCTATCGATCTGTCTTTCAACAAGACGACAATTACGGCTTCACAAACAAGAGAAACCGAATATTTTAGTATGTCCTAAAAAGTTACTTTGCCCAGGAGGGGAGACATTATTCAGCTGCTGCTCTTTGGAACAGCCCTTTCTCTCCTCTCTTTCTCTTTCTTTCTCTCTCTCTTCTTTCTTTCTTTCTGCTGATCAGCCAACTGGCTCAGCTTTGTTGGTTGCCCTGGCAACTGCAAATCCCCCTGGCACAAGTTATGACCTCGGTATTATTTCCATTCTTTCCGTGTGCCTGCTCTTCCTCTTCCTCCTCTTCCTCGCCCGTGCTTTTGTGCGTGAATGTGGGTGTGTATGTGTGTGTGTGTGTGTGTCTTGGTGCCTTTGCCACCACTCTATTTTTCTCTCGCTGAAACGATATCTCCTTTCTTTTCTTTTCTTCTCTCTCCCTCTCTTTTTTTAAACAAAAAACCTGCACTTTCACCACCACGCCGTCTCAGATTGTTGTCATTACCCCTCTCTCCCTCCTCTCCCTTTACAGAGGGAGAAGCAATGGAGCATAAAAAGCAGGTCTGATCCTGCGAGGAATTCATTTGGAGAGAGAGGGAGGGAGGGAGGGGGAGAGAAAAGGAGAAGAGAAGAGAAACCAAGAGGTGGAGAGAGACGGACACAGGGAGAGAGAGAAAGAGAGAGTGGATTGTGAGTCAGAAGGAATGACAGAGAGAGAGAAAGTGGGAGAACTGAGAAGTTCAGGTAGAGTAAGAAGAAAGTCTGATGAATCATCACCCCTGCAGTACCTGTAAGGAGAGGAAAGGACGGCTAAATGGACAGCCGATTGTATATTAAAGGTAATAGAGGCTACTTTTAAGCCAAAATATATAGCATTTTTTTTTAAGTTGCTTCTACTTTGACGCTGCAGGTGTTTCCCTGCAAACAGACACTTGCTTCGTCCTGCAGACGGTCCAGAACTTTGTTGAGGTGCTAATTTGTGAGGGGAGGGGGTTGCGTTTTGGCCAATCACAGCACAGTCTCCACAGCAGATTCATAATGAGCCAATAGAGTGCAGGTGAGCTGGAATTGGATTCTGTTTTTAAACAAATCTCTTTACAAACACAGTGTTGACCTTTAATGTCGCCCACTTACGTCACTTTTGAGCAGCTACAACAAGAGAGACAACTTGAAACAAAACTCTATGTACCTATCTCAGAGTGCATGGCTGTTTAGAAAAATAACAAAAATAATGGCATGCAAAATGCCCTCAGTGACTACACTATAAATCTCCAGGCTTGACAGATGATGTATTGCCTGTCAACCTGAATACATGGTATATATTTATCACCTCTTTAACTGCACCTAAATCAGGGCAACATTTGAAATGGAATTGAAAGTGTCTGCCTCAAAGCTCAAGGGAAAATATCACACATGCATCATAGATACACACATAGATCAGATGAATGTGATGTGCATGTACACACGTGCGCACACACACACACACACACACACACACACACACACACACACACACACACACACACACACACACACACACACACACACACACACACACACACACACACACACACACACACACACACTAGGGCGCACAGAAACAAGACACAGTAGTACACACAAAGACACAGTCGGACACATATACATCACAGACAGGCAGTCATAAACACATGTCACATGTTCTCACAGTTACGCACGCGCACGCACACAAAGCCACATGCAAAAAGAAAATTCCAATACACTTACGCTCAATCACACATGTTGCGCGCACACATTCACGCACTCGCGCGCATGCACCAATATCCCCCATTGGCCACCCCCTGTCGTTCTTTCTGACAGCTGTAGGGGCCTGTAGCGGTCTGACAACACAGCTCAGTTGCAGTATGCCAGGCCTGCAGTATGTTGGGAACCGACACAGACTCACATACCACACATTCTACCACCCAGTCGCCCCCCCACCACACTCCCAGTCTCCCCACTCCCTCCCTCCCTTCTAGTGTCTTTTTCACTGGGAAACTGTCAATGTCTCGCATTCACAATGGCTGCGTGGAACCGCAGGCGGCAACCATCTCCTAGCTGCGAGCGATGGGTCTCTTTCTCTTTGTTAAGGTCTGCAGTCCATCATTCATCATCATACATGTCAATGTCAGGAACATCATGGATGTCAACAATGTCCTCAGGATGTCCCTCAGAGACATAGGGACATAGGGACAAGCCGGGGACATGTCTCCTTCCGGGAGGGAAAGCAGGCTTGAGCATGTGTGCCATTATGCCCCCATTATGATGTGTGAGTGGCTGCGTGTGTGGGCGTTTGTTTGTAGGTGGATTTGTGATATAAAAACAGCATCTGTGTTTTGTATATCCTCGATTGTGTGTATGCGCCTGAGAATAAAAGATAAAACTAATAATAATAATTTAATAAAAACTGTGTGTGTTTTTGTAACTGGTGTTTTCAGTAACTGGATTCTATGGTGGCCTGGCTGTACAACATCCGTATTATTTTGGTATACAACAAAATAGATGCATTATAATGCAGTTGATCTGAAGCAGACATTAAACATAATTCCCAAGGGTGAAGGGCAGTGGTTTTCAACCAGTGGTCTGGGGACCGCCAGTGGTCCCTGAGAGGATTCCAGGTGGTCCCAATTAAATGATGCTGATGGACAGTTGGTAAACTGTCTGTAAAATGTCAGTTGGACCCTTAAAAATCTGTAACTCTTGAGATCATAAAATGATACCAAATGGACCCCTAAGAGTTAAATTATATTTAAACATCTGAATTACTTAATTTTCAAGAATGTAATCTAGAAGAATTGTTATTTTAGCCAACATTTTGCCAGTTATCTCTCCTTAATGTTGCACAAAACTTGAAAATACTTGGTTTTGGAACCAAGAGAGTAAACTCAACATCAAATGGTGGTCCGTGGCTAAAATGCAGAATAAATAGCCCTGTGATGAAGAAGGTTGAAAACCACATGGTGAAGGGGAATGAGAGGGAGTGGATATCAAAAGCAGAGGCATGGATATTCCACCTCATCAAACCAAATGCTATGGATATGGATGTACTCATGCACGTGCACCGTACACACCCCACTTACTCACTACACCTCTGTGTTTATACTGTGTCTTGTCTGTGCTTTGTCAGTATCAGTGTCAGAGACCTGGGCCCTATGGCTGTGTTTGATTGGTCCCCGGGGACCATCTGGGGGAGTGGTGGAGGTGTCAGCGGGTCGAGGGGGTCACCGTCCGTCCGTCCCGAGGGGAGAATCGTGGGTGGTGGGGTCACCCTTCAGAGAGCTCCTTTTAAGTGTCAAATGTTGGAAAGAGGTTGTGTCAGCTCCTCTCACTTTTCACACACACGCACACACACAGAAACAAACACACATGCAGCCACACACATGCACACGTAACGTGCTGTGCCTGTAACTTTGGAAAGGTTAGGCGAGGGTACATGCCTTTTTGGAAGTTATATAAAAGCGAGAGGCCGGCTGGCCGGGGCCCCACTGTACAAGATTTTAATTCTTGGTGGGTGACACTGTGTCTCATAAACATTATTACTAGGCCCTGGATAAATAGTATCATGCCTGGAGTGTCTGTTCTTGTGATCATGGGGACGGATTGGAGCGCCGGCCGCGGCTTTCTGCTTGGCAGGATGAGCTCAGCGCTGTCAGAGAGAGGGGTGATGTGGAGGGAAAGGGGTGGAGGACTGGAGGAGAGAGGAGGAGAGGGAGGTGCGATATCAGGCCCCAATGTAACGTTCCCCAATTGGGGGGGCAGGCGAAAATGGTAGGAGCGCGGCTTCATGAAGCCGCCCTCATACTGTTTTCATTTAAATTCTTTAGTTCTGTGACCCACAAGATTTATATCTTGTACAGGGCTTATATTAGTGAAGTATAAAGCATTAATAACATCAGTAAGTTGTTGAAGTTGCAACAGACACGCAGCATGCATAAAGCTAAAGGTCTGACTGGTCCTTCAAAACAGAAAACTCTCTGACTCAGAGAGTTTTCTGTTTTGAAGGATGAAATGGTGTTGGTTTAGTGGTGTCACAATTGTAGTTAGTTAGTAGCAGTAGTAGTGTTTCAAAATCATTTTAAATATAAGCACTTTAATTTGAAATATCTTTGAAATTTGGGTTTGTTTGCATGCCATCATGTGTGGTGGGGCAGTCTGGGCATTTAGGAGGGCATTGAGTCCCCCCATGCGCATGCTTAGATCCGGCCCTGTGCGATGTTATCGGGTGGTGATGTGGGGGGGCTAATGGAGAGAGAGAGAGGTGAGGTGGGCTGGCTGGGGATTGGGGAGGAAGGAGGGGGAGAGGGGGAGAAGGGAGCACATTTTTCAGAGGGGAAGGGGTGGGATGTTGAAGGGGGCCGCGAGGGATGCTGTTCGCTAGGTGGGTGCATGTGATAAACGAGCTTTAGTGTAGCCGAGGGGGAATGTGTGGAGCGGAGAGAGGGCTGAAGTGATATGGAGGGACAGGGTATAGGGAGGATGGGGTTGAGGGGGGCAGGAATCAGGATCAGGTGCGGATGTAACCTTTCTCAATTGGGGGGGGGGGGATGGTATGGGGCGGCTTCATCGCGCCACGGGCAATGAAGCCGCACCCATACCATTTTTGGTTACAGGACTTTTATTAGGCAATTAAACATCAACATCAGTTGTTGTTGAAGTTGCAACAGACACGCAGCATGCATAAAGCTAAATGTCTGACTCAAGGTCTGAGAGTTTTCTGTTTTCAATGATGAAATGCTGTTGGTTTAGTGGTGCCACAACTAGTTAATCAGTAGCAGGAGTCATGTTTCAAATCATTTTAAATATAAGCACTTTAATTTGAAATATCTTGTTTTGCATGCCATCGTGTTTGGTGGGGCAGTCAGGGCATTTAGGGGGGGCAGGCCCCCCCCATGCCCATGCCTAGATCCGCCCCTGATCAGGATAAGGGGATTTTCTTTGGGGGGAGCCAGGGGAGGGTTTAGTGCATGGTAGTGGTGGTGGTTATGGGGGGCTTGTAAGGCGAGGCGGGCGTTCCAGATGACCCCTCACACAGTCAGGAGGTCCCTGGAGACGCGCTGGGCTGGAGCGGCGCACTTGTGTCCCCTTCTTCCTCCCTGCATGGCAGACTGGGAGGGGAGGGGAGGGGAGGGGAGGGGGCAGACGCACATCTTTTAGGTGTCAGGTTGCTCTGCCTCCAGTCAGAATCCCTCAGTGCTATTCTATAGTACATACATCCCAGAACGCTGCTTTGCTCACACACACACACGCACGCATATACGCACACGCACGCACGCATATACGCACACGCACGCACGCATATACGCGCACGCACGCACGCACACACACACACACACACACACACACACACACACACACACACACACACACACACACACACACACACACACACACACACACACACACACACACACACACACACACACACACACACACACACACACACACACACACACACACACACACACTTCCTGTACACGCACCTGTCGAATCCAAAAAACACATACATGAATACCAAACACTCTCAGACTCCCCCGGAAGCATGTAGAACGTGCGCGTGGACTATACACACACGCACGCACGCACGCACACACGCAGGCACACACACACACACGCAGGCACACACACACACACGCGCACGCGCACGCGCACACGCACACGCACACGCACACGCACACGCACACGCACACGCACACGCACACACACACGCACACGCACACACCATTTATCAAACAGCCATCCCATAGTGTCAAGGGTTCCAGTCTATGGCATTTGGGCGGCTCTTCTACAACTGTCACCCCCCTAGCATCATGCTATATCACTCCAATCCCTCTAGGATTTCAACCCCCAGCCCCCCAGCACCCCCCCACCCCCCAGCACTCCACATGTCCCAGCCACCATTCTGTGAATGAGAATGGCTTTGCTTTCTTCTCAGCACTCTGGTATGGGGCTAACAATAGCTCTTTGGGAATTACCTCCCATAACCAAGCACAATTGGATGTGCCCTGATTCATTTTGCCTGTCACTGTCCAGCCATTGTCTTTGCCAATTATAATGTTCATCCTCTCATTCAGCCTCTGTCTGTCCACTCCCATGCTTTTCTCTGCACTAACAGTAGCTTCCCTTAGCTACTCCCTGTCTCAAATACTCCCATTGGTATGTGTCCATGGTGGTTCTGCCTGTGTGTGTGTGTGTGTGTGTGTGTGTGTGTGTGTGTGTGTGTGTGTGTGTGTGTGTCACAATAAAGACAAATCTTAACTAGATAGAAACTCAGTGAGCACAGTCTTGCGATCGAGAGAAAGGCCGCCATATAGGCAGACCTGTATTCCGACATACTAACTACAGTATGCACCCACTGCACACAAAACAAAGTAGAAACACCAGGTTGCACTTCCAAACCATCAGTCCATTGTACCAAGACATCAGGGACACATACACTTCCCACAGATTTCGAAAACAAACACTAATGACAATAAACGCCTACATCTGCCTGGGCCAAGTACAACAATGTGCAAAGTCTGCAAACGCACAACACAGCCTTGATCTTCTTCTTGCCTTGATTGTATTGTTGTATAGTGCTTTGGCATGTAAACGTAGACTATTTTTTCTCATGCCAATACAGCCCTTTGAATTGAATTGCGAGTGTGTGTGTGTGTGTGTGTGTGTGTGTGTGCATGCGTTAGGTAAGGTAATATGCACCCATATCCGTATAGCAAAAAGAAAAAATACAAATAAGAACAAAACGCCACATAAGAGCTCTTTAAATGAACACAATGGAAATTCCAACCCTCCCACCCAACCCCAGGGCAGAGGTTTAGATCTCCATGGTTACCACAGTCTAATGCCTGAACTCCTTTCTGTAGTTCCAGGTCTGAATCGCCGCCCATGCATTTCCCCCTCCCTCCCTTCTCATCTCTTCTCCTTTTTAAAACTTCCAGCCAGGCTGTTGCTGGCTGCCTCCAGTGAGTGAGAGTGAATAGTGGCAGATTGGATGGGCTCTCGGGATAGAGGGGGTGGGGGGTCATGGGGTGGATTGTGGGGATGGGAGGTGGTGGTGGTGGTGGTGGGGGAGCATGTGAGGGGTGCAAATGAGTGCCATTGCTTTGCGGTGAGAGGCGGTGCTAAAAATACCTATTGACACATGGACGGGAGTGAGTGTGTGTGTGTGTGTGTGTGTGTGTGTGTGTGTGTGTGTGTGTGTGTGTGTGTGTGTGTGTGTGTGTGTGTGTGTGGAGGACTCGCAAACAGGGTCACAGACAAACACATACAAGCCGTGGAGTGAAGGAGACTCATTGAAGCACCGCCACACACAGACACACACACACTAACAACATACATACACTTACTGTACATATGGGCGCAGATTGACAGACACACTTAGGTGTGCAGAAATAGACACAAACACAACACATGCAGTACACACATGCATACCACCTGCATAACAAATGAATCTGCTTCATTGCAGGTCTACTACATCAGTAGTGTTCAACGATTTTCATACCAGGGCCCATTATTCTGCATTTAGCCACAGAACACCATTTGATGTTGAGTTCAGTCTCTCTGACAAAAAAAAAGTTTGTGTCCACAATTTAGGAGAGATAACTGGCAAAAAGTTTGGTCAAAATAACAATTCTTCTACATTTTCTAACAGTGTAGATTCTTAAAAATTAAGTAATTCAGATGTTTAAATATAATTCAACTCTTGAGAGCATAAAACAACACCAAATGAGTCCATTTGGTTTCATTTTATACTCTCAAGAGTTACAGATCTATAAGGGTCCATTTGGTTCCATTTTACTGGGGACCACCTGGAATCCTCTGAGGTACCACTGGTGGTCCCCGGACCACCTGTTGAAAACCACTGTACTACCTTAAAATTAATAAATTAACATCCTATCTTGCTGTGTGGCATGTATAAAAAAAATAATGTTGAGCTGGCGCAGATCAAGAGTCTATGAGTGACAATGAAAACTATTTTATTTCACCATCAACAAAAACACCAAATGAGGAAATATATTTTGTACTATTTTGAATGCATTCCAGAGACTTGTATGCCAAGGCACTGAAACCGTCCCGCTGGCGCCACAGCATTCTTTAGTTGTTTTCCCCCCTTTGTTGTGTACTCTATTTAGACCGGCCAAATCTTTTTATGTTCCTTCTCCCAGTTTAGTTATCATGTGAGATCTCGTACATCAGGTAAAAGTTGAAAAGTGGCACGGATGGGGAAATGTAGACATCATTCAACACATCATGACATACAGTATATCAGTGGTTTTCAACCAGTGGTCCGGGGACCATCAGTGGTCCTTGAGAGTGTTCCAGGTGATCCCCAGGCTAAATGATGTACAGTTGGTTAACCAGATGTAACTCTTTGAGAGGGTAAAAATGAAACCAAATGGACCCTTGCGGGTCCATTTGGTTTCATTTTACACCCTCAATTAAAATATTCATCATGTGAATTAGCCCAAGTCTATGCAACTATAGAATGTAGAAGATTAATGGTCATTTTGATCTGGATGTTGGACTGTTTTGTTTCCTAAACCCAGACTGGAATTGTGGACAAAAAAACAAAATAAACATTTAGTTCTGGGGTCTGTGTGGGGGTGAAAATGTCCCCAAATGGTGGTGTGTGGCTCAAATGCTGAATAAATAGTGGGCGTTGGCATCAAAAAGGTTGAAAAATACTGACATATTATAAACACACCTATTTGTCTCAGTCAGCAGCACAACCATAACTTAACTCTCATCTTGCGCATTCAAAGTCACTCTGCTACATCTGCAAAAACGCCTACATTATAAATAGAAAATAAGAAACAGTCTGAGCTATCATTATTTTAAACAGAGCCAGAAAACATGTAAGCCACCTACACTGAAGTCAGTGTCCTGTTTCCTTCTTTTTTTCTTAAAGCGTGAGTGCCAACAACCATATAATGTCTGTTTCAACACCAAAAGCACAAAACCCTGTGAGCAAACAAACCCAGCTGCGATATTGTGGTCCTGTCTGAGGGGAATATTGGGAGAGCGGCTTCGGTACACAGCCTGGTGAATGCTTGCTGTGGCAGGTATTGTTCCTGTCTTTTAACCCCTGCGTTGACATGCCAGCAGCTGTACGCTTTGCCAAGTTTCAGTCAGCTGATATAAATGGTATCCGTCACTAGAGTCAGACTTACAGTCTTCTGTAGCTGAAACTTTACACCGCCCTCAAGTCTAGGATATTAATCTAACCTCTGTTTTAACTACAAAAACATTTAGTGAAAGTCCCCCAAAACTATGCATAGCAAACTTGCAAAGGTATAATAGCATTTTTAGTGTACAAAAGGAGAAGTGCGTGTAAAATACAACAGCTACCATGGTTTTCATTCATCCTGTACACTTCAACCAGGTCTTCATCCAGGACCCACCATTAATCAGCATTTGAGCCACAGAAAACCATTTGATGACATTTTGGTCCCACGGACACCAAAACTAAAGGTTTCTTTTGCTTTCATCCACAATTCCAGGCTGGATTTGGGGCAAACCAAAACAGGCAAACCAACAGATCAAAATTACCATTAATCTTCTACATTCTCTAGTCGTGTAGATTTGGGCTAATTCAGATGATGAATATTTTAACTCTTGAGAGTGTAAGCATGAAACCAAATTGTCTCACTCTCAAACAAAGAGTTACATCTGGTTAACCAACTTTCCATCATTTAGCTGGGGACCACCTGGAACCCTCTCAAGGACCACTGGCAGTCCCCGGACCACTGGTTGAAAATCACTGATTTTGTTTAAATCAATAAAAGGACATGTGCACATAAAATACAACAGCTACCATTCATCCTGTATACTTTCTTTGTAGACCAGAGTCCAACAGGGTCTTACAATAGCCAATCTTCTAGCTCACAACCCGTTGTAACTCTGTATCTTGTGATATTGTAAAATATTTCTGCTCTGTATTGTTAGCAACACAAAGGGATAGTAGGGTTCAAAGGGTTTTGGCTTGTACAGTGGGTGCAGTGCTTTGTTGTAGGCAGAATAGGCAGACCCTTGCGGGTCGAGTTGGTTTCATTTTTGCGCTCTCAAAGAGTTACACCTGGCAAACCAACTTTCCATCATTTAGGACTACTGGTGGTCCAAGGACCACTGGTGGTCCCCGGACCACTGGTTAGAAACCACTGTATCATGGAATAAGGTTGCTGTAAACATGTGTTGGGCAGTAGGGGTTACAGTGGTGCTATTCTCTGGTAAGGTATACACTACAGTCATCCCTATCAGACAACATGGGTGTGGTTGTGTTTACCTGGATGATACTCTGTTGGGGATAATAGCATACTGGCTGCTCCCTGCTAAAACCTCAGCCTGGCGTAGGAGTCTGGGAAACGCTGCTCTCAGCTGTCTGTACCTCTAACCACATCTGGGCCGACTCAGACTCAACTTCTGACAGGGAGGTGAAAGCCAATTCCCCTGAAGAATTCACGGCATGTCTTTGATTAGTGCCAATATTTCATCAGAGTGCGTCTACCCGTTACTTAGCGGATGCAGGCAACGTGCAGGAAGTCCCGCTTTTGATTAAAGGTAATAGAGGCAACTTTTTAGCCAAATAAAATCAAAATACATACAGTATATAGCTACAGTATATATTTTTTGCCCTTTCCCCTCTACGTTGCATCTACTTTGATGCCGCAGCTGTTTCCCTGTAGACAGACACTTGCTTCGTTCTGCAGACGGTCTTTGTTGTTGTCAACACATCATGAAAACAAAACATTCGTCGGGCTCTGCAGGACAGGAGTGGCTAATGTGTGAGGGGGGAGTGGGGTTGTGTGGGGTGAGCTAATCACAGCTCAGCGGTCTCCAACAGTTTCATAATGAGCCAATAGAGTGGAGGTGAGGTGAAGTTAGATTCTGTTTTGAAACAAATCTGTCTACAAACAGTGTTTGTTGCACACTAAAGTTGCCTGTATTACCTTTAAGGCACAAACAAGGTGTCACACTTTTTAACCACGGTATGAAGTCACAGGGAATCATCCGACACAGCTTGCTTGAGGGAAACAAATGATTTCATGTTAAACTATAACCGCTTCGGTTCTACAGGAGTCATGTGAAGTAGCCTACAAAATCTACAGTAAATCAGGACTGCCAATGTAATGCAGACAGTGTGACGATTGACCCACAAGGGATGTTATGTTGCATGCTTACTTGTGTATGCTGTAGCTAGAGGCCTTCTGGAATCAGCAACCACTTTCATATAGGTCAGGGGTTTTCAACAGGTGGTCTGGGGACCACCAGCGGTCCCTGAGAGGATTCCAGCTGGTCCCCAGGCTAAATGATGGAAAGTTGGTTAACCAGATGTAACTCTGTCTTTGAGTGTAAAAATGAAACCAAATGGACCCTTGCGGGTCCATTTGGTTTCATGTTTACACTCTCAAGAGTTAAAATATTCACCATCTGAATTAGCCGAAGCCTACACGACTAGAGATTGTAGAAGATTAATGGTCATTTTGATCTGTAAGTTTGCCTGTTTTGTTTTCTCCCAAACCCAGCCTGGTGGTATTGAGGACAAAAGCAAAAGAAATCTTTAGTTTTGGGGTCTGTGGGGCTAAAATGTCATCAAGTGGAGGTCCGTGCGGGAGGGCTTCTGCGATAGCTGAGAGTATCCCGTGTTGGTGCAGGATTATTATTACACAAAGCAAGACTTTTACAGTTCCCTCAAATGTGTGGTGGTGATCTTACTCATGCATCCGTGACGCGATCGGGTTCAGGTCCACTGAAATGCATGCATAGATCTCGGTATTAACTTCTTTGGCTGTGTATTGGAAACAAACCTGAGCCGAGGTGGAGGCCAGAAGCCTCGCCGCCGCCCCCCACTATGCTACAGCACCAGGAAGCAGACTGGGAGACATTTGTCTAGGCAATAAATCAATGTGTGTGCGTGTTGCATGTGTGTGTGTGTGTACTTGGGGGGTGGGTGGATGAAGGTGTGTGTCTACCCTACAGTATGTATGTGTAGGTTGTGTGTGTGTGCGTACGTGTGTTGATCTGGCGTGTGTGGTCTCAGCGGTGTAAGTCAAATTGATAGAGAGAGACTATTGGTCTAGGGTCTAAACGCATATTGTAAATCAAACTTTTATAATGAAATCTGTTTTCCTGTTTGCTGAGCTTTAATGGCTGCACATGTGTGTGTGTTGTAGCCTTGTGCCGTGCTTGAGATATTATGAAAAACGATCCATATAAACAGCAGCGTGTACAGCACATGTGCCCTGTTTGTATGTACAGTATGTACTGTGTTGTGTACGGTAGGTTGAGTGCATTGCCAACTGTCAATATAAGCAGCACTGAAATTGAAATGCTGAGCGAACGTGAGTGGTGAATTCTGGTGATGTTGTTTTGCATGTGTTTTTCTCAGAAGAAGTGCCGAGAGGCTGATCTTTTTGCATATGAAATCTGTATGTGTTCATTCATGTGTGTGCATAATGCCAGCAATGTGTGAAATGAATTCTGCTGACCTTTTTTCTATCTGTCTCTCTCTCTCTCTGTCTATTAAGCACATGACCATGACAGCACCACACGTTTCTCTCTCTCCAAAGACAGGAAGGTGGAGTGCAAACCCGTCTGACAGACAGCTGAGTGAAAACGAGAAGAAAGAGAGCGGCTCTGTCCACACTTGTCGCGGTGTGTGACCCACCTTTCCCAGGGTGATAAAACATGAACATGGCTGTGAGATCTGGTAACACATAGCACACATTCACACTGTAAACACCCCAAATGAGGAGCCTGTGTACCGGTATGTGTGTATAATCAATGGAAGTGCACCTGACCATTAACTAACTGCACTATACTTGTCGCGCTGGCCTTGAAAGCCATCTAGTGACCACATGGGTGTACATGCCAGCGAAGATATACAACTGTAATTTTGGCTCATGGAGACTAAACCCTCCATCTAGGTGCTGTAATAGAGCCAAGAGGGACATTTTTAATCCAGTGTTTTCCTTTTAATTTGGTTCTAACACACCTGTGTTGTTCTGCCTTCTCCTGGAAGAGTTATTAGTACAGCTTCCCCAGTGCCCTGTATATTAGCTGCATCACCTGTGTGCGTGTGCATGTGCCTACACGTGCGCTCACATGCTTGCTTGCTACACCCAGGGGAGTTTGTGAAAACCAGACTTTTTTTTCATGCAGGTCTGCTCGGTGTTCTGGCTCTCATGTGAAACGGTGTCATTAGGGTATGAGAGGGTCTCACCCACATGCTATTCGGGGTCACCCTGGGAGCAGGGGTAGAGGTGAAGGGGGCAGTGCTTTAGCAGGACCACCACTACGTCATGAGAAAGCCCCCCCCCCCCCCCCAATGAGTCCAGCTAGGGGAGGCTGAGTCTGAAGAAAAGAAACTGTTCCAAATTCAAACCACATGGGCATCATTGGCGCGACCATTGCTCTAGTTAAAAAAAAATAAAAAAGGAAAAAAAACACACCAGAATTTAATTAACAGCCTTCTAAATTTATGGTGTCGCTGGAGCCAATAAATCTGTGAGTCTTTGTCTGACTGTAATTATTACCATACACTAGGCTTTACCTCATGTCGAAAATTAAAACTCGAGCTTGAGGAAATCAGGGTGATGTCTGTCAATCGGAAACAATTCCAGATGAGTTCCTCCTCCTCACTTTGCTAAAAAACTCATCTACCACCACACTCCAATCTCGGTTTATCTAGTCAGCAAATAAAGCTTACAAGTACAATACAATTTGGCAGTGTTGTACGCGGCATTATGCAAGGCAAGGAGGGATTTCCACCCAACTTCCAGTGCATAAACAATGGTTATTGCAATCCTCTGTAATGATTGTCATTATTCCAAACTAACAGACTTAAGACAGCCCACACTTTTATAGTTGTTAAACCAATTTAATGTGTTTTCTATGGGCGGACCTCAAACAAATGGGGTGGTGGATGAGCGGGCTTGACATCACGACAGAGTTATAACACTGAGTTACACCATATTACGGTCTCGAATGGAATATAAATTTCGAGGCATCCATCTAATGGTAAACTACTTGACTGACAAGATCATGCCTGGTGGAGACGTCATCTTGGAGAGGTCAATACACTGCATGTGCATGAGATGACGGCATTAAAGTGTACACCCAAAACTGCATCTTTCTTTAAGAGAGTCTTTTTTTAATTAAAATACTGAAGCTTGTTTTGAGGGAGCAATGGTTTTCAGCTTGAGTCAATGCACAGCGTGTGCTCTGAGGTTGTTTTTGGTAAAATGTTTAATTTATGATATCTGCCTTCAAATGATGAAATGCGAATGCAAAGTCACCTAGCAATAGGCTATGGAGGCCTTTAATTAGCCTTGGGAACAGTGCTGTTCCAGGCTCATAACATTGCATTACAATCGTGCTGTACCTTTTGCAAATCCCTTCCATTATTACAGCATAGCTGTTGGGATACAGTTCTATTCTTGCGGAGAATAAATTTGACATCTCAGAGACTCCCTCCCCAGTATATAAAGACCCACTTTCATGCTTAGACATCTAATTAAATGTGTCCAGGCCGTTGTGTTGGCATGGGTGAATGGGCTCTCTTGCACATTAAGCAATATATTTGCTACTGCAGATTATTTCTTACGAGGCTCTTGTGCAAAATGCAAAAGCTAAAAAAAACAAAAAACAAACATAATAGCCTCAAGCGTGCTTTCCAAACTCCTCATAATGCCAAGACAGTTTGTTTAAATGACTATTCTTTATTGCAGAGAGCAATCCAGTTCGATGTCAATAGGCATGGAATGAAATGAGGAATGCAACAAATAGTCCAAGAAAAAAAAAAACACACCTTGTACCCAGTAAAATCCTGTGCTAATTTAACTCTGACCTAAGAGTTACCCAAGGATAAATTAACAAAGTATTTCACTGTGCACTCGAAACCATTCACGCATACACACCAAATAAACCAAAAGCTCTCCAAAACTTTACACGTCAGTTTTTAAAGATTTTTCCACAATAGTCCACAGAGCGACACGACAACACGTGTCTGAGACAGCAGGGCAGAGTTGAATGACTTCTGTTAACATATACAGTAGATAGTACCGACGGTGTGGTTGCAGAGTGATGTATTACACAGTAACACAGCGCTGCGCTGTAGAAGAGAAGAGTGTTCCCCTTGGAGTGAAATGATTCATGCCAGCAGCACACAATTCTACAGCACTTCCAGGATTGTAGCAATGAGCCAACATGTCAAAAAGAGAAAGAGAAAGAAAGAGAGAGAGAAAAAGAAAGAGAGAGAGAGAGGCATTCGAGTTTTTCCATGTTCGCAGATGCGAGAGCGGCAAAAGAACGATATTATACAGTATGCAGTGGGAAGATCAGGGGAGACATGCCAAGAAAATAGATATGTTTGTTCAATGAAAAAATCACTTTCTAGCAACAAAGCATATGTGAAATAGGTCTCTCTCTCTCTCTATCTTTCAGTATGGCTTGCTGAATTAAAGGAGTTTATTCGTTGAGTCACAGTCATAGAACGTTCCTGTCTGACCCTTGAAACATGGAATCTTGTCCAGCCATAAATGATCCACATCCCTTCCTCGTACTGTAAACCCACACTCTCAACTACACAACTGAAGAAGGTAGTCATGCTAACTGAAATAACACACAACCAAGCTCATATAAGTGGATAGAAACAAGAACCCAACTCAGATACAATAACAACTCCCAACCACCCCCCAAAAAAGTGGCTTTAATTTAATGTTTGAATTGTTGGTCCTATCCTCTGGTAGCCACACCGACTGGCTCCCCACACCCCCAAACCCCTTCTGTAACTGACGCCACAGTCGGCCAGCTGAATTGCCTTTTTTTAACTTTGGCATCATAAGCTTTGAGGTCACTTATTGAACAGATTGAACAACTGAATGGATTGGATTGTGCAGTGGGATGGTTGATTGTATGAGCTGAAAGGAGATTCTCTTATTTTTTAAACAACCGCATGCAGGTACAATTTCTCAAACCAAAGCCAAACCAAACCTAATGGTAGTAATAGTAATACTGAGAGGGAAAACAAAGTGAGTTTGCATGGATAACTAAAGCAAAGCAGAGGAACGGCATGGAAGAGATACACTGGTCTCTCTATATTATTATGGAAGATATCATATTTACATGCACACCAGTAAACCAACACTAGCGCATCATCCTGACTATGGTCATATTCAGTATATTATATTTTATTTATTTCATTAATCTCCCACTAGCTAGCGATGCAAGCCGGTTACAACAACATAAAGATATTGGTTCCAGTGGAAACCAGGGAATTCTGAAATCCTTTTGGATGCTCGTTGGCTGTGAGAAATCACTGTCAATACAAGGTTGGTAGATAGCCTAGTATAATAGTTGGGACAGTTATTTATCTTAACTAGTCTACTGCCAAAGACAACTCTGACATTAGACCCCATGGAATGGACGTCACTAAACAACCTTAAAAATGTTTTTGATTCGTCGAGATTGCAGGCCAGACCACCGTCTAGCAGCGTCTCTGTTGCTAGGCGATCGCTAAACAGGGAATGGTCCATCAGTGAAAAGAATGGCCCTCCGCCCACTTCTACGCTAATTGAAATTTGAAAACCCCTTTTTATTTGATTCTTTTCCCAAAGCGGCGATTTTCACGGCTCATAACCCAACTCATAAAAAGATTGCAGTTAATCTGGCCGACACCATTTGACTTCCAGTACCAGGCCAATGAGTTGTTGGGTCTTCAATATCAGATATCCGTGTGAAAGGACCTTGGCAACAGGAGGATAGGGGGCGATATAAATCAGGTAATGAGTTAACACTATGGATGGATGAGGCTGTCATGTCTGTGTATAATATAAAGTGGATACTGGTGCCCGTGTAAACGTACGTCGATGATGAAATGGAGGCGACGGCGGGGGCAAGGAGGGTAATTATGTTAATGCACAGAGAGATGTTAGTAACAAGGAGGAGGACAGATAGGAGTGTTGATGACGGGAGACAGACGACGTGAGGGAGGGAGGAATGCAAAAAAAAAAAAGTAAGAAAAAAAAAAACACAAGGAATGAAAGTGCACTGGTGGGTGGACAGGGAGATGCGGAGGAGAGAAGAGATGCCCTTGTTCTTCCTCGCTGGCCAGACCACACCATACATACGTCCATCTATCCAGCCGTCTGTCCGTCCGTCCGTCCATCATCACTCGCAATCATTTTCCTGAAGAATGTCGAACATATTGACGGAGAGGCACGACGACGGCGCGCCGTCCCTCCTCCCCGGAGGCCCTCCCAACCCTTCGTCCTCATCGTCCCCATCGTCCTCGTCGTCGTCCGCGTCCCTGTCCCTCTCCTCTTCCTCCGCCTCGGAGCTGGACTCCCCCTCCTCCTCCTCCTCCTCCTCCCTCTCGGCCGCCCCCTCCTCGTCCTCCGCCGTCCGCCCCTGCATGGCCATGATGTCCGGCAGGTCGGCGTGATTCTCCCAGTGCTCTGTGGAGATCAATCAAGAGGTAGTCTCGCTACCCAGACTATATACTTTGTACGTTGTACAATGACCTGCACTGTTCTATCGAAAATCTGTTCTTTAGGATGATAGAACTTGAACAAAGTTTAAATGGGATATTACACTTTGTTAGTGCTGTCTCAGCTGTGGAGTAAGGTCAGCTAGAAGCCATTACCCGATCGCATGTGATTAGCGGAACAGACAGGGGTGTTTGGAGTTCAACAAAAGAAACCAATTGCTATCCTAAAGATAACTAACTACAAGTGACAGCGCTGTCAAAACAAAGCAGGGTGATAGAATGTCCCCATAGACGGACAAAGGGCCACGGCTGAAACACTATGCCAGTTGGAAAACAGGATAGCACAAGGTATGAAGGTAAAGCATTTAAAGGGAAATAAATAATCGTGATTGTATCTCTATGTTTGTCGTAGGGTAACACTCGCATTAGTTTTCTGCGGCTCTGATATGTAAGAAAAAAAAACATTATGGGAATTGTAGAATGACAGAAGAGAACAGTAAAAAGGAAAGAAATGAAAAGCAGCAATTTTATCTGTTCCATCATGAATATTGTAGTTTCTATAGAACAGGCGATACCAATCGACCAAAACATGGTCGAGCTGACTGCCGAGCCGTCAGCTCGATTTGACTGCCGAGCCAACAGCATGGCTTGAAGCCTCTTCCCCAAAGCTGTGAGCCAATTAGATCAGTGGTTTTCAACCAGTGGTCCGGGGACCACCAGTGGTCCTAGAGAGGGTTCCAGGTGGTCCTCAGGCTAAATGATGGAAAGTTGGTTAACCAGATGTAACTCTTTGAGAGCGTAAAAATGAAACCAAATTGACCCCTGCGGGTCCCTTTGGTTTCATTTTTACACTCTCAAGAGGTAAAATATTCATCATCTGAATTAGCCCATGTCTACACAACTCGAGAATGCAGAAGATTAATGGTCATTTTTAATCTATGTTTTCCTGTTTTGTTTCCGCAAATCTAGCTTTGTTTATGGGGTCTGTGGGGATAAAATGTCATCAAATGGTGGTCCGTGGCTCAAATTCTGAATAAATACTGGGTCCTGGTATGAAAAAGGTTTGAAAACCACTGAATCAGATCTCCGCAGGGTAATCTGCGGTCGTTGAGCGACAAGCTGGCTGACACGTTGTTATTGTTTTTTTTCATGAGCGGCTGTTTGGGCCTTGGGGCGGAGCGGCCCCAAACCATGCTCGGTTACTGGACAATGGGTATGGGTATCGGTTACAGCAAAACTCAACGATCTCGGCCGGGAAATGCATGGGTAGGGCTATCAGCTGCAATATTACAGTACATGCAAGGCTGACACACTTCCCCATCACAAAACCTCACAGACAAAACTTCATCACACAGAGGTAGTAGCTGCTTTTCTAGTAACCTCTTCACTGGTTTAATATGTACTATATTGACATAGAAGTAAAATGCAGGAGGTGTTTAAACTAGCTATAGATGCTGACATGGCGATTGTTGAAATTAAATGTGATATTCAACCAAAGGCCAGAGCTAAAGAGGAGGACTACTGGTCACCAGTGAGTAGAGAAGTAAGCACTACTTGTGCACTTAAAACAAGTGCCGCCATTGCCCCCATGTGACGATACATACCATCATTATAACCCAATAACTGTAGGTACTGTGCAACTTTTGACGGGCTGCACCGTCATACTGTATAAGCTTTATTATTGATATCAAACTGGATTGCTGTTTTCTTTTTTCTTATTTGTCTTGTCCACTGTGACCGCATCACACTGCCGTCCATCTCCATTCTATTCTGACATTCCAAACGTTGATCTTCCTGCCCTTTAGGACAAGGTCACTTCTAACCTTCCGGGTAAGTTGTCTTACATACGTCACATTATGTCACCCCCCAACCAGCAAATCAGAGTACCCCGAGGCACCGACCGCCGACCAGGCGCAACTCGCAAGTCGTGGTGTTCGGCCACCGAACACCACAACTTGCAAGTTGCGCCTGCTCAGCCAAGTAATAATCTGCAATGAACGGGGCTCAGGACGGAAATGATGTCAAATCAAATATGTTTTGAGCCGAACAGAGCATGATCATGAGTTGAGTCATATCCATTGCGCCCCAACACCCAGCAGAACAAGAAGCCTGGCTCTGAGCTGTAAAGAGTGTTTCACACATCGTTAACCTTTCTCAAATAAACGATAAGCACCCTCCACAACGTCCCATTCCTCCGTCCACATTACCTCTGAGGCAGCTGTATCCAGGTGGCCTGAGACACAGGCACAGTCTCCCGTCGATGGCCAGCCTTAAGAGGCTGTTAGCCGCCCGGTAAACATCGTTCCGAGCTGCCTTAGCCGTTTTATAGCCCCGTCTCTCTGCCCAGGCTGCGTGACAAAGGAGAGGAGAGAGGAAAACACACACATAAAAGGTGTCACTAAAACCTGGCAGGAGAACTGCATCAGTGGCAATAGGATTTCCCCGACAATGCGGGTCCAGGTTTGATTCCGACCCGAGGCGCTTGGCTGCCCTTTTCTGTGTTTCTTTCTTTAGTGATCCCCATTAGCTGTCAGTGCAGTGACCATTGTTACTCTGGTCACTATCGGAATTAAAACTAACATGCTGTATTTTACAGCCCTTGCGGTAGCTTGAATGATGTATGAAATTATCCTGGCAACCAGTGGTCCGGGGACCACCAGTGGTCGTTGTAAGACTTCCAGGTGGTCGCCAGGCTAAATGATGGACAGTTGGTTAACCAGAAGTAACTCTTTGAGAGTGTAAGAATAGCCCAAGTCTACACAATTAGAAAATGTAGAAGAAAGGTCATCTTGATCAGTATTTTTTTTGTTTTTTGTTTACCAAATTCAACCTGCTAGTAAATTAGTGGGCCCTGATATCAAAATCGTTGAAAACCACTGGTCTAGTGGACATTGATTACACTCTACTCAACACAGATGATTCTTTTTTGTTTTTCTTTGTTTAATTGTTGTTATTTTTATTTTTATCTTTATTTTCTTTTATTTTTTGTTTTCTAAGTATGTGTAAAGTAAAAAAAACAATTACTAAAAACTAAAATGATGAAATATATTAACTCATTGACCGCGATCGGATCTTCTTTGTTTCCTCTCCATTGCCGCGGCTCAAACCAGTTCGATCGGTAAAAAAGCCCTTATTTTGAAGCTCAGATCTCCTAAACAGGATGTGCTGTTTCTGTTATGCTGTGTCTGTTGTCTTGCCTAATCGATCATCTGGCGATGTACCCAAAAACATCCGGGTCACAAGTCAGGAAGAGCTGTGTAGCCCTGGCTGCTTAACCCATGCGCCAGCGACATTGAGGGGGCAAACCGGAGGAGAGCCGTTTGAATGCATTGGGTTGAATGCATGTCAATGGGACGGAAAAAAAAAAAGTTGTCCCCAATTCTGTCCCAAATGAAAGTCAGCAACGGGATGATCATCAGACGATGCGCACGGACTAATAGTTGGATTAAAGAATGAAATCTACATCTCGTCGTGATACGAGCCGTCGTCGTGACCGGCGGGAGAAATCTAACGGGAAGTCCACGAGCAGCTCGAGAACGGCGCTTTAAGATATTAAGAAGAAGAATAAAAGTAATGTGTTAGTAACTGGAACTGAAAATATTATTGATTGTTCTTTTTCTACAGCAACATCACTAGAGCAATTCCTTGTTTGTTCCGTCAATCAATGGATGTTTGAAGAAGGCCAATTTGTGGCCCATTGGTGGTATTCTTAAAGTAAGCCTCTTCATATTTACACTCAGACAGTGGAGAGCTTTAGGGTTACATCCTCTGGAACTGTGGAAGGGATTTGGGCAGAAGTGAATGTGGATAAACAGACTGGAGTCCAATTGGAGATAAGTTGCATCGTATTGTGTTTTCCTATTTTTGAAAGCTTGTTAAATTCACGTAAAATATGGATGCCAGATTGAAGTTGGAATCGACTGCTTGGTTGTGTGCACTTGCGCAACCCAGCGTCTTGATTTGGACCACCTCACAAGCCACAGGACATTGAGTGAACCAAAATGAAAGTTCCTTAAAAAAAGTGTTGTGGATCTCCTTACATTCAATCAGCATGCTTTAGATGCACACATGCAGTCTCAATGTTTGTACACAAGCAAGGTGTCTATCCACAAATCCAACAACCCCCTCCTAATAAATTTCTACTCCAGGTGTTCTCAGCATTTGGCTTTGGCCACCCTGGGCACTAGGTACACTTTAGAGACTATCAACAGCAGTTGCAAAAGTTACTGTATTTACAGTCCTCTGGGAAACAAACCCTTTCAGTCCTCACTAGTGTCTTGACTTGTTCACACTTATTTTCAGAAGAAATGATTTCAATGCACAAAGCAGTTATAGAAGTGTGCAAAGTGCACACGATTCCATCTTTTAAACCTCTTAAACAACTGCTTTGTGAGCACAAAGGGAGAAATAAAATGTTTCTGCGGGGTATACATTTTCTGGAGCATGGCGCCGCGATTGGCAGGAAAATGGCAACTTCCAGGGGAAGTTAACAAAATGGAAGTCCAGGCTTACATCTGCCCTACGAAATGAAATGCTAGGTTGCTAGGCTTTGGCTATGTCTTGTGACCGCTGTCCCACCCCTGATACACATTGATCACTAGCAATAACCTTAAATAATAGAGCTTCCCTCAAACACGCCTGAGTGGAGACATACATTTGCAGCGGGCAACATCAAAGGAACTAAAATGCATAAAATAGAGAAGAGAGGCGATACCTTCGCAGACGTCCCAAGCGGTCCAGCTCTGCTGTGCAGAGCCCTGCCCCTCCTCCTCGTCCTGCTGCTGCTGTAGATGTGGCGGGACGTCCTGGAGGCTGGGGTGTTTGAGCTTCAGCACAGACAGGAAGGGAGTCCTCTCACACAGGTAGCCCACCGCTGTGTAAGGTTCCTGCAGCTGAGCCACCGGGTAAATACCAGCCAGGATCTACAGCCCAGAGATAGAACACAAACATGTGAGTGAGTGTCCACAACTTTCCTACAACCCATAAGTCTTTGAATTTGTGCGTGCAGAAGTTCCTGTTATCTTGTGATTTGTTGGCCGATTTTGCAAGAGAAACAAGTGACCAGGTACATGAAATCAAGCACAAATGAAAATAGCTACAAGCTCACAGCGACACATTGTGATGTTGTGCATCTTACAGATTGAACAAATTGAACACATTGGATGAATTGAAATATTTGGAATATTTTTTAAGCATTTGAATAAAGAAGGCACAAAACATTTTCAGATGGATAAGTGTGGACAATTACATGTCAATCTCAGTTTCCTTGATGTGAAAAAATGTGGGAACCACTGGTTTTAAACAACATTAGGAATCACTAAGCCCAAATAAGTTCTACATGTACACTTTAGAAAATGCACAAAAAACATCAACCAGAAAATATTTGCAAGTGACTTTACAGAATAAAACGAGTCAAATGTTGCTTATATTAAGTAGACATGACAACACTGCCTGGACGGAAGGTAAGCAGACACACAAGGAGACCCAGTGCCTTGCCGGGGAAAATTGTGGATAAAAGGGAGAGATAAGTGCACACACCCCCTGTTAAAGGTTTCTGTCTGATCACAATATTTTACTTTTAATTAATAGTTGAGAATTGAGACTGTCCATTTGGGTATGGAACAGAAAACTAGTATGCAGATCAGTTCTGTAATAAATACCACTGCACACTGTTTATAATGCCTCCGACAGAACACTTTATTGTCCGCACATTGTCTCCTAATTCTCCCCATTCGCAGGTTGTCCCATATAGAAAACGCTGACCCATATTCGAGACGGAAATATAAAAGGTCTTCTTTAAGATCTACAACACATCTTTGTGGTTATGTCCCTGCTGCCACGTGTTGTGAGCATGTAGATAAACGACAATGAATTGTCATTTAGTTCTACTGGATATCTTCTACACTAACATTTTAGTCTACTTTTTATTTGTGGACAAAATAGTCAGTAGTATATTTAGTCTTAGTTTTAGACATTGTAGTCTTTATTTTGTTTTCCTCTACAAAGGTAGTCAACGAACATATTTTGTCATGGTTTCAGTCTAAGAAAACAACACTATACAGAGGACATGGCCCACATCTGTATAAATGGGGATGGCACAGATGAAGATCAAAGTTAGGGCCCACATCTGTATACATAAGTAGTAAAGATGGCGCGCTGTAGATGAAGATCAAAGGTATCACGCAGGGTCGGAGATCAAAAGGAGAGCAGAAACAAATATCCAAATCAGGCCCCTGGTGTATTGTAAAGGAGAGCACTACTACACCAACCAAATAAACTTCAAATATTGGTGAGGAGGAAACGCAGTCTTTGAAATATATCATCAATAGCCCACCACCAAGAAGGTTTCCTTAATGAGAGAGGAAGATAGAGAGATAGAGAGCGGTGTTGTACATGAGACAAGACACCGAATGCAGGTCTACACAGCCAGTAAAGGTCACAAGTACACACACACTCATGCACACACACACGCATGCACGTACCTGTAGCTGTTTGTTGACACGGGAGGGGAAGACGAGTCCGGGGCAGTCGCACAGTTTGACAGTGGGGGTGAGGTAGTACGTTTGGAAGTATTTGGTGTGACCTGGGGTTCGAGACACACTCACCACCTTCCTCCCAACCAGACTGTTCAACACGGACGACTTGCCCACATTGGGGAAGCCTGGCAGAGAGAGAAACAGACACGAGGAAGACGTTATTATCGTTTTATTATGTGTGTTATAGCTCTGTGGTCTCTTGTGAACAAGCCACCTGTGCAGAACAGCTCCATCTGGCGCTGGTTCCGACCAAGTCTCTTGGTCTGGCCTTTTATTGTCAACTTCTGATTTCTCGGTACCAAGATGTATAACCAATGAGAGTTGGAGTTGGGGGTTGGTCTAACAACAAATCCGAACAGATGCAGCTGATTGGCTAGCAGCCCCGTCACTCAACAGTGCCACAGTTACAGCATCAAACAACAAACATGGTGGCTGTAACTGTGGTGAATCGCGGACGTATCAAACTGTCCATTAAACCGACCTATGACAAATAGTTTATTTAAAGAAGCATAGGGTTGTATAAACATCATCACCCGTCATAGTTTACTGCTTTTGTTCACATGCTCGTAGCGCTCGTTGGCTGTGTTTGTGTGCTTGGCAAACAGGCTATCCCATTAGCAGCATGATTGACAACAACCTCTGGTTTGTTTGGTATGAACCAAGCCCCTCCCACTTGAAATCTCACAGGCAGCTGGCAGTTTCAGAAGCTGAACTTGAGTCTGATAATCAGACTACCACTGAGGTGGTTCTGTGGGTGATCTACCCACCTATGCATCCTAAGGTGAGGACCCCGTCCTTATAGAGCTCCTGCATGGGGCCGCTCATCTCCATGGCAGCGTCGCTCTGGTGCTCCACCAGCACAGACTCCGCCCCCTCGTCCGGCCGGTCCCTGTCCAGCTGCTCCGCCACCGTGTCTCTCTGGATCTTCTGCTCCCAGCTGGACAGGTCAACTGTGTGGTGGACAAAGTGTTGTGACAATTATTGCTTTGGAAGGCGTTTGGTCAAATGCAACTGTTTATGTTGCATAAAATTCATATTATAACTAAGCAAATGTCGGAATGGCAATTCCCTTTTCAGCCATAAGGGCAATGCAAGTGGCATGCACGCACACACACACACACACACGCCCACACGCCCACACACACACATGCCCACGCCCACGCCCACACACACACACACACACACACACACACACACACACACACACACACACACACACACACACACACACACACACACACTCATATGGTGTTCATATATTCACAACGGGTAAGGTCTGAGTATAAACAATTCTCAAGATCTATTCTCAAATAGCCTGGGTCCCAGGCATTGAGAAAAGCCTGAGAAAAAGGTGTTGAGAAAAGCCTGCTCACAAGCTGAATTGCAGAATTACAACTGAATTACCTAATTTAAAAGAACACTAACACAGTTAGAAAATGTAGAAAACAAAGTTACTTTGTTTTACAGCATGGAATTATGGACAAAAACCTTTAGTTTTGGGTATGAGGCTAATTATCAAATGGTGGCTAAAATGAATGAATAAATAACTAGTGTGCCCTGTTATGAAAAGGTTTAAAAACCAATGCTGTAAATGAAACCTTCCACATAGGAATGTGTAGCCCTTTATTGTACCAGAGTGAACTGTGAGTTACAGTATTTACCAAAACACTTAAATATGGTACTGTGCACTGTGTAGCATTCCACCCCAGGTGAGACCGACACAATTTTGGTCCCTGCGTTATGAAAGTGTTAATATTATGCATGCACAACAACATCCCATAATGGTGTGACACTTGACTCATGCAAAAACAACCATTATTAAAAACGGAAGACAAACAAATCACAATGGCAGTCAAATAAACATGCCTGCCAGGCCTGTGTCAAACCCAGCCTTGGATTTTTACCTTTTTAATTCAAATCGGAGATAAAAAACAAATAGAGTGAAGAACGGAGTGAAAAGAACAGAGTGAGGTTGAGTCATACCTTTACCAGCAGTGATCTCCTGACATGCCCTGAGGATTTCTATTAAACCTCCAGCCTTGTCCCAAGCTCCCCTCCTCTTCATACGCTTCTTCTGGAGTACTGTGTGCACACAGACGGCACAGAGCGACAACATGTTCAGTTGTTTGTCTTCCTGTTGTGCTGTTGTAATTTGTTTCCCAATCATAACTGTCTAATTGTAAATGAGATGATTGTAAATGAGATTATGAATCACATTCCACACTCATATCAGCTGTCATTCTTAACCACTAGGGGCGGGAGATAAAATCGACTCATAGGTTAATCGCGATGGAGAAGGTTATGAAGTGATTCACAACTGTCAGTGGCAATGTTGGAACAAAATTGATAATTGTTTTGTTTTAAAGAAAGCTGCTTAATGTTTTCTCTATGCTTATAGTGTAATAAAAACATGGAGTCATCTGTTTTCATCATTAGTAAGCACTTTGTGTGTTGTGTGTCACACAGTTGCGGGAGAAATAAATCTTATTGGAATGTATCAGTAATCGATTCTACCCCATTTTACCACTACAGTCTAGAATTTATTACCAGCTCGGGGCCTTGTGGTTAGTGTCCGCCCTGAAACTGGGAGGTCGGGGTTTGATTCCCGGCAGGATCATACCAAAGACCCAATGCCTCCCTGCTTGGCACTCAGCATCAAGGGTTGGTTTGGGGTTAAGTCCCTGCGACATCCAGGGGGTGTACAGTACGTGATTGATGTACACTGCCTCACCCTACAGAAACAGGCTCCTGGCTCATGAGCTTCATGGCTCAATAAGGCTTACTTACTTACTTATATACTGTATCATAAGATCAATGGCAAGACTTTATGATCTATGGAGGCAGCAGTGGATCATGGGTAGAGTGGCCGGGTGAGCTGGGCTTCTCCAAAGTTAGTGTGGCTCAAGTGTCCTTGAGCAAGACACTGCTCCCCTGCATGTTTTCTACTGCCATCTGTGTATGAACATGTGTGTGAACAGAATGTGATGCACAATCCCCGCAAAGCGCCATGGATAAAGGCGCTACTATGTAAATTTACTAGCTCATAAAGTGGCGGGTGTATCCGATTGGCTAGGCAGCTGATTGTCTAGCCTTCGGCAGCATGATATGACACTCCCCTGCACGGACCACTACTGTATGTGTCTCTCATCTTTCTCCACTGTAATAACTGTCAAATAATGCCTCAGGAAGAGGGCCAGAATACACACACACACTTCTCTTCACCTGTGCTGTAGGGCTGTCCGGGGTGGGAGGTGAAGCACACAGTGTTGAGGTGTGGGAACTTGGAGGCCAGGTAGTGTTTCCAGGCGATGACCAGTGGAGGTGGACAGAGGTCTGCTTTGTTCAGCACCAGGACCACCTGTTTGTGCAGCTCTGTGGTGATGTACTGATACAGGGCTGGAGGGAACTGCAGCACCTGGGAGGGTTCACACGCCACATGACACTTAGGTCAGGAATGCGTACACATGCACACAAACACACACAAACATTTCTTGGGCTTTCACAGTGGGTTTTTCTGTACGGGGATAAAATTCTACCTCCTAACACATTAGCTCTAAAAGTAGTAACCAGAACACACGGTAATTCCGGCTGTGCAGAGAATACTGTGGGTTTTTGATCTTCCTGGATTTAGGTCAAATTTGGAAACTCGTCGTTTGAGGCGGTGAGTCATCTCTCGACTAAAAATATCTCTGACACAGATATTAGAAATGCGAAAACGTGTTGCTACTCGGTACATGACCTGCCATTATTAGTAGACATTGGATTATCCATGGATTATTCATTCAAGTTGTTTTTCACAATTGTCCTTTAAACATAGTATGCTGTATATAGTATATTTTCTGTTATATTCAAGTCTTAAATTGTAAATTTTGCTTAAACTGTGAATTGTAATTTGTAAATTCAACTAATCTGTATGTACACTGTATGGTGCATTGCAATGTTTTACTTAATGTGAATCACTCTGGATTAGGAGTGTCTGCCAAATGCCTAAATTATAAATTTAGGCACAAATATGTCCTTGAATGTGAATGATAATTGTCCTATTCTAGAGGGAAAATGGGTGTGTTGGGAGTCAAATAACTGTTCCCTGTTGAATAAAGTGCTACCGGTCAAGGAGAGTCAAGGAGTTATTATGATTGTCTGGTTGTTTGTCTCCATCTAGTGGCTCCTGCAGCGAGTCGCAACAACACTGTGCATAGCATAACTATTAAAAAACAATGACCTACCGGATGCCTGATGTCCACTATGAACAGGATCACATCAGACATCTCCATCACTCTCCACAGCTGCCTCCATGTCTTAGAGATAGAGAGAGAGACAGAGAAGATTGATAAAGACCGTAAAGCACTGGAGTGGGAGTGTAGCAGTTCATCCGTTCAATACACTTGATTATGTACCCTGGTTCAGGAAACCACAGTATCAATACATTCACATGCAAATCATCTGGATAAAAGCAGACCCTATATACATGGATGGATCTCACCAGATTCTTTAGTTTTTTTTTTAATATATTAATAAATTAAAATAAAGATATTATCTGGAGTTCTAATCTCTTTTATGTACTGTAAATGTTGTTTGAGAATGATTATTGTGCAATTATTCTAGAAAAGGTGGCTGTTGGGAGAGTCAAACGGCTGTTCTCCGTTTCACCTCCATTTCATCACGCCGCACTGAAAGCAATTTCCACCACCCATGGTTGGGAGGCAATAAAGCCTAATTCAATTTCGTCTAATGTTCAGGGGCTTAGGTCTTTTAAGATGGAACGTGACATTGCAGGCCTGCCAAGTCATCATCTGTTTGCAGGAGACACATAAAGACTGCCTTCCTCTCTCCAGGCTCCAGGTTAAATATCTGGGTGATGACTAAAAACAAGGAGTGTACAGAGTCATCACCAACCCCAGTGGGGCCTTATAAAGATCTTCAGCATAGAGGTTGTTTTTGAAGCACCTTAACTAATGTTCTTAAGGTTACAATGTATTGTAAATATTTTGTTTCTCCTGTTTGATCTCCTTCCCTCCTCCTTTCTTATTCTCTTTCACTATGATTGTTGCTGCCGCAATCAGTGTATGAATATGTGTGTGAATGTGTAACCATAATGCACATGCATGTGAAGCACCTTGGATACAGGTGTTATATAACTGCCCCATTTACCCCATATAGTTGGCTCATTGTATAACCAATATGCATTGCGAAAAATACTTTATAGAAAGAAATAAATAAGGTCCGCACATCTTCTTCATGGTGAAATAAACACCTTTAGTTTGGAGCTTCAGTCCAGTGTGCGGACCTTATTTATTTCTTCCTAGTTTGTTTTTCGGCCCAGCACCTGGTATTTAGTTAGTTTTTTTGGATATGCGTGCCCTATTGTTTGTTTTAGAAAAATACTTTATAACCAATAGTCAATAAACAACCACTGTATATGCAAAGATGTAATCTACTATTATTAGATACATACAGCATGTACCATGCCGTGCCAAAGCTTTCATGGTCAATTTCATCCACTGACCACACACCCAGTGTATAGCCTAGGAGCCTTATGCAGGCGCACGTCATACATGAATAATTGCACTGATTATATGCAATCAAGCATTGGGCTGAAAGACAAATGGCAGATGGATGAGGGGAGTGAGAGTAGAGTGATGTGTTATAAATAGGTAATTCTATTAGGAATATACTGTACGTAGGGTACAAGTATTGTACAGAAAACCTGCATGTGAATGGCATGCATTATAGAAGGTCCATCGGTCTGGACATGACGCATGGTCTTTATCTAACTTAGCAGAAGCCAGAACATTGAGAACAATGACAGATTTTAAAGCGCAATAAAAATGTCTATTCTATCCACACGTTTCACTCAGTCTCTACTGTTAGCTCAGCACCCGATAAGAACCGAATTTCTAGTTTATACAGTGTATATTATTTGTTTTAGATTATGTAATATTTGAGACATTTGGGAGTCTCAAGAACTAGAAGTAATGAAGAGGGTGTACATATTGCAGGGATGTCACCACGGGTCATGAAGCAAATGTGGCAACGCCAGGTTGAATTCAAAGTCTGATTCATCCAGACATACTGTACAACGTAAATAGTTTTTTTTTTAATATATATTTTTTTATCCCATGATTTTGTAACCCATTTTTTCACCTAGTGCCAATTCCTAATGTGATCCTGGACTCTACACACTCTCCACCAACCTGGGGAGGCAGCGGACTGGCCGCATGCTTCCTTCAATGCATGAGGAGTCCAAGCTGCCATCTTTTCACCTGACAGGGGGGAGTTTCCCTGGTTGGACGTAGCGCGTGGAAGGAACACGTTATTCCAACCAGTTCCAATCCCCTCCATCAGGCACCGCGGCTGGCCAGGGGGAGGCAGTTTAGAGCACAGGATTACTGCATCCTTTTGTGAGGGTATCTACCCTAGCGGACACAGGGAGAACATGTAAACTCCACACAGAAAACCCTTTCACTCGGATATGGGCACTGATGACACAGAGGAGGAGGCACGCCGCCAGCACCCACGAGAATCGAACCCAGGACCTTCTAGCTGTGAGGCGACAGCCCTAACCACTGTGCCACCATGCCCCTAAAATAGGTTTTAAGGCATCTCTCTCTGGACCTTACTGTCTCACCTCCAGGTTGTGTTCAAAGTGGCTGAGGGATCCGGGTGGGTTTCTGGAGTGCAGGTCTTCCAGGTAGTCTCTGTAGGACTTCTCCTCTTTCCTCAGCAGCTCCTCGTGTTTCATCTCATAACTCCACGACGGCCTCCTCGGGAAACCAAGGCCTGCCGTTCAATAAGGAACCACAACGCTGTTCGGTCATTTCACTACGTGGTCTCTGTCGAGTGGAAACCTTGTATGTCCAAAACCATTCTATTTTTATCATTATAAAAATAAAACATGGATCTTGTAGGTCAGCTATTTTCACTGGCGACCTTTGTGTAACACACTATGATTTTGCAATGGGAACAAGACTACAAGGACTTTTTTTTCGGTGATCCCATGAGCTGGAAGCCGGCTACCAGTAAATAGCATAATAAATGTCTACCTATGACATCAGTCTAACCCCAAGGATAATGCTACCGCATAATAATGACCATAGGTCCCTCTTTGCGTGGGACAGTCCCTCATTCCAAGACTTTTCAGGTGTCCCACAAATTGAGCCCCTGTCCCACTTGGTGACTGACAGGCATCAGTGTTCAAATGACCTAATAGTTGGCTTTCTGTTTCTGTCTATTTTCCTGTTATAGATGCGTTTTTTAAAATAACCAAAGCATTCCCCTGGTGCCACTACTGTATCTCACTCTCACTCCAGAGGGGTCACACTGCATGTAGTGCTGTGTAAAAAATAGTTGATCTACAAGCTCAAAACGCATCACACTGCGACATGCTTTGTGCTTGTAGATCTGCTATTTTGTTAGATTTGAATTGAAATCCTGAATTATTTTTGGAATATGACATCAAGGTCTTAATAATTTTCTAACTATATTGGCAACATGTTTCCACACTTGTCCCACACCTAATACTTCTGTCCCCGATCTGGTCACCCTACTACTAACTGGTCCCCTATCGGTCACCAAACTATGCAAAGTCCACCCAGCCCCCACCCCACACACCTTTGTCTGAGGGGTAGATGTCATCAATGTCCACTTCAAGTTCTTTGTCAGACACTGGCTGCAGAACCTTTTCTCTGGCCGTCTTCTTTCTTTTCTCCACCTCTTCTTTACTCTCCTTCTCAAAGTGCAGTCGAAACCTGATTGGCAAGAGGAAGTCCATCCTGTTAAGTCAACAAGTGCATCCAGACACTACACAACGAGACTGAAAGCCAGACAAAATGTTTAGCTTCTTTTAAAAAAAAACCCTCACTATTCACCTTCATTTTACTGATGACACCACCTACTGCAGGGGACCACCAGTGGTCCTTGAGAGCATTCCAGGTGGTCCCCAGGTCAATTATGGAAAGTTGATTTACCAGATGTAACTCTTTGAAAGTTAAAAGAACTCTCAAGAGTTAAAATATTCATCATGTGAAATTCTGAATTAGCCCAAGTTTACACAACCATAGGTCATTTAGATATGTATGTTTGACTGTTTTGTTTCAAAGATCCAACCAGATATTGTGGAAAAGCAAAAGAAATCTTTAGTTTTGGGGTCTGTGAGGGTGAAAATGTAATCAAATGGTGGTCCATGGCTCAAATGCTGAATGAATTGGGGGCCTGGTACCAAAAAGGTTGAAAATCATTGACTTACTGTAATAGCTTCATGGCGAGTAAGCTTAACACCTATAATTAGGGCTGTTGGATGATTACAAAATTTAATCAAATTAACCAGCTTCAAAATGAATTGAATCATGATTTATTACCATTCCGAACTATGTCCAAAATATGCCTGTTTTCCTTTACAGGATTTGAACATTTAAAAAGAAAATGATCTGGGGAAAAAATATTCCCCAGATATTTATCAAAATAGGTGATCTACAACCCCCCATTGCTTGTAGATCTTGTATGTCTCTGTAAAACCATGGTCTATGCATTTTTTTTTCAATGAGAAAATGTTCAGTGGGTTGAGCCAGTGTGCACATGAGTTACAGTAATTGTGTTAAAATTTGTAATCAGATTAATCAACAAAATGAATTTAACTAATTAACTCATTATTTTCAACAGCCTTATTTATAATGGTCTGTTTTGCATGCTGATTCCCTGTTACATCCTCATAACGCGCTAAACTTGTTGTCTGTGACGAATCCAGATTTTCAACATGACAATGAATATCGTCAAATTAAACATATAAAACAAATGTCGGGTTTAACATACAAACACATTATGCTGTGACAATTAATGGATTGAAAGGTAAGATGGGTTATGCATTCAAATTGTTTCTTGTAAGGTGTAATGGATGTGGGGGAAGATAATTACACTATCTGATGTGTGACATAATGGTTCATGTGCTATTAGGGTTGAGTAGGTAGGTTGAACTAGCTAGACGAGTGGTTTTCAACCTTTTTGATACCAGAGCCCACTATTATTCAGTATTTATTCCACAAACCACTATTTGATATTGAGTGTAGTCTCTCAAACCCAAAACTAAGGATTTTCAAGTTTGTGTCCACAATATAGTACCGGTAGACAAAAAAAAGTAATTCAGACCACTGGTGATCCTTGGACAGTGGTATTTGTGGATAAAATAGAAATCCAACATTATAAAACATGTTATCATAAAATACAAATAGGGTAATTACAACTGAATTATGGAAGGGCTAAGGGCCTGCCGGGATGGATATGCTCTGTCCATGAACGAGTGTGCATCACGCCTAAACTGCCATACAAGAATGTCAAACTTCTCAATGGCATACGCAACGTTGCTGCGACCTCTTTCTCTTATTGTCTGCAGGCTCACACACATTGCTCCAATTAGATTTTTCAAACATTAGCTCCCATTTCCAATTCAAGCATGCAATCAGTGCTCCCAGCACCGAATCATCATCATCATCACTGAGAGAGATGAAGGACAATTTTATGAGACCCTGTATAAATCTGCATGATTAAGGACACAGTTATGAGACCAGTATAAATCTGCATGATTAATAGCATATAATCATTTATCACACTTTAGTCTTCTGGTGTAATTTCGACTTTTTTTTTCCAATTTCAATTCGGGCATTAGCCTGAATCTCATCAGGGCGGCCGTGGATTGGAAGGTAGAGCAGCCCTCCTGATATAGAGAGGCTCCTGGATTAATAAGAATATTAATAATCCTTCCAGTGTGTGAATGTATAGCATGGATGTCTCTTTGGAGAGAGGCACTATATAAAAGGAAACATGTATCATTTAATTAACCAATATACCGGTACTCCAACCCAGTGAAGGGCAATCATGCAAACACAAGCTTTTACCCATAATTCCCTAATAGAAATTTGTATTCATCTATGCACGTCCTAACAGTCAATTTCTTTAGGCGTTGCATGCACAGTCAGTGTCAGAAATTACGGTGATGACTCACTTACTGGTTATCCAGAAATGATGCACTGACACTCAACAAAAAGCTCCTTTGTCCCTTAGGATTTCATTAGCATATACCCAGACTGTCTAAACCAGTGGTTTTCAACCTTTTTGATGCCAGGGCCCACTATGTATTCAACATTTGAGCCACGGACCACCATTTGTCATTTTAGCCCCACAGAACCTTTTGTCTTTTGCTTTTGTCCACAATTCCAGGATGCAAACAGTCAAACATACAGATCAAAATGACCATTCGTCTACATTCTCTACTTAAACTTTTTAATTAAGTGGTGCTAATTCACTAATGAATATTTGTAATTCTTGAGAGTTACAGTCTCAAGAATGACACTTGGTCAGCCAACATTCCATAATTTAGCCTGGGGAGCACCAGGAACCCTCTCAAGGACAACTGGTGGTCCCTGGACCAGCGGTTGAAAACCACTGCTCTAAACCAATGGAGGCCATAGACTAGTGCTTTGTCTGTATCAGAGAGTAAGCAATTCCCTCACTCTCAAGGCAGCCCTAACTCACCTGTTCATTTCATTTCTGCCGTCTCTGTTGGAGGGCTGTTGGTTTATTCTCCTGATGTCAGTGGTCTCGCTGTCCGAGGTGTCAGAGTGCCTCGCACCCCCTCGCTCCACACTGGCATTACGGCTGCTGGGACCGTCCGCGTCACCTGGAAGACAGACAGAGAGCAAAGGACAGTCACAGTCATATTATGGGTCAGACAAGATGTCATGTGGCAGCAATGGCTCTGGATGGTAGCGCTGCTTTCTGGGAGTCACCCTGAAGTCTCTCGGTTCAATACCCAGCTCTTCCCGGGGTGCTTCACAAAGTCTTCTATTCTATTCTTGAGCAAGACACTGAACACCTAACTGGTCCCGATGAGTAAGACGGTGCCTTGCACGGCTGCTTCATCTGTTGGGGAGTGTGGATGTATTGTAGCACATAACGAATATAAGGGTGTTGTGCCATTGTGGTGTGTGTGTGTGTGTGTGTGTGTGTGTGTGTGTGTGTGTGTGTGTGTGTGTGTGTGTGTGTGTGTGTGTGTGTGTGTGTGTGTGTGTGTGTGCGTGTGTGTGTGAGGTACATTTTGAGCTGCATCTTAGTCACCTGAAAGTGCTATAACGAAGCTCAGTTCACATACATGATGCCAAAATACTGTTCCTACTTGGTAGTAGAGCAACAGTGGACAAAAGAGAATGGTCAGTAGATCTACAAGATCACACAGTAATCACATTGGAAGCTTGTGGATCAGATTCTGCATGACACCAGTCTACCAAAGTATTTTAAAAAAGTCAAGCGGTAATTCATTTTTGGTCCACGGACGACTACATGAAAGACTTTAGGGGAAAAGTTTTCCTCAAAAGCATGACTATCTCACCAGATAATTCAGAGTGTGTTGTTTACAAGAAAAAGCTATACTAATGTAACAATGTCCACTTGTCCACCAGGTCTTCCCTCTTCCCCATACATGGTGGCTACATTTCACTTATGAAAATCCTAATCTGTCCTTTCTGCAGTACTTACATAACATCTCTATCTGATTGTTCTCTCCTCCAGCTATTTCTCTACCCTCAACTTTTCTACTGACATCATTCACAACATTCCTGAGCCAAAAGAGTAATGCAGGAGAGCAACACTGTGATGTAAGCAAGGCAAATTGATGACTTTACTAGACTGTGATGGTACAGTAGCTGGCAGCAATCAATAAAAGCGCAGATTGGATATCTGACATAGCGCTGACCTAATGTGTGAGCTGAGTTGTTGTGGAGGTTATAGATGCTGTATGATGTGTGGATGGACGGCTTTTACATTGTACTTTGTATACCTGTTTGTACATTAGAGGACATTATGTTAACATCCAACTGGCTGTCATGACTGGCTGTCTGTTTACAATCAATAAATGGATGAGTAATGTCTTTCATCTTTCTAAAATTAAACAAGGATTAGACTGGCAGAGACCTGGCACTTTAGAAGACGTGAAACATGAGTTAACAAGCCTACATGGTATTTAGACTACACATTGTCAAACGGTGCTTTTTATAGCACATTATATACAAAGCACTTTACATAGATAGATTGTGCATTTCTTTCACACACAAACACTTGGATACTCAGTGGGAGGCCCGGAGTCGAACTGGGAACATCACAGTTCTCATTTGGCCCCCCTACTGCCACTCTATCCCAGGGCAGAGTGGCAGTAGGGACCTCTCAGGGTACTCTCAGAGTACCACTGAGAGGTCAGGGTACAGGTATGCAAAGCATACCTGAGCTTCATCATTTGGCATTTGTGCTTCACAAATAAAGTTTATGATGATGGATGATGGTTATTTTTATTACCATGTCTCATTGGACCATCAAGCTTCAAGAAAGGTGCTTGTACACCAACTAAATCACCGACACAAACAGGCGTCTTTTACATTTTAGCTGCACTGTTGAACAATAAACCACACAAAAGCAAAGATGACACTGACTGACATTGTCACTCTTGGGGAGCATAAACATGAAAACAAATGGGTTGCCTTGTGGGTCCATTTGGTTTCATGTTTGCACTTTCAAGAGTTAAAAAATGCATCATCTGAATTAGCCCCAAGTCTACACAACTAGGGAATGTAAAAGATTAATGGTCATTTTTGATCTGTATGTTTAACTGTTTTGTTTCCCAAACCAGCCTGGTATTGTGGACAAAAGCAACAGAAATCTTTAGTTTTTGCTCTGTGGGGATAAAATGTCATCAAATTGTGGTCCGTGGCTAAAAATCCTGAATAGATAGTGGGTGCTGGTATGAAAAAGGTTGAAAACCACGGATCTATAGGTATCTGTTGTCTGTCTATTTGATATAGCCTACTGTAGGTGCCAGCCAGGTTCGCAGCTTCAATCCCAAGGCTCTGCAAACCAAGTAAACAACAAATGTGTTTCTAACGCACACATGCACGCACACGCACAGACACACGCAGTCACACGCACGCTCGCGCACACAATAATGTCAACTGCTGAACTAACTGCTTCGTATTAGCATTGAAGCTAAAGCTGCTAAAACGTAGCAGCACGTTAAGGTCTTTCTCACCTCTCTTTCTCTCTCGTTTCACTTGCAGTTGCTTCTTCTTCTGTTTATTGCTGAATGGCTTTTTCCGAGGCATACTTACAAATTAAATTTAGCAACGAACCTGGTCCGTTATTCTGTCAGTTGTTGTTCACTTTTTGTATGTGGCCGTAAAACACAAAAACGGGGTATCTATCTATCTACTACTGTGTTATAGTAGTAGTAGTAGAGCGCTAAGGTTATTATTTACATTGATGTGAAGTTTCTGGACTCGTCCACTTTTCTGTGACGCCATGCGAGCCCCACTGCAGACCAGAGCATTAGAGTTTTAGACTGTGTTGCGCAAACTCCGTTCACTTCATGGGGTCAGTCCAATGGAGGCTCTTATACGTAGACTTCTATTGAGAATGGGGACGGGTTCTGGACCGGAAGTAGCCATAAATGTGTGGTACTCAGACAACATTACATTAGATCGTGTCGTTGTTGTACAACATAGACATTACAGAAACGTTAGTTGTTACTGTAAAACGGTTGACATGTTGCATACATGCTTGAAATGATTATTTTTGAGCGTATGTATTTCCAATTCCAGTTTGTCCTCATTTCAGGCTGCAATGGACTCAGTTCCTGACCCCACAATGTCGCAGCTCTTCTACTAGATGGCTCTGCTGCAGACTGCAGAACGGCGGGGCGAACCATTACGTCGTGTCCACGAACATTTTTTGTTTTAAATTTTTAATCTACTTTCATATAGGCTTACCTTCAAAGGGACCATTCTAAACATTAAGTATTTAGTTTAAGCTCAATATCTCAACCGTGTGTACTTTCAGTCTATTATTGGGGAAGGCAGATTATGATCATGATGGAATAAACATGTTATTGGTACAGTCCTCTTTGTAAACACCTCACTCATTTGCATGTCACATTCCAGCATGCAGTGGCATAGTCGGTGGTTAGGAGCATGGTTAGGAGGACTTTTAGGGAAAATATTTACTTGAATTGTAAAAAATACGTTTTGGCAAGCTTTTCATAGAGGTGTGAATAGGGTATTGCCGATTTGTCTTTTATTTCAATAACAACCATTTGCGACTAGATTAAGAAAATGTACAAAACATTCATTAATAGTACATAGAAAATCCCAACAATGCCAAAAAGCCAAGGTTTCAGTGAGATTTTATTGTATCATAGTAACCCACTAATCTCAGGTATGTCAGTATGCCTATAAACGAGCATTATAAACATTTGGTAGCAGTGGAAGTATAGTACCAAGAATGCATTTGGATAACAATGTAATTTCTTATGATATACACAGAAAAAAAATGAAATACAAAGATTACATAAAACACAAACCGGTTCATCACTTAATGTTCGAAGTAAAAAGACCTGCGATATGATCAATAGTGTATATAGATTACCACACAAACATTTTGTATATACCGATACAAAGTATATACCTATATTTCATATATATACTGTAGTTGCTCTTTTTTTGCTTTCCAGAAATGGTGATACCAATTTGCTTCCCTTTTTAAAGTAAAACATAAAAAATAAAAAGAATAACATGAAAAATATCACCTGTGGGCATATATTTTTTACACAATGGAAGAGGTACTGTAATAACACTGATATAAAAAGAACTGAACGAGCCTGTATGAAAGTAAAAAACAAATTACCTTCACAGTTAACCTGTCAGCTTTATTAACAGAGCGATCAAAAAACAACCGTTTGTTGTATTCCGAGGGGAAGAACGCAAAGGCCAGAAAAGACCATAATTTAACGAGAACCAGCGGTTCTTTTCTTTCAGCGTATTCTCCATTCCTATCATAATAATACCATCACTGTGATGGACTGAAACAAACGTTATTTATTGCAGCCTTTACATGCAGCTCCACCTCAGACAACACAGCAGAGCAAAAAACTATAAAGGGAGAAATCAAACGGAGCAGAGAGAAAGTAAAAAGTGACTAATTTTATTTTTTAAACAAATTTAGTCCATGGTATACAGTATATATTCCAAAAATCTTCTACTTCTTCTGTCTTCTCCATCCATCAGTCGATAGTTTAGGCACTGTCCAAGTGCAAAGCTGAGCCTCCATCGCCTCAATATTGCTTTTATCCAAATCAAGCACCGTCCTGCATTACATGTCGTATCGCAATTCAATTCAACCCCCGCCCAAACCCTCCTCCTTCGCGTCCATTTGCCTCCTCTTATGAGTTGAGGTGCTCCACTTGAATAGCGGACGTCGCCACAGTGAGACAGAGGTCCTTGTGGGCGGCCAGGTCCGCCATGCTGACCGGCTTGTACTGGAGGTCGCCAGCGGCCACTGTCTTATACTGGTGCAGGTCAAAGGGGCAGGCGATTTGCTCCGCCGTCGGGTACGAGCTCTGGTTGGGCCCCTGCTGGCCACCTCCTCCTCCTCGACCTCCTCCACCACCACCACTACCACCACCACCACCACCGCCGCCGCCACCACCACCCCCGGCTCCTCCAGGTGGGGCCTCCCCCCTCGCGGCGGCCGCAGCAGCAGCGGCGGCGGCAGCCTCGGCTGCCAGGGTGGCCTGCACCTGGGCCCGCTGCTGTTGGGTCCTGGCCGCCGTGCGCTGCGCCGCGGCCACCACAGACGCCGTCAGCGCGTCCGGGTTGTGTTTCTCCATGTGCTTCACCAGATAGGTTTCCTGAGGGAGGGAGGAAGCAAAGGCACGGGGCAAAGACAGTTCAGTGTTTTGTCTGAATCAGAAACGTGTCATTCAATGATTTGTAAAAAGAAATGAAGTATAGAGACCAGATGTCAATGATTGTTCAAACTAACAATTCTTCTACATTTTCTAATTGTGTAGATTCTTGAAAATTATTTACTTCAGATGTAATTATATATAATTTAACTCTTGAGAGCCGTGAAATGATACCAAATGAACCCATGAGGGTCTGTTTGGTATCATTTTACGATCTCAAGAGTTACAGATCTATAAAGGTCCATTTGGTTACCAACTGTTCATCATTTAGCTGAGGACCAGCAGGAATCCTTTCAGGGACCACTGGTTGAAAACCACTTGTCTAGTGGCTAAAGTGTATGATGTGGAGACGGTGCCACTGAACCGTCTCCTGGACTCACCGACGTGTAGGTGCGGTTGCAGAGGCCGCAGGAGTAGAGCTTGGCGTGTTTGACTGTGTGTGTGGACAGGTGCACCTCCAGGCTGGCCGCGTCTGTATATCCCCTGTTACAGTTTGAGCACTTGTATGGCTTGTCCTTGTTGTGTTGTCGCCGGTGGGACTGGAAAGAGAGAGAGGGGGGTGGTTAAAAATAATCACTGAAAGCTTTGCTTGTCTCAATTATGTTTCCATTACAAGCCATTTATTAATAATATGAGATGAACGGTATGTTCTCTATGTTCATATACAGTAAGCTATGACACTTTGTGATGTGTGGTTATATAATCTATCATTCATAATAACTGATGTAATTCACTATAGCCTAATTGTGAATTACATCAACTGATGTAATTCTAATTGAACACTGTATTCCTAGAAGAAACCAATCTGCAATTCTGGGACACTTTTTTCTTTCAATACCAAATTTCAACCAAAAGTTGACAATCTACCATCTCATGAGTGGCACTGCGACACATGGCAAGCTTGTAGATCGGCAATTTTTGATGAATGTTTCCGCAGAATAGGCAATAGGCATGCTGGGGTAGGGGTTCATGTGGTTAATGGTAATGCTATTCTTAATAATGTAACAGTGCACTCATATTTTCATATTGCTGGATAATATGGACAGTAACAACACTTTGAATTGCACATGCAATTCATTTTGAGTATTGTGTTGTGTACATGTCCTCACTTGTATAAATAACACTAGCCAGAGCCGTACTACTCTGGAACCAGTCAAAGAACTAAACATATGGAAAAACAACACTTTGTTGAACCTGTCCAACAGCTGACCAAAGCCCCAGAAGAGATCAAAGGAAACGGACAGAAATGGACGGAACATGCAAATGCAGCATGGGCTTGGGAGCAGCTGACTCAATTTGTCGTACATGATGTCTGCCCGTACCTACACACAGTTAACACACAACACCTTCAAGTGTTTCCGGTTCAAATCAACTGTAGCTAAGGAAGACAACTCATCCAGAACAGGAAGTGGTAATAGAAAAGGCAAAGAGCATATTCTATAAAATTAGGGAACACCTGATTACCTGCAGGTTAGAGAGCTGTGTAAAGGATTTCTCACATCCTGGATGGACACATTTGTAAGGTCGGTCTCCGGTATGAATCCTGCACAGACACACACACACATTTGGATTAATATTTTTTGTCTCATTTATTCTGATCAAATAGATTAATTTCCCAAACCCTAAACTCAGTCCAATCACACTACAGTACCTGCCATACCATGAGTGGTGTAGCCTATGTGATACAGTATGCAAATGTTCTATGCCCATGGAAATATTGACATAATTTACAGTATATTCAGTGAATCAGCACTCACTCAGTTAAGCTGTCACATTCTGCTGTCCTTATGTAACACAGATATCCCAGGTAGCTACAAGGTTCCTTGTGTAGCACTGTAGTACTCTGGGTGTGGTCTGAGTTTGCATTAATGATAGGTCGCGACTACCTGTAGTCTGACTATATCATAATACAATGATGTTATACTCCTTTAAAGTACACATCCCTGCTATCCTCCTGTGCTTCTCACCAATGACCTCACCTGCAATGACCTCACATGTCACACTGTGGAAGATGAGAAAGCAGAGGCCCTGAAGAGAGTCACTTACCTGTTGTGCTGCTGAAGGTGGCTGAGCTGTCTGAAGTTCTTCTGACAGTAGGAGCAGGTGTAGGGTTTCACCCCCGTGTGGATGCGGACATGCTGCGCCAGGTAGCTGGAGTTGGCGAACGACTTGGTGCAGTGGGGACACTTGTGGGGTTTCGACTCTGTGTGGTTGCTTTTGGGGCAAAACAAAGCGTTGGTGATGAAAGAGAGAATGGAAGAGAAGTGTGAATGAGTCGCAAAATACGAGTGGTGGTGACATCCCTTGATGGAAATGCACTGTTTAAAAAGGACCACTTTGCCACAACTTATCAACTCATCTTCTTCACTGAACTCCATTATCATGAATATTAGTGAGAACCAATTATGTTAACATAGGCTGAAAAGTAGTAAAGTGGTCCTATAAAAGGCAACAATGAATTGAATACAATTAACAGCAAAAAATGCACTAAGGAGCAACAAAAATATTGTATAGATTGGTCAAAACAGTGGTTAAATGCAGCCCTGTAACATGCATATCCCCCAATGTTGCTAAAGTGGTTTTGCTGTACTAGTGGTAAGTTCAAGTCTTAGCTAACTTTATATAATACATTATTATTTACTATCACTATTGTGTATATTGTATGGTTGTTGTCAGTCTTGAGGAACGTTTTGCTGCTTGTACCTGTATGAATTAGTGACAAATAAAACCCTCTTGCAATCAACAGAACGAGGATTGATGGGAAAATGCTATGATTCCATGGGGAACATGATGCAAATGGGCTCAACAGGTCTAGCAACATCTGTCCAAGCCTGTCAGGAATGGAGGTCATTCCAGGGAAAGAAAGCTCATTAAAATACAAAACATGTACAGCATGCTCTTACATTCTACAGTGCCCTGTAGTTTGAAAAAAAGCTTTCAGTTGTGTCAGCAAGGACCTTCGATCAACAATCACAGCATAACAAAGAGGGAGGATATTTTTGCATAATATAGGTCGCACAATGAATCGTAAGCTGTGATTTTAGCTCCCTTATCAAGTATGTTTGCTATGTATGGTCATAAACGCCAACATGTTAATGTTGAAGGAAATAAGTTGGCTCCATGGGTCTAATAGGTTATGATAACTGCAGTCATTTGTAGTATATGAATTTCTTTCTGGTAGATAAAATCAGTTAAACATGATTATATGGGCTAGAAGAATATACACATATATTAAATAGTATCTCCAGTAATGATCATAAGGTATGAAGCATAAACAAAAAATACAAACAACATTAGCAGTAGGGGATAATGAGTGGAAACAGTGAGAATAGAAAAACATAAAATCATTTCCATTCTGAAGATGCTCAGCCGTCATTCCATGAAGGGCAGGGGGTAATGATGCAAAGCGACACACAGAGCGGGGTTGAATGGAAAAGCAAAAATGCGTCCAAGTCTGCCTCTGCCTATGAATCGGAACATTAATATGCATTCCCAAATGCGTTTGTCTGTTTGTATTCAGTATACGTGTTGGAAGCAGAAAAGGCAGCAAGTTTTAGAGGAAATGACAGAACATGCAAAAATCCCACAGCAGCACACAACAGGTCATACAAAGAAAGAGAAGAGTACGACAGCAAGAAAACAAGCATGCTTTGCAAACAAATGGATATGCAGAGGAGAAAAAAGGGCAGGTATTCACATTGTACAAGTCGATATCTCAGAACACCATGCATTTTAAATGACTGTTCTGATTACCTTGTAAATTATGCAATGCCTTTTTTTAAACGGGTCTAACTCAAAGGGTGCAATTTGAATTTAAATGCAGAACAATTTCTCTCAAAAGGGTCACAGCATCCCACACACACAAACACCCACAGTAGGAAATATATATACTGTATGTTTAGCGTTTGTCATGATTCAGAAATAAATCAAGTAACTTTTCCATAGCTAGTTGAGATGCCAGGTTGAATTCCAGCAGGTTTAAGCTGGTCTAACAAGGGGCGTTGCATCACGCTTATTCATTGTGAGTATGTACTGTATGTACAAGACTGTTGCTCGCCAAACTAATGCATTTTAATGAGATCGCGTGCGAAGAAAAAAAAAATCAAGTGCACGAGTGGAGCGCCTGTGCACGGCTAGTGGGAAAAGCTCAATTTATTAACATGGAGCGGAAGGCAATCAGAGTCAAGGCCCTGATGCTTGTGCACCTGGTGGGTTCCATCTAGTATCTAGTTAGTGATTCGTCAGAGAACCCTCAAAAGCGAAGCACCAATCACAGACACACATATCAAACGGCCAAACTCACTGACACTTGTTTTGTATGTAGATTTGACCGTGGACCTTAGAGCCTGCGCTCTTTCTTTGTGTATATCACATATTGCACATAATAGAGCCCAGTGCAGTATTAGATGAAATACAACAGACCAGAATAGATCATTTCGGGAGTCAGGTTCAGGTAGCTTCCCAGAGATACAGTAGTTTAGTTATTTATATGTTGTAGTTGTTATTTTGCTGTATTGTTGTGAACGTCAATAAATGTAACATCTAGTAAAACTATTTAACAAGACGTTATAAATGAGAAATGAATTAATCTCTAGCAACTGCATGGCCTATTTGTTCTTTCCTTAATGATATCTAAGACTGCAGGACATTATAAAAGAAAATGGAGTATAAAATAATCAAATGGACAATTGGACATGGGCGTCTACAGGGTATTTATGATTTTTGAAGGATGGGGCATTAATATCTGCCGTACTATTAGACAGGACAAGATGGCAGTCACAGAAGACAAGGAGTGCCGCAAGTTTTCTGCATAATTAACTTCCCATTGAAATATATTGCCCTTTGCTGTGTATAATCGCAATAACCCACTGCTAAACCACACTTGAGGGTTTTCGGTTCAAATGAAGGGTGAATCTTAATTAATTTGAATCTTAATTAATCATTCCCACCCATGAAGTCATAAAAGCGATGATACTCCGAAAAGTCATCATCATGGGTCATGACCACACCACGGGCATGAGAGTTTAACTCAAATCTTGACCCCACCAGCCTAAACATATGGGTACAGCTCAAAGCTTGCTGAATGGTCGAAATGTACCATCTGCAGCATCATACCCGATATATGGCTGGGTCGCTAGTGACTAATTCCCGTGCCAGTTGCCGCGTGATCCCCACCCCCCAACCCCTGTGACGCGCCTGCCTACCCGTTCTGAGCACGAGCAGCATGACAGCCAGCCAAGACATGCAGCGTCTTACTGGAGTGTTTCACATACTACCCATATTGCGGCAATGCCCAAATTGTACAACGTGTTATAGCGTTATAATATTAGTGTACCTCCAAATTCCATGCGCAATCAATCGCTCATCCTGTGGTTCACACACATTCTTCTCTATATCTTAAATAGTATAGGAATTGTGGTGCAAAAGTAAACAAACTCGGCCATATTGTGGGGGAGGTGTCTCTGTATCGGGTATGATAGTCGGCCAATGATATTTGACACAGTCTGTGGCGTGTTGTCGTGGCCAGAGAAACAGGGGGGAAGACGGGTGGCCATTGGGGGGGGGGGGGGGGGCGCACGGCAACTGGCACGGGAATTATTAAGTCACTAGCGGCTGTGTCCCCCTACAGTATGGCCGGCGTATAGGGAGTCGGGACAGGGAGTATAAGGTGTGTGCGTGTCTCTGTGTGCGTGTAGCGAGGTAGGGAGGGTGGGTTCGTTTGGTATGCAGTACCGTGTGTGCTGCTGTAAGTGACTGAGCTGTCTGAAAGATTTCTGGCAGTAGGAGCAGGTGTAGGGCTTGGCCCCGCTGTGGATGCGGATGTGCTGCGCCAGGTAGCTGGAGTTGGCGAAAGACTTGGCGCAGTGAGGACACTTGTGAGGCTTGGCCTCTGTGTGCGACTTGGAGTGGATCTGCATGTCTGATTTACTGAAGAAGGTCGCCGCACACATCCGGCACCTACAGGGGCGGAGACACACAGACCCACAGACATACGGACAGGAGGAGAAGGAGACGAAGGAAGGAAGGAAGGACGTACGTACGTAAGGAAGAATATGGAGAAGGATAGGAAACAGGGAGGGAGACGAGAGAGAACGAGACAGAGAACAGGAATAGTAAAACGGAAAAATAAAAATAAAGGTGAAGATTGTTGGAAGAAGATTGTTGGAAGAAGATGAGATGAGATGATAACCCACAGAGAGGAACGAGACACAATGGAATGCCATAAACCAAAGGAAGAAAAAAGTGTGAAATGAAAGTGAGGGCAAGAAATACAACATAAAAACATAAAAAACAGCGAGTTAACGCATGGGAGAGGCGAAGGGTGGAAGTGTGTTCAGTGAAAAACTAAAATGGGAAAAGGCAGCTACTGTAGCAGCAAGAGGAAAATAGAGACAGCCAAATAGATTCTAAGACTAAAAGGCCATGCAATAAGGAAAGGAACAAGAGAAAGGACAGCAGTGTGGTAGGGTTGTGTGTGTGTGTGTGTGTGTGTGTGTGTGTGTGTGTGTGTGTGTGTGTGTGTGTGTGTGTGTGTGTGTGTGTGTGTGTGTGTGTGTGTGTGTTTGTGTGTGTACTACAGCAGCAGAGAGTGGCAACTGGACAGCAGCAGAGAGAGCTCACATTGTGTCCCCGACAGCTTGTGGTCTATAAATCTAAAAGCAGGCGTTTTAAATGCCCCTCACCTACAAAAGCAGCAGTGTTTCGCCCACAACAACATGCAGTGAAGCGCATCATGCGTGCGTGAGTTTCTGGGACATTCGTTTGTGGCCAGTGCATCCACAGAAAAGCCTGGAACGTACGGTAGCACCACTGAGCCAACTTTAAGACAGGACAGGACAGAGGGGCTACAGGTGTGCTGCTAGCATTCCGCTGTAGGACATGGAAATACAGAGAGACTAGGGCTTTCCGCGTCCGTACCTGTACGTCTTAGTGCCGCCTTCCTTGACCACGTGGTGGTCTTCCTCTTCGTTTGACAGGTCATACGGATCGCCATGGTGCTGCAAAGACGCCAACTTGTCACAAGTCGATTCATTTTAATCAAAAGGTTGGGACTGAGGACCAAACTCGGCAACTATTTTCCCACGTTTAAGACATTTCCCTTCCAATGTCGTAAATGTTTTTACCTGGCCCCCGGCCGTCAGGTGAGCCAATATTAACGTCTCGTTTCCGGGTGAGAGGGGGTGGCCTGGTACCCTCGGTACCAACGCAGTCACCTTCTTCTTCCTGCCTCGCTTGGACGGTGTCGGCATGACAACCACGTGGGACGTCCCGTTGCCATCTTTCTTGTCTAATGGAAGAACAACAACATGGTTACAGGAAAAAATGCATCACCAAAAACGTAAGACAGCGAGTTGTCTCACGACCTTGACTGAGGTAGCGACCGTTTATAGGTTGGGAACTCCGGCGACCATTTTGCAAGCGATCAACCTTTTTCCCCAAACTGTTGCGAAGAGTTACAGTCGTGACTGTTCGTGAAACCGTCACAACCTTTTTTCATCGGTCGCAACTAAACCTAACCCTAACCTCAGTAAAACTAACGGTTGCAACATTCCATTTCAGAAATGTTGTTGTGACCAATTTAGAAAAAGGTCATGGGAGAGGGAAGTTACATTAAATGCAGCCGTTGCGACCGTTTTACACCTGCTTTTGTGTAGGTGTAGTTTTCTTATTCCTGCTGTGTAATATAACGTATGTCTGGAATGTTGACCTTTTCTGTGGGAATGAATATTGATTAATATGTTTCTTTTAAATTTAAAAGGACAGACATGTTTTCATCACAGTCTGTATTTAGCCAATGTTTTACAAACAGTGGATTGCAATGAAATTTAAGGTGCATATTCAAGTTCCAAAACCTATGACCCCATGACCCTCTAGCTCCACCCTCAGGCCAATGTTTAAATTATTAAAATAAACAATGCATCTCCCCAACCCTCCTTATTTGGTAAAGCATTCATGAGAGGCAGAAACCTATAGATCCCTTTCATAATGGACAGTTTTACAGATAGAGCTGTCCACAGGCTGATGCTGACGGTAATACTGTTCATTGTGGATGTGTTTCAATAAGCTGCTACCGTATAGACAACATTTATCTTCATTCTGCCGCCTGCCACCTGCCACACAGAAACACCTAAAGTAAATTAAAGTTATGAAACACACCCACAATTCAAGTTATTACATTCAGTCTACCTGCAAATGTGAAAAAGGTTCATTGATTCTTGGTTGGGTCAACACATGACTCTTCATATTGTGCCACCAACAGGTCAAACTATCAAATGGGCAACAAACAGCTCCTTTCCTGTATCAAGAGAACTTAGTTGAAAATGGAGTCAGACACACAGTTGGACCCCAATGTCAGCCAAAACCAACAACTGAGCTTTTCAGAAAGCCATGACAAAAGCTGGCCATGACAAAATCAAGCCTTTTTCTCCTGATCAGCCTGGACCCGTTTTATAAATCCTCCAGAAATACTTCTTGATACAGACAGCAAAGAACTAGGTATGCTGCATGATGTAACCATCCCCAGCATGTGACCGTAGTTGGATACAAGCACAGACCTACGGGTACTGGTATACAACTGCCATTTATCTCTTGTTCATCAAATAAGAAAACTAGGAAGATTTTAGTCCGTAGTAGAGGTCTGTTACTTAATGGCATACTTTGAATACATTTGAATGGACATACAGTAGGAAAGGCAACCACTCAGAGGACAAACATCTGTGTAAAGTTACACAGAAAACCATAGTGGCCATCTCTTATTCAGCTCCTAGTGCTCAGCTTACACTTGATGTCAAATGATCGTTGGGGTTTCTTGTTTCAAAATCACATTCACAAGCGCAAAATAAACAAAAGGTAATTTTTGCCCAGTATAGCCTGGGTGCTGATCAATAACAAGAAAAGCAGGGCTATTGTGCAGCTTTATGGGTTGCAAAAACACCACAAGTCCTGACATCTCATCCATACTGCCAGGAGCAAGCGAACGAGTAGCAGCATTCTGACAGCGCCATTGCGCAAAAAAAAATGTCCTCGCCAGGAGCATCATCATTGCGTCGCAACGTAGTCTCAAATGAGTTGATAACCAATAAATAGTAGAGTATATAATCAACCAATTGAAAGTGTGTGGGCCGTAAAACTGTGATCAAATAGAGACTCTGAGAGTGGGTATAGGAGGGGAGAACGATCTGCAAGGAGTATAGGAGGGTAGGACGACGTCACTGTACGCGGAGTGTTGTCGCTCGTCACACGTCCGGACAGTGTCATTGAAAAACATGTACCTGGAATTCTAATAAAATTTCATCACTGAGTTATCGCTCGCTCGCATCGCTTGCAGTGCGGATGAGGACTAATACCTCGAAATGTCAGGAAGAATTAGGTGAACCCACTCAGCAAAACAGATTTATTCCACTAACTTCTCAAACCAAATAGAAGTTTCAGCCAAGAAAGATGTTGTTTGATTGGATCCCCATGGTCAATCTTTTTGAGGAAGATTTTGAAGCACACTAACCCCAGAAAACCCCAGAAAATTGCGACCATTCATCGCAATTTCCATCACGTGTGTTACCTGCATTAGGAGCATGGAGTGCAGACACAATCATGGTAGTGGTAGGATGGCCGGAGACGAAAGACTGGGAGGAGGTGGGAGAGACTAGTGTTCCCTGAGGCGTTGTGATGACCAGACCGGCTACACAGAGACACAGACAGACAGACAGACAGGATGAAAAGTGATAATTAAACCTGTCTCTCTTTCCAGCTGCCATTAACACATGTCCTGTCGGATTAAGAACTAATTATGTCAAATGCGCCCAGCTCACAATGACGTTTCACTGACCCCAAAACACATCTGAAGGAGAGAACAAAACTAACAATCCTAATGATGACATAAGGGCTCACTTGCTGCCTTGGTAAACATAGCTTGTGTAAGAACATCTATTAGATATTACCAGACAAAGGCAGAGATCCATGATATGAGAGACTGGCTAGGGCATTGGCTCAGGGGAAGGGTGGCCACATGGAAACTGTGAGGTTCCCAGTTCAATCCCCCAGAATTAGTATCAAAGTGTCTGTGAGCAAAACCCTTCACTCCTAATTGCTCCTGATGTGCAGATTTGTGTTTTGCCTGGTATCACCCGCCATTGGTGTATCAATCCGAGTGTGTGAATTGGTGAATGTAACACACATGTAAAGCGCCATGGATAATGTTGCTATATGAATGCACCATTTACTACAAACAAATCCACAGGCAGTGTATCTAAATAATCTCTATACATGACAACACTTCAAGCCAGCATAGCAGATCTTCCAGTCCTGTAGTGCACCCAGGACGGAGATTAAATCAAACTATTCGTCTTCAATCCATCAAGAGTAGGGACTTTAAGGAACAGTCTATAGGACTTGGACACGACGAGAATGTGGGCGTGGTCCATCGCAGTTGCACCAGATGCCCAACATAGTTAAGAAAGCAGGCAATGCCAACGGTGTCTCTGGTTTCCATGGTCATGCTCCTCTATAGCGTACCTCTCGTTCACGTTGTTAACAAGAGCCAACAGTTGTTGGCGATCGTTGGTTCTTTGTTTTGCCTACTTTTGGTACATCTAAGATGGTGCCTAGTGACGTTAGCTGCCTCTGAAAATAGGCCCGGAAGAAACGAGTCGTGGACCCAGCGATTTAATGGTCGCCAATGGTTCCGGGTGTTCTTAGCGTTAATGGCGGCCTTAAAAGATGAAGATGCGTTGCTGTTACTTACATGGAGAATCATACATCACATGCGTTTCTGCCACACCACTGCCACCCAAGCTCACCTGCCGTCATGATGCCGGTGGAAGGGACGGGGACAACGGTGATGTTCTGGGTGCTGTGCGGTGGGTGGTGGTGGTGTCCTCCGGGTCCGGCCTGGCCCCCGCCCTCCCCCTTGGAGCCAGGGATGGTGAGCACAGCCGTGGAGTAGTGGGGGGTAGAGTAGTGTTGGGTGGAGGGGGTCTTCTCCTGCTGCTCTTTCATCTTGTTGAGGAACATGGCATTCTCAATCTGTCAGCGGTGGAGTATAGAGAACATGGTAAAATTATATATCCAGGTATATGTGTTACGCTCATGTATCCATGCGTCAAATATTTTGACGCTTGCTATTGCTACTGTATTTTGATATAATATATAGATTTTCTGATGACAAAAATTGATTTGGGCACTATTCTGACCTTCAAAAATAACTTATTGCAATTCATGCATGTTCTTTGGAATCCTAGTATCTTCTGTTTTCAACTTTTTTGCATATTTTATATATAAGCATTATTATGGTTCATTTACTGTATATAGCGATCTTATTCCAAGGCACATGTATTGTGCATTACATTCAACCATTCACACAACACACATTCATAAACACCAATGGTGGTGGAAAGTTAACCATGCTACGCATCAACCTGCACACCAGGAGCATCAGTGTCTTGATCAAGAACACTTTGACACTAACTCTGGGGAACCCCGGGTTCGAACAGGCAACCATGCAGCCACTCTACCACTGAGTCACGGCTGCCTGTAGGGCCATACATTTGGGGATGGTGCGAGTTGTTCAGTGAGCTTTGTAGGCAGGGCAAAAACCATAAAAACCTGATTAAAGGGTGTACCAAACTTTTCTCAGTTGTTCCTAACATGATTTTTAACGTAGAATCCAATTCTGCTTGATACATTTTTGTATCATGCATAGTTAATGAGATAATTAGCATAATTAATCAAATATGCAAATTATCTCATTAATTATGCGAATTACAAAGATGTACATTGCAGAAATGAATTCTACGGGACAAAATACATAAGGATCAACTGAGAAAAGTTCGGTAAAGCCTTTTATGAATTTATTATAGATTTTTTTCCAGTTATTTGCGCCCTTGTGTCAAGTAAATTGACATATGGGATAAAATAACAGGGAAAACCCTCTAACTATTCAATACTATTCTATTTACCAAACTTTTCTCATTTGATATTTATGTATTTTTTCCTGTAGAATCCATTTCTGCAATGTACATTTTTGTATTGTGCATAATTAATGAGATAATTACCATATTTGACACAGTGGTGGAAATACTGTAAGAGAAAAACCTAACAAATATGCAAATTATCTCATTAATTATGCAACTTACAAAAATGTACTTTGCAGAAACGAATTCTACGGGTCAAAATACATAAGGATGAACTGAGAAAAGTTTGGTAAAGCCTTTTATGAATTTATTATAGATTTTTTTCCAGTTATTTGCGCCAATGTGTCAAGTACAGTAAATTGACACGTGGGAGAAAATAACAGGGAAAACACTCTAACTATTCGATAAAAGGCTTTTTACAAACCTTTTCTCAGTTGATATTTATGTATTTTGTCCTGTAGAATGTATTTATGCAATGTACATTTTTGTATTGTGCATAATTAATGAGATAATTACCATATTTGACACAGTGGTGGAAATACTGTAAGAGGAAAAACCTAACAAATTGGGGAAATGGGTGTCAGAAACTGGTGGATAGAAGCAGGAGCAATCACAGAGGGATCAAGTGTACAAGCTGTAGAAGGCTGTCACTACTTCTGTGCAATTTGACTGCATAGACAGTAATTTGAGGCATTAAGATACTGAATCCTGACAATGGAAGATGACTTGTTTGGAGCAGAATTCAGACATTCACTGGAATTGAGACTAGAATACGAACGGCCTTCGGCCAGTCTCACTCTAGCGCCACGCCATCCAGGTGGCCGGTTTACTGTACTGTACGTACAGTATGGTGTGTATATAGTACAATATTCTACAGTAAAGTGTGCTACATTACACTACAGTGCAGTCTAGTACAATACAGCATGATACAGTACAGTAAGCCCTGATGCAGTACAGTACAGTACAGTACAGTACAGTACAGTACAGTACAGTACAGTACAGTATAGTAAGGTACAGTACAGTACAGTACAGTAGGGTACAGTACAGTAAGCCCTGATGCAGTACAGTACAGTACAGTAGGGTACAGTACAGTAAGCCCTGATGCAGTACAGTACAGTACAGTAGGGTACAGTACAGTAAGCCCTGATGCAGTACAGTACAGTACAGTAGGGTACAGTACAGTACGGTACAGTAGGGTACAGTACAGTAAGCCCTGATGCAGTACAGTACAGTACAGTACAGTACAGTACAGTACAGTACAGTACAGTAAGCCCTGATGCAGTACAGTACAGTACAGTACAGTACAGTACAGTACAGTACAGTACAGTACAGTACAGTACAGTAGGGTACAGTACAGTAAGGTACAGTAGGGTACAGTACAGTAGGGTACAGTACAGTACAGTACAGTACAGTAGGGTACAGTACAGTACAGTACAGTACAGTAAGGTACAGTACAGTAGGGTACAGTACGGTTCAGTACAGGAGTACAGTACTGTACAGTACAGTAAGGTGCAGTACAGTACAGTACTAATCCGTACTGTACTGTACTGCATAAGGCCTCACTGTACTGTACCCTACTGTACCATACTGTACTGTACCCTACTGTACTGTACTGTACTGCATCAGGGCTTACTGTACTGTACTGTACCCTACTGTACTGTACTGTACCTTACTGTACTGTACTGCATCAGGGCTTACTGTACTGTATCATGCTGTATTGTACTAGACTGCACTGTAGTGTATGGTATTGTATATGGTGTATGGTATCTATCTCATTAATTATGCACAATACAAAAATGTATGTTGCATAAATACATTCTAGGACAAAATACATAAATATCAACTGAGAAAAGTTTCGTAAAAAGCCTTTTATCGAATAGTTAGTGTTTTCCTTGTTATTTTCTCCCATGTGTCAATTTACTTGACACATTGGCGCAAATAACTGGAAAAAAATCTATAATAAATTCATAAAAGGCTTTACCAAACTTTTCTCAGTTGATCCTTATGTATTTTGTCCCGTAGAATTCGTTTCTGCAAAGTAAATTTTTGTAAGTTGCATAATTAATGAGATAATTTGCATATTTGTTAGGATTTTCTCTTACAGTATTTCCACCACTATGCCAAATATGGTAATTATCTCATTAATTATGCACAATACAAAAATGTACATTGCAGAAATGGATTCTACAGGAAAAAATACATACATATCAAATGAGAAAAGTTTGGTAAATAGAATAGTATTGAATAGTTAGAGGGCTTTCCCTGTTATTTTATCCCATATGTCAATTTACTTGACACAAGGGCGCAAATAACTGGAAAAAATCTATAATAAATTCATGAAAGGCTTTACCAAACTTTTCTCAGTTGATCCTTATGTGTTTTGTCCCGTAGAATTCATTTCCAATTTGCAATGTACATCTTTGTAATTCACATAATTAATGAGATAATTTGCATATTTGATTAATTATGCTAATTATCTCATTAACTATGCGTGATACAAAAATGTATCAAGCAGAATTGGATTCTACGTTAAAAATCATGTTAGGAACAACTGAGAAAAGTTTGGTACACCCTTTAATCAGGTTTTTATGGTTTGTTCAGTGACTTTTGTGGCTGTGTAGTCGAGTTGCCAATCAAGGATTCATACTGGTTAAGCGGCACAGACATGTCTTACCACTCGGGTTGGGTTGGCCGAGAGTCACTGTAAAAAGAGAGTGGCTACACGCTGTGGGCTTGCGTCTTGCGCTTTGTGCCTGCACTGGAGTCCTGCTGTCAATGCAAGTGGATGGGCGAGAGTGGTTTGTTTGGAACTATGTCAGTTCTGGTTAGTTCCAAGCATGCGCTTTTCAGCCAGCCATCGTTATGTGTGCTTTTCAGCCAATAGCCGTCTCTGTTCAACAGGAGTCAACAGGGACTGTCGCAACTCTCTCTCATTAGATATTCTAGGTTGGCCAGTCCAATGAAGTTCTTAACAAGGAAGTGTCATGGTCACATGACCGAGCTGCGCCATGACACTTTCATGGAAGTGAGAATCTCACACCGGAAGTTACATGAATAAGCATAAGTGAATGGAGCTGGAACAGAACAGGAACAAACATTATTTATGAACCACTGAGACCTGTGTCATATAAGCGGTTCAGGAGTATAAAAGAATGCATATCACAGTTTTTATGCACAGTACATGAATTTATTATAGGCTATAAACAGCAGCGGGCATATTTTCTGTCTCGGACGTCTCACGAGATTTGGTTGCAAGAAAATGGCGGACAGTCTCGCAATATATGGCATATACAGAAACATACTTTTCGTTTTTACATGCCGATATAAAATCACACCGTGAACACATCGAAATACAACACAGTGTTATATGCCGTTTGTTATTTTCCAGAACTTTACAAGTTCTCACTAATTCAGAATAATTATTTGTTCAAAAGCTGGTCACTGAGCTGTCATTAGACTCAGGCATGGAATGCATTCCACCAAACTTCTGGATGTATTTTCACTCCCATGGTGCAACGAATCTTATGTTTGGATTTGCAGGATAGCGAAACGTTTTTTGTCACTACCTGCTTACCTCAAATACCTTGGGCCAATCAGGGAAGCCAATGCATAATCTCCCAAATATAGTAGTAGTTGTGCGTTTTTCTCATACACACGAGCTGACAGATATAGGTATTCATGCTTTTTTTCATGCCGTTTCTCAGAAACCAATGGTCTATCCAAATTTTCATTCGGCACCACACACCATTGAGACCATTTGGATTGGATGGGTTCTAACTAAGTTACAATTAGACAGTCTAATTGTAAAAAGGAAACGATTCTCAGATTGTCAGACAGATTCATATATCAATAGGTAAATTATTATAGTATATAAACATGAAATAATAGATATAGTCTAGGGGGTATACTGTATGGAAACCAAGTGTCCCGGTGTAATCCTAAACACCACAGCACACAAAGACATAGTAAGCACTAATGGGGCGGCTGTGGCTCTTGTCCAATGTTCTGTGGGTTGACGGTTTGAACACATACATGTCCAAGCATCCTTGGGCAAGACCTTGGGCCTCACATTGCTCCGGATGTGCTGGTTGTACCTTGCATGGTTTCTTCCACAATCAGCGTATGTATGATTGTGTGTGTGTGTGTGTGTGTGTGTGTGTGTGTGTGTGTGTGTGTGTGTGTGTGTGTGTGTGTGTGTGTGTGTGTGTGTGTGTGTGTGTGTGTGTGAATGGGTATGTACAGCACCTTGGATAAAGTCACAATACAATATGCACCATTTACCAATACTGTAGGCTATAGGCAATTGTGTAGGTAGGCTATAGAATTGTTCTCACCAAATCTGCAACAATAAACCCAATTGTCAGTATATTAACTAAATAATCTTCACAAAACTAATCACAGAGAAGCCGTTGAAGATGGTTACAGTCTTACCTGTCCTTGGACCGTTGGAACAGGGGACCAGAAGTAGGAGGAATTAAAGTGGGATTCATCCATCATTTCTTTAAAGGGACAGAAAGAACATTAAATGTTAAACATAATTAATGTTAGATTAATGTTAAATTAACATTAAATTAAATGCAAAATGCAATTTTGATGTCCTAATTATTATTTTTTATTGTTACAAGTGGGATACAAAAGGGAGAGAAAATGTTGACTTTCTAGACATGCTGTAAAAAGAAAAAACTGTGGTTTTCAACCAGTGGTCCTTGAAGCCTCTGAGGGGTCCCCATGCAACTAAATGATGGCGAGTTGGTAATAACCAAACAGACCCTTATAAATCTTTAACTCTCGTACATTTCTATCTTTCACACTCTCAGAGGTTAAATTATTATTAAACATCTGCATTAATTAATTAGCAAGAGGTCTACACAATTGGAGAATGTCAAAGCAATCTTATTTTTGATCTACTATTATGTGGGGTGGGTGGGACTATGACGGACTACCCAACAGAATAGTGGTGGTCCCCTAGCTCTGATCCATAGTCCCACTGCTTCTATTATGGAGCTAGCTCGACTGCTTTTATGATGGAGCTATGGACCAGAGCCAGTGGTCCCCAGAATGTTAGTCAGGCCGGTAGTCCCTGTGTCAAAATATGTAGAAAATCCTGTTGATTTGGATAGCCCCCATTGGATAGCCCCCAACAATCAGGCTACCTAAAACCAATGTAAACAATATTGACCTTGTGTTTTCAGTTTGTATAAGGCTAGTTCAGTGGTTTTCAACCAGTGGTGCTTAAGATAGTTGCAGGTGGTCCCCAGCTAAGTGATGGTCAGTTGGTTAACCAGATGTAACTCTTGACAGCGTAAAATTGAAACCAAATGGACCCTTGCAGGGCCAATTGGTTTCATGTTCTCAAGAGTTAAAATATTCATCATCTGAATTAGCTCCACTTAAGAAGTCTACACAGAGAATGTAAAAGGTTAATGGTCATTTTGATCTGTATGTTTGACTGTTTTGTTTCCCAAATGTGGACAAAACCAAATGAGATCTTTAGTTTTGGGTCTGTGGGGTGAAAATGTCATCAAATTGTGGTCCGTGGATCAAATACTGAATAAATAGTGGGGCCTGGTGTCAAAAAGGTTGGGCTGGTTGATAAATACAGTATTAAAACAATAATAGAAACACACCTTAGTCGATTAACCATTTTACCCATAGCTGTCAATAGATAAATCAATCTACACAGAAATATAATTGACACAGCAGAGCGACAGCGGTTACAATGTGACAATACTGGCATGCAATGTATTTGCCTTATTGTTCATTTAAGGAACAAAATGTTTCATTTAAAACGGAATCTCTAAAGTCTGGTGTAATGAGGCTAATAAAACTGACGTGGGCAAAACGATGTCTGTGTACAACAAGAAGCATGTCAATGGGTGTTTGTTCTAAACATTTAGCTTACTAAAACAACAACAACGTTGCCATTCTCTTCCACGTATCATGAATCATTCACATATTTGCGGCGACCACCTCTGTTGCAAAATGCAACCCATATGGAATGGATTTTTATAAATCGGAACCACCGTACGTGTAGCTAATGGTGCAAACCATGCATGATCAGACCGACACACACATTTTGTAAACAATAAACCATTTTTATTAGCCCTACACGGATTGCAGAACGGCCGGTGCCGTGCAGACACAATCAACACTATATTATATTTTCTTTATCGGCCATTTCGAGTCGGTTCGGCAATGCTAACATACATGCAGCACAGCTCCCCAAAAAATATAGGCCAGACTTTGTAATTAATGGACACACATGGTAGTCCAGACAGTGCTAAGGGTGTCCTCCTGCTATTACTACTACTAGCGCGGCTCGTGCCTGGGAAAAAATAACAAGCAAAGAAGAAGAGAGGGGAAAAAAAGAAAAAGAAAAAAAAAGGATAAAAAAAAAACCAAAGAGAAGAGGGAAAAAAACCAAAAGCCTCATCTCGCAGACTTCCGGCTGTCTGGAGAGACGACGGGCGTAGCGTAGAGCAGGCGGAACGGAGGAGAAAAAAATCGGCGCATTTTTTTTTTTTAGCTCACACAATTATTTTTGCAACACAAATACTACTAAGTGCTATTTACCGGTGATTATAACGGCTCCGTCTCACCTCCACCCGGAAGTCCCACCACGGCCACCGCACCGGGACAGTTTTGGAAAACTCTCACCCCCAAATCTGTCCACTTAGTGGGGGGATCGACGAGTTTTTTTCTCCCCCTTGTTGTATTTTTTTTCCTTTTTTTTTCTGGATCGAGCCGCTGTCTACAGTCTGCTCTCACTGAGGTCGTCACACAAAGGAATGTGTGAGGGTGACGTCACTTCCGCCGAGCGAGGCCGATTCATTTTAGATGGAAGGAAAAATTAAATGGAAGTTTGCTGCTTTGACATCTTTACACCAGTCAGTGGCTCCCAAACTTTTTCATGCCACGCAGTGTTGGGTAGTAGCCTAAGCTAACTAATTAAATACATATTACGTGTAATATTATTACCTTTTGCCTTTTCCAGCAAAAGTAAAGATGTTACTCTAAAATGTGTAATAATAAGTAATAGCCTATTACTCTGCCAAAACATGCCTCATTACGCTTAGGCTTACTTTTGAGCTTGTTGTTGCATGTTAAAATTATAAGATACCAACAGTTAATAACAGAGTTGCACTGTAGTTTGTAGATCCTAATCCACCACCACAGCATTCTGCACACATGACATACTCTATTACAAGATATCACAGTTGTCGCTTCTTGTCACTTAACAGATTGTGTTGTACATCATTTGGGAAAGTAATATTGTAATATGTAATATATTATACCGATTTTAGTAGAATAATAAGTAAAATAATAATAATACCTTTTCTAAGAGGTTATAAGTAAAGCAAAGATATTACTGTAGCCTAATATTGCCCAACACTGGTCATAGACCACCAAATTGACACTAATTATCCCGAGGACTGCCCATTTAATGGAAGTTCTTATACATGGGGCAACCAATTTATTGTGTCAAATTAAGATTGCTTCGACTATGCCTGCACCTCTTGGTACCACAGCAGCTCAAAGGCCCCGAAAATAGCAGGCTCCAGTCTTCCCAAAATAAACTGGTCAGGCAGTTACTTGGTCTTGCCCAAACCCACCTCACCCTTGCCCACTTTCACAGGCTGGAATGGTATAGGGTTGATAACCAAGTACAGCATTTTGCAATGGGTTTGGTCCACAAGATTCAATACAGCACAAAAATAGTAAAATATCTGTGTAGCCAACCTGTCTAAATTCAACAAAGTCCACTCCCACAACACCGGTTGAGTTCCACAAACCATGTGCAACCCAGATTTGACACAAACGAGTAGGGATTGAATCAATCTTGTTCCCATGCCACCATAATGTGGAACGCCCTACCAACAGTCATTAAGACATGCACATCTCTTCATTTCAAACCCTTCTCAAAGGGGGTAACTGGAAAAGTCGGGCCGCCGCAAAGTCCTCAAAGGGCACCTATGGTCACTGCAATTCAAAACTGTCTTCTGACTGAGTAGATTAAATCAGCTTTTTATGTTGTCAAATGTAGTTTTACTGCATTAGGCTATGAGCATTCTTTCACAGCTCACATTCTTGCAAACATCTCACATCTGGTGTTTCATGTTTACTTTGAAAGCAAAGGAGTTGACTTAACTTATCCTGTATATATCCTGTCTGTCCCACATTACATAGTCTACACTACATGGATTTTCAGAAGTGATCTTTTGGTTGTTTGTTTTGTTATAGGCCTACTGCAGTCTGCTGAACCTGTCCTACATGGCTGCACCCTGGAGAAACAAATGTAAAGTCATGTATGATTTTGTGTTGCACATATGACTTTATGAAGAATTAAAAAAGGCACACTATATTTTACTATACAAAATTATTTACAGTTATTACAAGTATAGGCCCTACACAAAATATAAATGACACCCTTTTCTATATTTTTTTTTATTTCACCTCCACTATGATTTCCTTGGTTAAACATAATTGGATATTTGTACATCTCTAAATGTTTTGATGAAATGAGCAATGATGTCACTGGTGTGGAACCTATATGGTAAACAAGTAGCATAGAAATGCGTTATCGTGTCCACCACAACAATTTCTTGCATTTGAGGTGTGCTTGAAATGTACTTGTAGTAATAAAATAATATTTTACAGTAATTACAATACATAGTAAATATAAACTCAGCAGCTGCAGCCCCTCAACAATCCACACGATGTCGCTGTACTGTAAGGACAGCCTGGTGGTCAACGCCATCCATCAACATCCGGCAACAGCGACACGTCTCGACTCGACTCAACTCAGCTGAACTCCCTCAGTTATTCAGTTACTACTACTGACTACGTGCATCTCTGTTGTTGTTATTGTTGTTATCTCTCCAGTCTCCCCAATCGCCAATTCTACTTGGAGGCTGAAAACAACATAACCACGTTTATTTATTTATTTACCTCACTGAACTTCCCTTAAAGGAGGAATCAGGAATGCCGTGGTGGTGCCACTGGTAGGCAAAAGACTAGAAATATTAGACTGTTTTCTCGTTCCTTTTTTTAAGTTTAGGTCTTAGTTTAGGCTACAGGTTTCAGGTCAGATGGGGGAGGTGAGGAAGCTGCAAAAGAAACTGAGACAGATTGAAAATCTGGAGATCAAAATCACTCTCAGCCCTGAGGAAAGACTTAAGGTACCGAAGACTTCATCATCTAATCTACTTGTGGTTCTGTAAAAATCCTCTTGTGCAATTATACACTGATTAGGCAGGCTATTGTAGCTCACTCGAGTGTCTGCTTCAGGACACGATGAACTGATTGATGAATGCAGCCAGCCCGGAGCGGACCACAATGGAAACAAGCCTGCTCCCCTTTTACTGTCCGATCCCTGTAGTTTAAACAATCGTCGTTTTGATCATAGATCAAACCTTCAACCTTTCTGATACCAGGGCCAAATATTTATTCAGCATTTGATCTACGGATCACCATTTGATAATATTTTAGCCACACAGACCCCAAAACTAAAGATTTATTTTTGCTTTTGTCCGCAAAAGGCTACCAGGCTGTATTTCAGAAACAAAACAGGCAAACATACAAACATATAGACTTGGGCTAACTCAGATGGTGAAACTTGAAATGGTCCATTTGGTTTCATGTTTACACTCTCAAAGAGGTACATCTGGCTAACCAACTTTCCATTTAGCCGGGGACCACCTGGAACCCTCTCGTGGACCACCGGTGGTCCTCGGACCACTGGTTGAAAAACACTGTTGTAGAAGGTACCTATCTACTGTTTAGAATAGAAACAGTAAATAGAGTATTCAATCATTCAATCAAAGAAATCATATGAGTGAAAGCGGATTCACCACAGGTTTAACACAACAATCACTCACATGACCGGATTTGCCACCAGGGCACAGGCAACCCATCTTTAGTCTCCTGCGTATTCTGTGTACCTACAAAGGTAATAGACTATTATTTAGGTATAACATAACATATTGTATTGTAACAAATAAGGCCTATTTGGTTTAATGAAGGCCACTTATATGCATCATTCATAAAGAGGAGAAACAGGTTCCTGTGGAAATGTAATGTAATCAGTGGTGATGTAACACAAACAGAAGGATATGTGATTAACATGAATTAATAATAACAGCTGCTGCCGCTGCTGCTGAATACATAATGTTGACAGCCCTGTAGAGTTCAGAAAACCACATACTCGCAATAAGGTTCACCAATAAGAATGAGCAGGTAGTAATGCAAATAGATTAGGAACCAGAAACCGATATGTGCATGGCCACAGATCAGAAATTATTGGCCCTATGCATGTGAATATGAATGACATGTAATATCACAATATGAGATATTAATGGTAGGCCTACAGTATAAGTGGTGTAGTACTAGTAATTACACTACACATGTATTACTCCATTACATCTCATTACATCTGTACAATTATTTGAAACAGCAGTTACCACTAGATCTGGAATAGTCTTTTATTACAAAACATACATCACACACATACAGCCGCATACAGTTAGAGAATCGGCCTCATTTTACATCATAGGCCTACACTTGAAAACTTGTGAAATTGCACATAATGAGTACCTTCTTCTTTTAGTAGTTTGAGTATATTTGGATACCAATACCTACTTTTACTCAGTACTAGGTACATGTAAGTACTTTTATAACCACTGTATAAATGTAGTCATAGTCCAGTAATCGTATTTCAACAGTACTGAAAATGTATTCAAAGTGCACCAACAGTTATATATCAAGTGAATTAACAGCAGTTTAAATATAGTCAAAGTCTATACACATAGAATGACTGTTACATATGCAACATAACAGTCAATCCACAGGGATAGTGAGAATCTGTTTGTGGTGTAGTTAATGAGCTACAGTTTGGTGTGATATAAAACATAATCAACAGCCTCTTTGCTATGCTTAACATTATCACAACCACACAGCATCTTAATCACATCACAGGTTCACTTGTACTCAGGATTGTTATTTTGGGACTTTGGAGTGCTAAACTCATGTAGACTCTGTGGCTATTCTTATTCTATTCTGCTTTGGCCCCAGCGACCCACATAGTCTTAAATTAGCATCAAAACATTTCAGTTTTCCTTCCTTCCTTCCACCCTTCATTGCTTCCTTCCTTCCTCCCGTCCTTAAAATCCTGCACGGATTTATAAGTAAATAAAGAATCTTAAAATCTACCTATTCTAAAACTAACAGGGAGATAGGGCAGTTCATTCATTCTTTCATTCACGGACTCACTACACATCTGAACAGGATGGGACTGGCCATAAGGCGAACCAGGAGCCTTATATATTTATATTTTTAATTGGGATAGAATTTCTGCTATCAGTACGCTGATTGTGTTGGGACGATCAGGGCCAAATTCAAAAGCTTCTTGACATAATGTGTTACAAGCTATACAACCCAATAGCAAGGCAGATTATGTTGCATGGTCATGCTTGCCTATGGAGGGAGTGAATTGCTTTATATCATGTTAATAAATCAAGTAAACCAGGCTATAGTATGTCACGCTTGTAAACAGACAGTAGGCCCATTGCCTTGGTGTACTGTGCAGAGTGTTGCTGGGCAATATTACTTCGGAGAGTAATATGTTATTACTATTCATTAAATAATTCATTAAAGAATTTATAATATTGCATTATGTATTACTTGGAATCAATATGTTACATATTCCTTTTATATTACTTTTGTGCCCCCCACACACGAAAAGAGGGAAGTGCACTAACACAATGTATTTAGTTTAGTAATTGTTTTCAATAATAATATTAAGAAGAAGAGTCACCAATCAGGCAGAAATAAATAAAAGCAGCAATCTCTCTCAACCTTTTAAATGAAAGGATTCCAAGCCAGCACGAAACAAAACAAAAACCTAAAATAACATGTAATATATTCTATTTTTTACCAAGTAACTATTATGTTTTTTTTTTTTTTTTTTTTTTTTTTTTTTTACAGAGTAATACCTTACTTTACTTGTTACTGGGAAAAGTAATGACATTACAGTAATATATTACTAGTAACTGGTTACTGCCCAACACTGACTGTGCATATACCTTGTTGTCGCTCAATCGATGCTCAGTTGCATGTGGTCGACTAATGAATAAAATCAGGACCTGAAACATGTTTCTCATGCATATGAACGAGCCAAATGTGCCTGGATGGCCTGACCAATCACCTGCCTCCCTCACCACCCTTAGATCTCGAGGAAGGCGGAGCTACGTTCCAGATTGGCTGGACTGCTGCTGCAGCTTTCTGGCCCACAGCGAACTCCTGGGACTGGGGAAGAAGGAAATCAGGAGAAGATGAAAAGACAAGTGTAAGTAGGCAGGGATAATAAGCAACTCGGGAGGGAAATGGTCACAGACACGTGAACGAACCAGGGGATAGGTGTGGGCACCAGACAGATGGCGAGAGGCATAAATTCTTCAAAAGCATTAACATTCCCTTTGATGGCTTTGATCAGATTTCTTTTTATTCTGGAGGTCAAATCATGTCATACTTAAAACAAATCTTTCTGGATTTTGTACCACATCATGTCGTAGACCTCATCCAAGGGGTTTTCAGCCCTGTATATTATTGGCCCCTTTGAGGACCTCCTGGGTGCAGATCTCGGCGTGAACCCCATCTGAATCCATTATGGTCAAAAAGCTAGCCGTGTTTCTACCCATTTTTAATGGCCTTTTAAAATCTTTTCCTCCAGACGAACAAGGGCTTACAACTATAACAACTAGACTGCATTAAAATCAACTGCAGCATCATGCAGAGAGAGCAGCAAATGGTACGGCCGCTGGCCAAGAAATCAAACCAGGGACTAGTCGATGTCAAGGACATTCTCCTAACATGTGGTACAGTAAATGCCCCAAAACACTTGGCTGTTTGATTGCCTTGGTATGCCAGCTTTTCAGAGGTTTAAATATGCAAAGTGAAACTGCAATAATACTGTATATCCTTCATCGTTTATTGTATCTTCCTCCCTCTGCATGGGGATTGTTACTTTGCAGACCAAAGTGGTTCATGAACTAACTGCTGATCACTGTCTTTGTGAATCTCCTCCATTCTCATACTCTGACCAAATCATTCTCTTAATCTGTCTCACATGTCTGCTGTTTGGGTAGCACTTGTGTTCTGCGTTGGAGGGCCCTTTTAAAAACACTAGACTCTACAGTTAGGCATACTGTCACAGAGCCTGCCTTGTACCCTTTGCATACTGATCATTCCGTTGACTTTGTGTTTCTTCTCTCCCCTCTCTTCCCTGTGCTGCTTTACCACAGGGAGGACAGCTCTGGGGCCGTTCCATCAAAGATGCCTCCAGCCTCAAAGATCCCCAAAGGGGAGCCGAGCGCCCAGGTTTTGCAGCCAACAACACTGGCTGGCTCGCAGACAAACACAGGAATAGAGGAGAGGAGAGGAGAGATCCAGGTGGGATTAGAGGGGGAGAGATCAGAGACAGGCAGAAGGCGAGATACGGCGGGAGCAGCCAAATCATCAACCGACCGCGCCGATTTGTCAGAGGACTGTCCAGCGCCGGCTGCCAGCGCAGAGCCCAGGACGGAAACACAGCAACTTGAGCAAGAAGGTGGGCTAATTGTGTGCGATTAATCAGGGCCGGATCTAGAGGGGGGGCAGGGGTGGGCAGAGCCCACCCAAATGTGCATCCTGCCCAGCCAATGGAAGGGAATACCAGTGGTTTTCATCAGTGGTCCAGGGACCACCAGTGGTTGAGAGAGGTCCAGGTGGTCCCCAGCTAAATGGTGGCAAGTTGGTTAACCAGATATAACTCATTGAGAGCGTAAAAATGAAACCAAATGGACCCTTGCGGGTCCATTTGGTTTCATTTTTACACTCTCAAGAGTTAAAATATTCATCATTTGAATCAGTCTATACAACTAGAGAATGTAGAAGATTAATGGTCATTTTGATCTGTATGTTTGACTGTTTCCAAATCCAGCCTGGAATTGTGGACAAAAGCAAAAGCAAAAATCTTTAGTTTTGGGGTCTGTGGGGCTAAAATGTCATCAAATGGTGGTCCGTGGCTCAAATGTTGAATAAATAGTGGGCCCTGGGTTCAAAAAGATTGAAAACCACTGCTTCATATGAAAAACCTTGGAGTTGCCCACCCTGCCATGCTTCCAGCCCACCCTAGTAGGGCTGGCTAAATCCGGCCCTGGAGTGTGTATGTGCACATATCACCGTATGTGTCACACAAAATGTGTCCCTGGCACTCGGACAGTGTCTATTGATGTGTGTCTCATCATGTAACCAGACCAACAGAGCCAAATAGAGTATTTCAGACATGCTCCCCCTCCTTCTGTCTTCCTATTGGTTGTCCCACATGATGTCACAGCCCCCAGGAAGAAGTACTATAGAGCTGAGCAGTCACGCCCCTTTTGTGACGTCGGCTGTGTCCAGAAATGGAATCCAATCTATGACGTGGACAAAGCCAACTCGGGTCGTGGCAAATCATGACAACCATCACAATATTACCATGCAATATCTAATTAACAAGAAGTAAAAAAAAAGGGCAGGATATAAGACATTTTGTTTCGTTTTTTTTTTCTTAGAAATTATTTGATTGCCCCAAAACATTGTGTGTGTTGTCATGATACGTCACGACCCGAGGTGTCTTTGTCCGCGGCTTAATCGTCTTCATATGAATCATTTTTGAAAAGTCTATGAGAAAAATGAATGGGGAACGAATTCCTGGAACAGGGGCGACGTCACGAGGGTGCGGGACTGCTCAGCTCTATAACGATAGACTTGCTTCTCAAACCTAATAATAATAATAATAAAAACAACCACAAAATCACACATAATATCTGTACTATTGGCCTGATCTTTTCATTACTGCAGTGCAGTCCGATTTTTTTGGGGGGGAAGGTGGCATATCTGTTTCTTGTTCCAGTTAATTTCCCCATAGCTTTGATTTATTTTGGCTTGGCAGCAGGTTTGAACCAAAAATACACAAGATACCATGTGTTTCCAGCTACTTATGGAAACACATTTCCACGTGGGACGTAAACATGCCACGGTTACAACCCCTTAATTACTACCACTAGTACAACTAATAATAATTACGGTGACAGCTACGGCTGTTGATGTCTGTGGTTTATACATTTGTGAGGTTTCTCAAAAATATCCCAGTGTTTCAAGAAAAACAACCCAGAATCAAGGTGATAAGCCAAAACACCCTGAAAGAAAATGATGAAATATTAAGCTGTAGTGGGAGAAGGGTGTAAAAAAGAAATAAGATGGTTCAAGGTTCTACTTTATTGTTACATCTTGTGTACAGGCACATAAGAGTAAAAACAGACAATGCTGTACAAAAACACATCAAGCACAGCAAATAAAGAGTACAAGAAACAGCAATCAAAGATTAAAATAAAATATTAATATTAGTTGCCAGAATATTAATATTCTGGCAGCCAAGTCTTCTTTTGTACAAATGTGCTAACAACCTCACATGTTTATGCAGCCCAAAGGAGTTTTTGTGCAAGATTGATGCTTGGAATGGATTCAGAATCATGAAAAAACCCTAGTTAACATGCTACTTGATACTTAAAGATAGTAGAGGCACCTTTTAGCCAAAAATCAAAATAGACATAAATTATATTAAATTATATTTAAACATCTGAATTACTTAATTCTCAAGAATCTACACAATTAAAAAATGTAGAAGGATTGTTATTTTGACCAACATTTTGCCAGTTATATCTTTGTGGACCAAATTGTGGACAAAAACTTTGCTTTTGAGTCTGAGAGAGTAAACTCAACATCAGTGAATAAATAGGGGGCTCTGGCATGAAAAAGGTTGAAAACCACTCATATAGGCAATATTCTCGCCCAATTAAAAAAAAAACAATATATAACAAATGTTTCACCCATACACCTCGACTTGCCGGAGTGTAACATACTGTATGTGCAGTCCATGTGCATGGCATGCTTCCCCTGTAGTAGCAACAACCTTATACCGATCTGACCTTCAGTCTGTGTCTGGCTCCCTGAGGATACACAGTGTGCACTTCCTCTCAGTATACTCATGGCTTCACAGCTTCAGCATCATCATCCTCTGCATGGATCATGCATGGTTTTATCTTCAGTTAAAGGGGAATCCCACCCATTTTCAACATTCTAATATGTCATTAGTATACCCTAGAGGTGCTGGGTGGACATGATAAAAAGTTCCCCCATTCTGTGTTCCCAAGAAATGGAGGTCTGAAGAAAACCACTAACATGGTGAAACATCTTGATGACATCATCAAGATGTATTTTCACCATGTTAATGGATTTCTTTAGACTCTTCTTTTTTCTGAGAGCGTACAAATGGAACCAAATGAACCCGTTAGGGTTCATTTGGTTGCATTTGTACGCTCTCAGAAAAAATATTCAAAATGGGTGGAATTCCCCTTTAAGCCAGTGGTTTTCAACCGTTTTCATACCAGTCTGTGACTCAAATTCTGAATAAATATTCAGAATTTGAGTCACAGACCACCATTTGATGACATTTAAGCCCCACACACCCAAAACTAAAGATTTCTTTTGCATTTGTCCACAATTCCAGGCTGGAATTTGGAGAAATCATTTTTGGAGAAAACAGGCAAACATAGGCCACAGATCAAAATGACCATTAATCTTGTACATTCTCTAGTTGTATAGACCTATTCAAATGATGAATATTTTAACTCTTGAGAGTGTAAACATGAAAGGCGGGTCCATTTGGTTTCATTTTTACGCTCTCAAAGAGTTACATCTGTTTCATCAACTTTCCATCATTTAGCCTGTGGACCAACTGGAATCCTTTCAGGGACTACTGGTGGTCCCCAGGCCACCTGTTGAAAACTGAGTTAAGCAAACTCATTGTTTTTTAAAAACGTTTTGTGCCCAGCCAAGCACATCAAAGGGCAAACCCAAAATCTCAAAGGTACACCTGTATTCATATCCATGCAATTACTACAGTACCATTAGCTTCATTGTAGCGGCATCAAAGGTGACACAGGGAAATACAGTAGTTAATCCGAAAGCTACAAATGGCAGCAGGGGCGAAATCCAAAAGCGACCTCGCCCGCGGGCGCCCGGTTTCAAAAGCGGGCGCCCGCTTTCACAAAAAACGGGCGCCCGGTTTCACAAAAACGGGCGCCCGTTTTCAAAAGCGGGCGCCCGTTTTCACAAACGGGCGCCCTTTTCAAAAGGTTATGGTTAGGGTTAGGTTAGGTTTAGGCATAGGTTTACTGAGGTTAAGTTTAGGGTTAGAGTTAGGTTTAGGCATAGCCTAGTTTGTGAAAACGGGCGCCCGCTTTTGAAAACGGGCGCCCGTTTTTGTGAAACGGGCGCCCGTTTTTGTGAAACCGGGCGCCCGTTTTTGTGAAAGCGGGCGCCCGCTTTTGAAACCGGGCGCCCGCGGGCGAGGTCGCTTTTGGATTTCGCTGGCTCTCACAAATGGAGCATGTGTGAGCTGATATTAACAGCAATGCAATACATAGTATAATGGTTGACGATACGATACATGGACGATATTGGTTCATTATGGCGATCCGATGTGATTCAATGATTTAAAATCGATACAGTAACTATATAAAATAGATCACTGGCATTGTTTGAAAGGTAATTAAACTTTCTTTTTTCTTCTAAATGCCACATTAATACAATCGATTATCTGCATAGCAAAGCGGTTTGATACTGCTTATTTGCATTGCTGTTCTCATTTCGACATACTTCAATTCTTGAAATTCAAACTGTTTTTTCGATTTAGTGACTAGATCAGGGTTTTCAACCGGTGGTCCGGGGACCACCAGTGGTCCTTGAGAGAGTTCCAGGTGGTCCCCAGCCTAAATGATGGAAAGTTGGTTAACCAGATGTGACTCTTGAGAGTGTAAAAATGAAACCAAATGGACCCGCAAGGGTCCATTTGGTTTCATTTTTTACAAGAGTTAAAATATTCATCATCTGAATTAGCACCACTTAATTAAGAAGTTTAGACTGTTTTGTTGGCGAAATACAGCCTGTAATCCTGGACAAAATCAAAAGAATTCTTTAATTTTAGGTCTTTGGGTGAAAATGGTCATCACCCCAAAGACCTGGAAAATGGTCATCAAATGGTGGTCCATGGTGTGAAAAAGGTTGAAAACCCCTGCGCTAGATGGTTAAACCAGTAGGGAACTTGTTTAACAGCTTCCTTCCCCACACACAGCACTGATGTGACATGGTATTGGTGAGACATGGATCTTTGTCGTGTCAAATTCACACACACAAAAAACTAATCGGTCAAAATTGCAACTAAACACTTCAGTCAATGGTGTTAGGTCACTTTCTGGGTTATTTCTTGAAGCCATAACCTTTTCCTGGGTTGCAGGGATTTTATTTTGACCGAATTCATGGGTTGTTTTATTTGGTTATTGGTTTTGGGTTGTTTTAATGAGAATAACCAATTTGTTAGGTCACAGACTTTGGTTGATGCCGCGGTGCACTGTGGGTATTGTAGAATTTCTCGGACAAAATGACGAAAAATGAAATTATTTATACTTTTTACAGGAACAGATAGGATACTAATGCCGAGGAATGCATCCAACACTGTAAACACAACACTGCAACGACTTTTCCTTCAGACCGGCACTCAGACCGTTACTCAGACCGGTACGGTAACCAATTTGTTAGGTCACAGACTTTGGTTGATGCCGCGGTGCACTGTGGGTATTGTAGAATTTCTCGGACAAAATGACGAAAAATGAAATTATTTATACTTTTTACAGGAACAGATAGGATACTAATGCCGAGGAATGCATCCAACACTGTAAACACAACACTGCAACGACTTTTCCTTCAGACCGGCACTCAGACCGTTACTCAGACCGGTACGGTAACCAATTTGTTAGGTCACAGACTTTGGTTGATGCCGCGGTGCACTGTGGGTATTGTAGAATTTCTCGGACAAAATGACGAAAAATGAAATTATTTATACTTTTTACAGGAACAGATAGGATACTAATGCCGAGGAATGCATCCAACACTGTAAACACAACACTGCAACGACTTTTCCTTCAGACCGGCACTCAGACCGTTACTCAGACCGGTACGGTAACCAATTTGTTAGGTCACAGACTTTGGTTGATGCCGCGGTGCACTGTGGGTATTGTAGAATTTCTCGGACAAAATGACGAAAAATGAAATTATTTATACTTTTTACAGGAACAGATAGGATACTAATGCCGAGGAATGCATCCAACACTGTAAACACAACACTGCAACGACTTTTCCTTCAGACCGGCACTCAGACCGTTACTCAGACCGGTACGGTAACCTTACCCGTCCACATACTCGCTGTAGTTTAAGTCAGTGGGACGTTCTGACCCAATGACGTCACTGGGTCAGAATCTGACAACTTGGGAAGCACGGCGCTGGAGCCACAGAATCCCAATGTTATTAATCAGGAGGCCATTAGCATGTATGCTAATGACCAACACCACACAAAGAGTGTTGAAAAGTGGCGAAGTTCCCCTTTAAATGGGTGGAATTTCCCTTTAATAAAACAAATGGGTTAACTGAATATTCTGTATCAATTCAACTGGCAGTTGGGTAATCTTGACCCTCAAAATTAGGTTATTAATGCGAGCTAATATGTTCGGTCAAATCAACTGGTACTTAGGTTATGTTGACCCTCATAATTGGGTTATTAATGTAACCAAATGCATTCGGTCAAATATAATAACACGCATTATTCGGTCAGATTGACCAAAGACCCAGTTGGTCCTTATTCAACCTCTACGTTTGGTTGAAATTTGACCGAAGTTAGGTTGTTTTTGACCATTGGTTTTTCTCTGTGCACAGCCCTAGCACACATCAACTCAAGAGACGGGGCGTCAGAACAGATACACATCATACTCATCATGGTGTTACACCAAAATACTGTAAATCAATAAATCGCCAAATGAACACCATCATGACACACAGGTGTTATTTGCAGTGTCACTGCACATGATGCCGTCCCACAAGTTTACCCACAACCGTTCCCATAGCACTGTTTAATAATTAAGTTTGTGAGTAATGAGGAGCAAGGGCTTTTGCACAGCTTCAAAGCAACTGTGTGCGTACGAGAACTGTCTTCAAATGCCAAAAAATAGCATACCTTATTGAGGAGAAATGCAGTGTTTTGGGAGTAAATGCAATGTCTTGCAATATTTTGATCAAGGTCCCGGAACAAAACAATGTTTTGGTCCGAGACCTTGATCAGATTATCTCAAAGAACAAAAGTTATGAGATGCATATTTATATTCTATTCAACCTACCGGTGGATCAATCCGGTGTATAAACGAGGGACAGATGTTTATTTATTTATTACTATATTTTTTTTAGTATGCAGACAGGAAATGGGAGAGAGAGATGCGGGGGCGGGTAACCTGCAGTGATCGAACTTATGGCACACAGCCAGACAGGATTACCAGCCAAGGTGCCCAGACGGCTACATCAGCCGCCTGGGCTGGGCTTTTTTTGGAGTGCCGATATAGTATTGATATAGTACATTAAAAGATAATTCATACCTTTCAGTATACTTGTATAGTGGGCGGCGGTGGCTCAGGGATAGAGTTGCTGGCAACCTGGTGGGTGGGGCGGCTGAAATGAACATCAAATATATAAATACGGAACTTTCTAAACTGTCTAGGGTGTTCACATGCATGAGACTGACCATCACATGACCAAAAGTTTTGTTGAAAGTGAATTATCCATTTAACTCCTAATTGCTCCCAAGGTGCTGGTCGGTACCTTGCGTGGTTTCCGCCGCTATTGTGTGAGTGTGTTGAATGTGGATCTGCAATCCGTAATGTAAAGCGCCTTGGATAAAGGCGCTATATACAGTATATAAATGCACCGTTTCCCATCTATGTACTGCTGCAGTAATAAAGTGTGGCTGTCACAACACCCCAAGGCACACCTGGAACCTATCTCACGACACCGCCAGCGCGCCTCGCCTCGCCACGCCGCCTAGGAGCCAGACAATAGCCAC